>JAFEMH010000204.1:627500-939660 GCA_022495995.1 Adenophora triphylla var. japonica | reverse complement strand
CCCGTGCATCCTGACGTCGAACCGTACTTAGCACGTGACATCTCACGTAAAAGTATGGCTTTCCCGAAAAACGCATTTTTCCGGCACTTTCCGGGCGTTTGACATTTCCTGACTGTTATTTTAAAAACGGACAAAACCGGGACCGGGACAAAATCCCACATGGTCGGTGACTCGAGGCACGTGGCAGCCATGCCACCTCCCACACATCACCCTTCAATCAATTTCAGAGGGAAAAGACCAAAATGCCCCCCGGGTTTGCAAGTTGTCCGGCCGGACTCACCGTGCACTTTTCCCCGAAATTGCCAGCAAGTCCCCAGATTTCCAAAATTCCCTTAAAACCCTGAAATCCACCCAAGTCCGGCCGACTCCTACTGCAATTTTCACCCTATAAATAGAAGTTGCTGTCAAAGGCAAAAAGAAGGATTTTTCACACCAAAAATCACCACCCCCCACGGTCCAAACTGGTTTTCACCCTTCTCGAGCTCCCGTTTTGTCTCGATTCGCGTGAAACCTTCGTATTTCGATCAAATACGCACCCTACAACTTCGAAACAACCTTTCGAATCACTTTCCGTGTCCCGTACACACCTCTCGAGCCAAAGGAGTCGACCCTAGCCATAGGTATAACTCCCTCTCTTCGAATCTTCCGTTCCGTCTCGCTTACGCGCCGCCGCTATAACCGTTTCGAACGTCGTTATCAAAATGTAGACGCTCTGCCTAACGGGGTCCGAGACGCTTTAGCCCTCGATCCTCTTTCTTTCCGTAAGAGAAGTAATCACGGGTTAAAACGGCGCTCCGACCCCGTTCCGTTTACTTTCATGTCATTTACAATTCCGAGCCGTTGGGCCTCGCTGATCGTCATTTACAATTCCGAGCCGTTTTGGCCTCGTTGATCGTCATTTACAATTCCGAGCCAAGCTTGGCCTCGTTGATCGTCCATTTACAATTCCGAGCCGCTTTGGTCTCGCTGATCGTCATTTACGAATCCGGATCGTTTGATTCCGTTGACACCGCTTTAAATACCGTCATTTACAAGTCCGATCCGTTTGGATTGTGATAGTATTTACTTTTCAAAAGTCCGAGCTCGCAACCCGATTCGTTGATCGCATATCATTTAATACGCATTTTTCCCGTAAAAATCGTTAACAATGTAATGCCCGGGTTCAAAACCGGAGTTCGTCCGTCGAACTCTCTTTCAAAACGCGCGAAGTGACGTCTCGGCCTCCGAATGTTCATCTTCAAACTCAAAGTCAAAGCCGCCATTTGATACTTAAAATCATTTAATACGCTTTTTCCCGTAAAATCGTTAACAATGACTCGTATGGCTCAAAGTCGACGTTTGCCACGCAAACGCTCATTTCAAGCTCAAAGTCGACGTTTGCCACGCAAACGCCATTTCAAACTTCAAAGTCGACGTTTGCCACGCAAACGCTCATTTCAAACTCAAACCGACGTTTGTCATTCAAACGCTCGTCTTTTCAAAAGTCACCTAATCAAACGCTTTGTCATTCAAACCAAGATTAAGCTTGTCATTCAAGCCCCCATTTCAAAACACACACACACACACACACGATTTCGAGAAAGGTAGAAAGACTCGTCATGCGAGGCGTTTCTGGCGATCTCGTAATACTCTACTCCGAAACGTAACCTGACCTCCGAATCCTTAACAATCTCTGGTACTAAAAGCTTTTTACTCGTTTTTGCTGCCAATAAAAATGATCCCCTTTTTCAAAAGCCTTTTCCTAAGTTTTTGCTACCTATAAAAACGACACCTTTTCACAAATAGCCGTTTCTCAACGTTTGGGCTCAAAATACAAAACCGCGTGGCGACTCTCATTCTGCTTCCTTCCCGTGAAGCGAGGTCTCGTACACCAACCCCCGCGAAAGACAACCGCCTTTTCCGCCGCCCGCGCGAAAAGATCGGGTAATTTCGCTTGGCCAAGACTACTGGGAAAAGATACTTTTTTCAAAACTACCGTTGTTTTCTAAAAAGCCTTCCGTGGGTCAAACTTTCGTTTACCCTTCCTCGTTTTCGTGTGTGTGTGTTACTTTAAACCTCGAACGGTTTTTTTCAAAAGGCATTACATTGTCAACTTTTCAAAATCATACCATGTTTGTGCATCCCCATTCATGTTTGATTTTCATGCTGTCTTTTGAACTGTGCATCATAAATTCTTTAAGACACATTCTGAAAATCTCTGTTTTACTCGTAAAAGAATTTTAGTGACCGCACACTACGCGCACTTGCCGCCTCGAACACCGCACTTCACGTGCACTTGCCGCCTCGGTACACCGCAGACACTACAACCCCCAACACGGGACGGCCTTATCAGTTGCACTCCGATTGGTCTCGCTGACACCTTTCTGGGGCGCACGGGGTCGTCCCAAACATCCCATCCTAGCCCGTGTAAGCCATGCACTCTTTTCAGGTCACACTTTGTCCAAGACCCCGGTTGGTTTTTGGCTTAGCTCGTGTCATAAAGCCTAAGTGTATGTTTTTCACGCGGGCCCCGCTTCGAGTCAAGCTCGAGAGTTTTAGACCGAAGGTCGTTCCCGACCCGAAGTCTTGAGCTTTTCAGCCTTGACTTTGACGCGGAGCTTCGCCGAAAAATATACCCGAAGGTTCAATGTGACACCATGTCACCAAACCTCGCCGTATGTACCGTGCCAGCCACAACTTGGCCAACGCTAAAAGCTAAAGGTCTCTCGCACAAGCGAGTCAAGAGAGGTCATGGGCAAATTTTGGCACGACTCCCGCCTTAACGTAAGGACGTTGACCTCGACCGTGGCCCGTACACCACACACGTCGAAAGTTTGCGTGATCGCCTAGCCTTAAGTTCACTTTTTCCTTTGTCGGTGGAACTCGCTTGCCTTATCGACCTCGCTCGGGATAGTCCGTCCTGAGAAAGATGATCTACAATGGAAACGAGGGGCTTATAAGCGTAGTGACGAGATCCACTGATTAGAGCTCTAGGATTAGTTGCGAAAAAGAAGACACGCTCTTTTCCAACCAATTAGGACTCTGAGAAAACGCGCTTTAAGTAAACTTTAATCGGTAACTGCACATTGCACAAGCCCGAAAACCTTGAGCCAAATACCCTTTTCCGAAGCCTAAACCCTTCCTTTCGTTCCTCGCAGCCGAGCGTAAAGTGGTTCAGATTTCCGGCCGCCGCCTTGCCAGATCACGAACGGCAGCTGCCGACAGCTTCTTCGGTTCCCTCGGTTCCCTCAGCCAGTATTTCCGACATGTCTAGCTCACTTTGAGAAATCGTGACTGGGAAGGACCCCCGCCACCGGTAATGTATATGACATTGAAAGAAGCCATCCGGGCTTGTGAGGTTCACAAGAGGCGTAAAGAAGATCGCGTAATTTCGTGGTACAGCCTTTCGAATGAGCGTGGTATAGCAAACTATCCCCGCCGGGACGGTACTTTTGTCCCGGTCGAGGATGACGATTCCCAAAACCAGCTTCACCAAACCTTCAATCGTGTTCCTCCCCGCCAACTTACTTCTGGATGCCTTCCAACCAAGGAAACAAATGACCTAGGCTCCATGTTGCCACCTCTCAGTGGCAACCCCGTCAATTTTGGTCAACCCAAAGTTGCTACACCCATCACTCAATATCACCAGCCGCACCGCTGACCATCTCGTGGATGCCAATATCCCTCAATACACCTCCCCCTGCAGTTCGCCCTGCCGCTTATACACGAATCCCTAAACACCGGGGACAAACCCCGATATAGTTCGTAAAAGGCTCCCGTATATTCTCATATACCAAGCCTTCCACCTCCAATCACTACCGCCACGTGGTAGCACCCGGCGCCGAGCCTCACAACCCACCACTGGACCCAACCTTAGACTGGATGGTCGAGCAGATGAAAGACCCGAAAGCCACCATGAGCAGCTCAAAGCAGAAACGTTCAAATCCACGTATCCGGAATGGTCACGCCTCTCCTCGCCAAGTTCGAATGCCTGAGATGGACCGATTCGATGGAACCGAATGTCTCAAACGCACGTCCGACACTTCTACGTTCTCGGCATGAGAGCAAAAGGAGCAACCCTCCAAAGAAATGGCCGACCACTTCCAAAGATACGCTCAAAAGTTCAAGTTACGATGGTTTCGAGGGTCAAGCTCGCGGATCGCCACACTGGGAACAGACAAGCAACATCTTCCCCGGAACGATACATCCAACTTAGAGTGGGAAACAAGTCGCGAGGACTTAATCACCACCGAGCGTAAAGCGGATGAAAGTGTTGGGGAATTCTACAAGAGATGGAGCTGGAAACTCTCCGAAATCATGGAGCCACTCTCCAAAGACGAACGGTATGCGGATCTTCAAGTCTTGCTTGAGACCGTCCATCGAACTCTCATCGCTCACAATTTCTTCCTGCATCTCC
Organism: Adenophora triphylla var. japonica; assembly: GCA_022495995.1. Lineage (NCBI taxonomy): Eukaryota > Viridiplantae > Streptophyta > Magnoliopsida > Asterales > Campanulaceae > Adenophora > Adenophora triphylla. The sequence continues at coordinate 935,264 of JAFEMH010000204.1, read as the reverse complement.
GGCCATGGTCAATGCCGGCTCACGCTCGAGAAGGATCTCAAGGAAAAGTTGGCTACCGTGACAGCCCATACGTATACCGCTCAACACTGCATTCAATCCCGCACCGGCCCCCGGCAAAGGGAAAGATACGTCCGTCAACTACGCCCATCGTGGACAACAATCGGGTAATGTAAAACCTGGGCCCCACAAAGCAACAATTCTACTCGTTGTACTGTCGTACACTTCGACAAGTTGGACATGCCACCGAGCAAGATGCCGGAAGGGTTAATCAAGGAGGGTCTCCTTAAGCCCGCGGCCAATTACAAACCCAAAGTTCCCGTAGCCAATGCGGACAAGAGCAAATATCGCGCTTCCATCGCATCACGGCCATACCACCGACAACCTGTTTGGGGTTACGATACGAAATCCGTAACTTGATAGAAGAAGGCAAGTTAGAGCGCCCCGTGGGCCCAATACCGGGAATACCTTTCCGACACAATAACGTGAATTCCATTGAGTGGGTGCCCAAGAAGAGTGCCACAAACCGGTTTCTCCGCCTCTTTTCACTGGATCCTCCTCTAATGTCCACATCGCCTACGATGTTTGTGGATCGCCCGCCCGCCCGGGAGTACGAGTCTCGAGAAACCGTCCTGAGCAATCCTCCGAGAAAACAAGAAGAAATCCTCTCAACAAAGAATCGAGAGAAAGATACGAAGCCGAGATACCAGCGTAGGTACACTGGGAGAACCCTCCGGAGGTTCGACTACTACGTACCGTACTCCGGCCAGTCCCTCTTTGCCTCTGTGCCATGCCTCTAGAGCGCAGGGGGTGGGAAAGCCGAAAAGCCCAGTGAAACCGTAATCTGCACTCGGAACACCGGAATACCTCGCATCTTGGTAGTCCTATCGCGCCGAAGCCTAACCTCCGCGGATCGCCCAAGATTCAACTTGTCTCACCTTTCCGAGCCCTGGACCGGTAAAGGAAGATCAAGGTCCGCCTTGGCAATCGCACTCGATCAATGTGCTAACTAAGGGCGGCAACCGCCACAGCGGCCTCAACATACTCCCCGAGGTTCCAAAGAAAGGCTTTACCTCGCAAAGAGGAAGACAGGAAACGGATGGCCGGATGACTCTCCTTCTACGGGATAGAGACGAGATCTACGACTCCCGCCCGTATGGCGCATGATCACGTTACGTGATGAAGACTTACCGAGAGACGCCCGTGGGCACAACGAAGCTCGTACATCACTCTCAAACTCAACACCATATCACTCCCTGAGTATTGGTAGATAACGGGTCAGCCGTTAATGTCCTCCCTCTCGGCATGATGCGAGCTCTCCGCATCCATGAAAGCCATTTGATACCGTCTACTCGACTATCAAGGCCTACGACAACTCGTCTCGTCCCCATCCCGGGGACAAGTGACTCGGAACTTTGGTTCGAAACCCAAATGGTGCCAAGAAAATTCCACGTGATGGACATTCCATCCGAGTTCACAGCTCTTCTTTGGGACGCCTCGCTACACCACATGAAGGCCATAGCTTCCACTCTCCATCGGTCAAGTTCATTAACCGACAGGGAGACCTCGAAGTCATCCGAGGGGACAAGCTTCTCATAGGAAACGAAGCCGAGACAAGAGCCAAGCGTGTCCGCACTCGTGCACCGGGTTACCTCCTTCGAATCAACCAAGGGACTACCTGGGCAAATCTCATCGAATCCCTCGTAGTCCTGGAGATGCTAACTATGTAAACGTACTCGAGCAGTGCACTCGGCAGCCCGATACATCAAGTTCAACCGTCGTTTCCAACACTTGGAGGCGCATTGGAAGGAAACGCCGAACATCGCCATGATGCGGCACATAAACCCCTAGCCTCCAATCCGAGATTCATCGCATTCTTCAAACTCATTCTCTCGCCTCCGCCAGCGAGGAGATCTTTGTGATAAAAATCGACAAGTATCGTCATACTCATCTCGACCGTATGACCGTCGTATGGAAGGTCCTCTACGAGGGATTCCTCTAAGCCTTTCCGCTCAAGCATGGGGGTACGAGATTTTCCTAGCCGCTCCAAAGAACGCAACCCGACGCAATACGTCCCTACACCGGATTGAGCGATCGATGACGATGAATCCAGACTCTCCGGAGTCGAGGACGCGGCACTCCGCAAGCGCACCTCCGCATTCACATGCTCGCTTTGAGGACGGAACTCCTTCCGATCATGTCACTTACGACCAAGGTTCCAATACCATGGAAATTGTCAAGCTCAACGTCCAAGCATGCATGCCTATCCGATAATTGGAAGCACGTGATTCACGCAACGAGGAATCCTCTCGATCAAGTGAATGACGACGACTTCGTCAATATCATCTATTCCGTGTATCTCGATGAAGCCAAGGATCCCGTCCTTGTTATCGATTCTCGCAACACCAAGGTCACCTCGATGACCGCCGCTCATGGTAAACGAGGCACCGGCCAAGCGAGCTCGTAGCTCATCACTACTTCCGAGTACCACTCGGGCTGCAACCGGCCCGTGCTGCCGGGCCAAGCTTATACCCTCAAGCGCCGCCAAGGCCAAGGGCAACAAAGAAAGGAGACCAAGCTCCTCACCCCGCTACAAGTCGATCAACCTCGGGAACGCTTCCACCAGCCCACCCCGAAAACATCTCGTGAAAGTCTTCCCCGCAAGGCGTAGCCGCCTTCCGACACAGAAATGACCACCTCAAAGATCAACATGCTTCGCCGATTCTACTCCCACCGTCACGGCCCCGATTCGTACATCCCGCCAATCGACCGCTAGCTTTGATAGACTTGGCGATCGAGCGAGATCACGAGACCGTCAACATTGCATTCAATACCCCCGTGGGGTCAATCAAGCGTATATGGGCAAACTTCTTGGTGATCGAGATTAAGGAAGGACGCATGGAATGTCCCAAAGCCCGACTTCCTTCGTCAATGTAATCCAAGTGTTCCCGCCATTCGGCGATTTGAATGTAATCACGGCTCGACACTAGCCGACGATGCGCACCTACGGAGACCGCCTAGGTCTCGCAAGGAAAGCTCTCATGGAGCTAGCCGCTCAAGAAAGTCGTCTTTGGGACGAAGACCAAGCTCGAAAGACCTACAGGACCAAGCCCTTAAAGTGTCACAGCGGCTTCGCACGTAAAGCTAGAGGCCACTCTAGACCAGTTCGACCTCAGGAGTTTTGCCCATGGCAACTTCCCCGACTACCGTCTCGTTCTCATCCAACCCCTCTCGCTGTGCAAGGGTGGTCAACGGTCCCGATGACCTAGGAGATGGAACGACACGGCAGAACGAATCCCGCCGCTTACCTTCCCGAGGAAAGCAAGTTCTCTCGTGAAAGCGACGATGAAGACGATGAAACCATTCTCTTCCAAGCCGGCATGAAGTCAACAAAACCGGACTCCCAAGGGTCCTGGGAGGATGGGAACGGATCATTACCGCACTCAAATTGAAAGGCCAACTCGGAGGAAGGTCTATTTAAAAACAGGAGGAGGATGGAAATTCGTCTCGAGCAACTACTCGTGGAAATTCCACGCCTGCGTACTTCATTTACGTAAACGATCAACTGGGACAAAGAACTACCACATGGGCCGATGTTCGGGAAGCCGTGTACTCACCTTCCGACATACCCGCCACTCGATAAAGCGTAGAAGAAAACTCTCCCCGATGGAGGTTTACCTAGACCGCCGCACGTTAGCTTCAAAGAAGCACCGGCTATTCTCACATGGGAAGAAACGCGAGGCATTAACTCTCGATGCAGCTCCGCCTTGCAAGAAGGTTGATCTCGGGCCTGCAGTGGAGGAAAACTAGCCAACCACGAGTATCGCTGGACCCAAACTCTGCACGCACACGAGTATGCTCAAGAAGAAGGAAAGGAACGCGATATACCGTGAAGAGATCAAGGAGACCGTTCGTTTGAGCCGAGAACTCTCCAACCTCCCCCGAGGGTCGCAACGCACGCTTCGATTCAGCAATCACTGTTGTGCACCGACATTCGAACATTTACGCTAAACTCAGTAGGCTACCTCCCCGCAGAGGCACCTAAGCCGCATCCCGGGACGAGAATCCGCCAGCCGCGAAGCTCCTGGAATTCATCCACAATCAATGAGTTGAGGGAAGACATATGGCCCTATGCTACGAGGAATCCTCCTCTAACTATGGCTCAACTCGTGAGCACTGCTCGTAAGGGACCAAACCCGATGTCGGGCCGTTTCTAACCCGATCGGGTCAAATCCATGCATTACCACCTAAGGCCACCAAAAAGCCGACGGAGCGTAATTGCAATCCGGCCACTCAAGACACAAGTTCCTTGAAAGAGGACCCGATCCTCACTCACCAAGCGTACTCAGGCGAACATTTCCTTTGGTCTCTCGCCACCTCCTCTTATCCTCACAAGCTCAAGCTAGAGGAAAGCCTCGGCCCGTACCATGGTCCCCGTGGACGCAACCCTGCATGAAGTCATTCGATGATTGGTAACATCCACTATGGCAACATTATCACCTTCACGTATTTGGACCTTCCAAAATTTGGGGCCGATCACAATGAGCCGCTCTACATCACAGCCCCGGACGAGCGTCGCCCTTCCCCGCGTGTTGGTAGACGGAGGTTCCGAATGAATGTCTTGCCCGCCAAGATGATGGACCCGCTTGACATCAAGCCCACAGATCTTAAGCCTTCACTCCACACCGTCAAGGCCTATGACTCTACTTCCCGTACAGTTCTCGGGGTTGCTACCCTTAACATCTCGGTTCGGCAAGCGGGTGATCCCCACCGAATTCCAAGTGTTGGACATTCCAATCACTTTCACAGCCTATCCCGGGCGTCCATGGCTCGCATCAAATCAATGGCGTGGCATCCACCCTTCACCGGTGCCTCAAGTTCATGCAAGGCAACGAGCTAACCACAGCCTACGGCGACAGTGTCACCACCGAGGGGACCAAAGCACCAACGACATTCCAGCTTGGAAATCAAGCATAATGATGACATGCCATTAACTCGGATTCACTCACGGAGACCTCCAAGATCCAAATATGCAACGTGGACCTTCCACTGCCTCACGATCGATTCCTCCCGCCATGAGGATGATGAAACTCATGAACTTCATCCCAGATCGAGGCTCGGCAAAAGGCCGCAAGGCCGCACCAAGTTATTGAAGTCAAGGACCACACCACGGTCCAGGGGCTTCGCTACGTGCCAACACCGGCCGACATCAAGGAAGACAAAAGGCTCGCCCGCACCAAGGCAAGCAGCCTCACAAAAGGGGAACCTCCGACGGCACACCCAATCTCCGAGGCCTTACGGCTTTGACCTCGCTCATTACTTCACCAAGGGAACCGACAGCAGAACCGAGGGACCGACAAGGGAACCGACATCGAACCGAGGGGACCGACAAGGAACCGACAAGCCGAACCGATGGGACCGACAAAGGGAACCGATGAAGATGAGAAAGAAGCAGGATAGTCAACGCCAAGACTACGTAAAGAATGGAACAGCCTAGCACGGGACCTCAAGCGTTTCTGTAGGACTCAAAGCTAATCCGATAAGGGTGGAACATTCCTCGACATCACGGCTCTACCCGGACCAACCGCCACCACACCCAAAGATGAGTACACATTCAAGGGAATCCTGCACTTGGAGGAGCAACTCAAGGTACTCTCCATGGGAAACAAGTTGTTCGGATCGCCGCCGAGGCCACATTCGAGACAAGAAATCCAAAGCGTAAGGAACCAATTCATAGAAGACGCTCTCGGGACCAACTCTACAGTAGTCCGTTTGAAGAAGTCATGGAGTTGCCCAACTTGATCGATCGGGGCTCCGACAACAAAGATGATCGCCATGATAGGGACAGCAGGAGCCAAGCCTCTCGATCCCCGCACCCTCCTCAAGCATCCAAAGAATGCCACCGAAGAATTGGGTAACTTTCACCTGACCAAGGGCAAGCCAGTGCGAAATGGAAGACAAGCCGGGCCCGCACCCACATCTCCCTAAACCCGGTCTCAAACCCTTCGAGCCACCCTGTCGAGTCCGCCCTTCCGAGTCATCCAACGGCCTTACGCCGGAGGACTATAATGTTGTAGCCAATCATGTATTCCCGTTCTTGTGTAATGAAAAGTTTGACCTTTCGAGTATCCTCTCATTGCCACTTTAACAACCGATAAGTTAACAAACAACTTAAAAGACGTTAATAATTCAATTGATAAAGAAACGTACACATTAAACGAACAATACATTAGAGAAGTTCTCGAGCATGTAGTTGACCAAGAGGACAACCGGGCCCAAGCCGCCGAAGAGGTTATGACCAAAGTGAACCCGGGGTCGCTGCAAGAGCCTAAAGAAACACAAGTGGGCGCTTCTTCGCCGATGCAGTAAAAGGAAGCCCCGATAAGCCTCCTCCGGGAGTATGTTGACGTGTTCGCCCGGTCATATCAGACATGCCAGACTCGATCCCTCAATCGTGGAGCACAGAATTCCCCTGGATCCCGAATCCAAGCCTGTCAAATGTAAGCCGCGCAAGATCAAGCCGAGTGGTCCTTGCAAGTTAAAGAAGAAATTGAGAAAATGCTCCGAGTTGGTTTCATCGTAGTAATTGAGTACCCGACTTGGCTCTCCAACATCGTGACGGTCACCAAGGCCAACGGAAAGGTCGATGCTTTGCGTGGATTTCCGGGATCTCAACAAGGCCACCCCTAAAGATGATTTCCCACCGCCTAACATCGACATGCCGGTCGACACCACGGCAAATTTCGAAGTAAAGTCCTTCGTGGACGGGTTTGCCGGATACAACCGTATCAAGATGTCCGAGGAGGATCGTGCCAAGATCGGCCTTCACCACTCCATGGGGACATACTGTTACACTGGTCCATGCCATTCGGTCGAAGAACGGCGGGGTTACTACTGGGCCGCAATGTACTCCCTCTTCCATGACATGATTCACAAAGAAATCAAAGTATATGTCGACGACATGATCATCCACTCCAAGGGATCGACATGCAAAGACATGACAGATCCGAGGAAGTTCTTCAATGTACTCGTAAAACACTCCATGAGGTTGAACCCGGCAAAGTGCACCTTCTAAGGCGTCAAGCGAGGCAAGGTAATCGGGGTACATGGTTACGTAAAGAGGTATCGAAGCCGATCCCGGAAAAATCAAGGCCATCATCGACATGAAGCCGCCTCAAACCCCGACGTAAGTGAAAGCTTCATGGGAAGACTTCAAGCACATCGTCGCTTCATCAACCGCTTAACATCTCTCTCGCGAGCTCATGTTCAAACCGATGAAAAAGAATGCCGACATCAAATGGGACTCCGAGTGCCAAACAGCCTTTCGAGAAGATCAAGACCTACTTGGTTAATCCCCCAATTATGTGCCCGCCACATGAAGACAAGCCACTACTCCCGTATCCGACGCAATGTACACATCTATCTGAGCAATGCCGGCACAAGAACGTAAAGATTCCAAGGTTGAGCATGCAATCTACTTCGTAAGCCGAAAGCTTCAAGGAAGTGAACTCACTACTCAAAGATCGTAGAAAACTCGTACCGCCTTGGTATGGGTAGTCGGGAAACCGAAACACTACATGCAAGCCGCATTCTGCTCCCGGTCTCCAAAGTGGACCCCGTCCGATATCTCTTTGACAAGCCATCCCCGTCAATGCGGCTAGCCAAGTGGTCATTCTTCCCGGCCGAGTTCGACATCAAGTACATGGTCGAAAATCAACAAAGGGCGTAGTAATGGCAGAATCAACTTGCCGACTTCCCGAGCAAAGGAACCTAAGGGTCCCGATCCGCAATTTCCTGACGACGGAATCTTCTCACTTGACAGCCGCGAAACCGCCGGTAACTCTTCTTCGATGGGGCAGCCAACAAGAAGGGGAATGGCATTGGAATGCTCCTTGTCGAGCCCAAGGACGAGCATACTCCCATAGCCATCAAGTCAATTTTGAAGCAACCAACAATGCAGCAGAATACGAAGCATGTGCAAAGCAGGTTTGGAAGCCGCCTCGAGCGCAACATCTTAGAGCCGGATGTATATGGAGACTCAAAGATTGATCATCAATCAAGTATCCAACAAATGGAAGACGGTAGATTCGGCCTTCGAAGTACCACGCGTACATGGAGGAGCTCATTGCTCGCTCAAGGACATCTCTTTTCACTATTTGCCAAGAGACAGTGAAACCGCTTCGCGAAAGCCCGGCAACCCTCGCCTCTCTTGTCGAAATTCCCGAAGGGAAAGCAAGAAACCCTCAGAATAGGCAGACGGGAAACACCCGCCTATTGCTGTGAGATCGAAAAAGAAAAAGAAACGATCGACGAACCCTGGTACAATCAAATTTACCAGTACCTCCAAAGCGGAGAAGCTTCCTTTACAAATGAAGATGGAAAATACAAAGAGGGGATCAAAGCCAAAAACATGATGGCATTAAAACGCCTGGCATCCCATTTCGTCATTCTGGGGGGTATGTTGTACAAGAAGCGCCACCAAGGACCACTCCTTCGGTGTGTAAACAAAGAAAAAGCCAGCGAGCTAATGAACGAAGTTCACAACGGAACCTGCGGTCCGCACATGAACGCCCGAGCATTGACACAGATCATTCTCCGTATGGGATACTATTGGATATCAATGGAAACAGACTGCATCCAGTTCGTCCGAAGCTGCGACAAATGTCAACGGTTTTCCAACCTCAATCACATCCCTCCTCACGAACTCTACTGCATGACTACGCCATGGCCTTTCGCCACATGGGGAATCGACGTCATCGGCAAGATCACTCCTCCAGGGAGCAATGGTCACGAGTTCATTTTTAGTCGCAGTCGACTATGTGAGGACCCCGACCCGGAACCTACACGTGCCCCGAGTTGGAGCGTCCTCAAACTAACCCAAATACACAAAAACTTTTAAAACTTTGCTTTGACTTCCAAACATAAACATTAATAACATAACATTTCAAAAGAACTCCACTCAACTCCACATCGGAGGAGGAGATAACTAACTTTGAAAACGGTCAACTGTTTAGTTACAAAAGATTAAGGTTATGACGTAGAGTTTAAAGTTTATAATTACAAACTCCAAGGAAGGAATTACCAAAATACAATTTTATACGTCACCCTAAACATACCCCGACAACACCCAAAGGATTTCTCCAAACTCCTCTCCGTCCTCACTTGGCCGGTCCGCCTGTCTCGGGATCTAAAACAGTAAAGGGAGAGGGGTGAGAATAAATCTCAGCAAGCTATTATGGATGCAACAATATGCCAAATAAATGCAACATATAACAAGTCGCACATAACACATTGGGAAAGCTATAAACACATTCCATTACCTTGGTTTACCTTTTCCCGTCTGAACAGTAGTCGTACAACATTGGGTATAATAATACTCCAATCTTACAGTGAGCTGCTTAAGCAATACTCACGTCTTATAAGACCCGTTTTTCAGGGAACCAAATAAGACAAAGTAGCAACTCGTAAGGCTTTTTGGCTCAATACAGATGCTATAACCCCAACCTGTGGCCACAGGAGGGGACGGTCACAGATATAACATAATCCGATCACATTAGGTCACACTTCCATAATTGACCGTATTATGTTATACCCCCAACGTCAGCTGACTCACACATATCAAGCACATAATAGATACTTGAATAAAATCCACAAAAGGGATAAACAATAGCCACATGGTAATATATACTCATGCCCAACAATATCAAAGTGTAACAATTTATGAATACACTAAACAATATCAACAACAATATATATATATAACATCAAGTAAGGAAATGAGGGATCATAAACCTACCCTACAAATTCCATATACAAGGATACAAGACCTAAATGAAGGTTCAAGTTCAATTACCAAGTGGGAGTCTTAATTTATAAGTGGCCAACAAACTTGCTAAACGATCCTAGTTTAAATTAAGAAAATTTGGTTCAGGGTCTTGGGCGACCGCCCTTACACTTGGGCGACCGCCCAAGTGGACTTCAAGGGAAATTGTGGTTTCTGCCAGCATGGGCGACCGCCCTCACCACTTGGGCGACCGCCCAAGTGGACTGCAAAGAAATTTGGACCTCCTGCCATGATGGGCGGCCGCCCAAGCCCCCATGGGCGACCGCCCAAGCCTCCTCCAGCCCATTTTTTTCAGATTTTAACCCCTTTTAACCCTAGTTCTTCTTTCCCTCTACCATTGCTTGATCAAGAACACCAAAGGATACCTTCATCTTACCAAGTCCCATTCAAAACATATAAACTCACAACCAAGTAATCCTAGATCATTTATCTCTACCCATTCCACCCATTTCAAACCCTTCTAATGATCTTCCTTGAACCCTAACTTCAACAATGTTCATTTTCCAATCATTCAACACCCATTTGGGTTTCCAAGCAAGGAATCATCATTTCAAGAACAAGAACAACATTCAAGGAACTTATGAACAAGTAGAGGAAGGGAATCATAACAACTCACCTTAGGGTTTGCAATGGAAGGTTGATCTTTCTAGCTAGATGGATTCCTCTAGGTGATCCAACTCCAAAGGTGCTCTTAGATTTGATTTTGGTGAAGAAATGCCTTGGACTCAAAGCTTGGGAGAAGGCTTCAATGGTGGTTCTCTATACTTCCTCTAGGATGAAAAGTGTAGTGAATGAAGGAGAAGGGGGGAAGGGAGTAAGAGAGGTGATGGGGGAAGGACACTTGGCAAGAGGAGGGAAGAGGGAAGGATTTTGGCCCCCCATCAAATAACCCAAGGCTTTCACCCTACTCAAATTAAATTAAAATAAACCTTATCCCATTAATTCATCCTACTCAATTAACCTCCCCATATTATTTAGCATTTTCCCATTTTTATTATTTCCCTTAGTTTCTTTATTTAATGTCCAATAAATTCTCATAAGGTCCTAAATTTACTTTTCACTCAATTTATCTTAATTTAAGAATTTAAAGACATAATTGAACACATAAAGATAACATAAATATTAAAGGCATATAATTAAGTATTTAAAATGAGTGCCTAGGGTTGGGGTCGTCACACTCACTCCCCCTTAAAGAAAATTCGACCCGAATTTTAAAAGAAAACTTACTTGAATTTTCAAACAACCACGGGTATTTCGCCCTCATCTCCGACTCTAGCTCCCACGTTGCTTCCTCGACGGTATGATTCTTCCAAAGGACTTTCACTATCGGGATACTCTTAGTTCTCAACTCCTTAACTTGGAATTCTAAGACTCTTAATGGCTCTTCAACATAAGACATGTCCGCTTGGACATCATCGGGAGGAGAGCTCAAAACATGGGAGGGGTCATGACAATACTTCCTTAGCATAGAAACGTGAAACACATCATGAAGCAAAGAAAAAGACGGAGGCAACGCCAACCGGTAAGCCAATTCCCCTATCTTCTCTAGAATCTCAAACGGACCTACAAACCTCGGAGCCAACTTACCCTTATTACCAAACCTTTTAATCCCCGTCCTCGGAGAGACCTTCAAGAACACAAAGTCACCAACCCGAAAAGATAAATCCCGTCTTCTATTGCTCGGCGTAGCTTTTCCGTCTACTACGAGCCGTCTTCAATCTATCCCGAATCACCTTGATCTTCTCCGTAGAATCCCTAACCAAATCCGGGCCCCAAAGTCTCGCTTCACCTACCTCATCCCAACACATCGGAGATCTACACTTTCTACCATACAACGCCTCATACGGGGCCATCTCAATACTAGATCGATAATCGTTGTTGTAGGCAAACTCAACTAACGGTAGAGGATCCTCCCAAGATAATTGGAAATCCATCACACAAGCCCGTAACATATCCTCAAGTATTCGAATAGTTCTCTCGGGTGACCATCGGTTTGAGGATGAAACGCCGTACTAAAACACAACTTAGAACCCAAGGCTTCATGCAATGCTCTCCAAAATCTAGAAGTAAACCTCGGATCTCCGTCGGAAACAATACTAACCGGAACCCCATGAAGTCGAACGATCTCTTTCATATACAACTGGGCTAACTTCTCTAACGAAAACTTAGTTGACACCGGAAGAAAATGAGCCGACTTTGTCAATCTATCCACAATAACCCAAATAGCATCCATCTTCTTCGCGGTAAGAGGCAAACCCGAAACGAAATCCATCGAGATCCCTTCCCATTTCCACTCCGGAATATCCAATGGTTGAAGTAGTCCCGCCGGTCTCTGATGTTCGGCCTTGATTTGTTGACAAGTCAAACACTTAGAAACATAATCCGCTATTTCCCTCTTCATACCATTCCACCAATACCCACGCTTCAAGTCTTGATACATTTTGGTACTCCCCGGATGAATCGCAAATTTAGACTTATGGCCATCCTCTAAAACACGCTTCTTGATTTCCGGCGATGAAGGAACGCAAATTCTCCCTTGGAAAGTTAAAATCCCATCTCTATTCAAAGCAAATTCCCCGGCTTTCCCATCTTGCACTTGATCTAAAATTTTCTTCAATTTCGGATCTCCTTGTTGAGCTTCTTTCAAATCTCCATACAATGTCGGAACGGCTCTAACATTCGCAATAATTACCTCACTCTTCAATTCTCGGGAACTCAGAAAGTCACATCCAAATACGCCTTTCGGCTAATCGCATCCGCCACTACATTGGCTTTCCCCGGGTGATAGGAAATGATACAATCAAAATCCTTCAAGAACTCAAGCCATCTCCTTTGTCGGTTGTTCAACTCCTTTTGGGTAAACAGGTACTTCAAACTCTTATGATCGGTGAAAATCTCAAACTTCGCCCCATAAAGGTAGTGCTTCCACTTATGCAACGCAAATACAATCGCCGCCAATTCCATATCATGAGTAGGGTAATTCTGTTCCGCCGGTGATAACTTCCTAGAGGCATACGCAATTACTTTCCCATTTTGCATCAACACACATCCCAAACCCGCCTTCGAGGCATCACTATAAATAACAAAATTCTCGCAACCATCCGGAAGGGTAAGAATAGGAGCCGTTGTCAATCTCTTCTTCAATTCATCAAAGCTTGCTTCACACTTGGAATCCCATACAAACGATACATCTTTCCGAGTCAACCTAGTCAACGGAGTCGCAATCCGAGAAAACCCTTCAATGAACCTCTGATAATACCCTGCCAAACCAAGAAAACTACGGACCTCGGTCACAGTCGAAGGTTGCTTCCAATTAACCACGGCTTCAATCTTTGAAGGATCCACGGAAATTCCCGAACTCGACACAACATGCCCCAAGAAAGAAATCTGCTCAAGCCAAAACTCGCACTTACTGAACTTAGCGAACAATTGCTTCTCCCGAAGAACGGACAAGACAATCCTCAAATGATTCTCATGCTCTTCCCGAGACTTAGAGTAAACAAGGATATCATCTATGAACACTACCACAAAGCTATCAAGATAAGGCTTGAAGACACGGTTCATCATATCCATAAACACTACTGAGCATTAGTCAACCTGAAAGGCATCACAACAAACTCATAATGACCGTATCTAGTCCGGAAAGCTGTCTTAGCAATATCGTCCGGTCTAATCTTCAACTGATGGTATCCGCTTCTCAAATCAAGCTTTGAGTAGATAACGGAACCTTGGAGTTGGTCAAACAAATCATCTATATGCGGAAGGGGATATTTATTCTTAATGGTGGCTTGGTTCAACAAACGATAGTCAATACACAATCGTAAGGTACCATCCTTCTTCCTAACAAACAAGACCGGTGCTCCCCACGGAGACACACTAGGACGAATAAAACCTCGGTCTAACAATTCTTGCAATTGGACCTTCAACTCTTTTAACTCGGCCGGAGCCATTCTATAGGGTGCTTTAGAGATAGGTGCGGTACCGGGCACTAAGTCAATACAAAACTCTATCTCACGATCCGGAGGCATAGAGTACTCGCTAGAAAACACATCACTAAATTCATTGACAACCGGAACATGAGCTAACTCGGGAGACTTCTTATTGGAATCTACCACATAAGCCAAGTAACCCGTACACCCCTTAGATAGCATCTTCCTAGCCTTTAAAGCAGAGATAACATGTAAACCGAACATAGATCTATCCGCATCAAATATAAAAGTAGGCATATCAGGCATAGCAAATGAGACTCGCTTTCTACGACAGTCTACCATAGCATGACACTGACTCAACCAATCCATCCCAAGGATCACATCAAAATCACGGATTGGTAACTCGACCAAATCCACCGGCAATACATGCCCACATATAGTCACATCACAACCAGGATATATCAAAGAAGATGTGAGGCACTCTCCCATAGGAGTAGAAACCTCCAACACATAAGGCATAGATTCAGGCAAAGTATGCAATGAGAATGCAAAATGCGATGCCACAAATGAATGGGAAGACCCGGGATCTATAAGAATGCGGGCCTTAACTCCTGAGACAGGAACTATACCTCTAATGACAGCATTGGGATTGACCTCTCCTTGACCCAAGGCAAACACTCAACCTTGCACCCTATCTTTGGGTTTCCCATCTACACCTCTCTTCACACCACTACCTTGTCCTCCAAAACCGGCACCCGTCGCTTGCTATTCTCGCCACCCGGGACAATTCTTCCGGAAATGGCCTGTCGCCCCACACTCTAAACATTTTCCTTGCTTGCTCCAACACTTCGTCCTCCGAATGCCCTAGCTTCTTGCAATAACCACACAGTCCCAAACCGACTGGAGTCGCACGATTTGCCGGAGTCGCCACATTTCCTCCTCGATTTGCTCCCAGAGTAAATGTCCTCGGCTGCACCCTATTCTGCCCCGAACCTTGACCTTGGAATCTATTCCTGTTCCCGCCTTCATTCTTACCACGATGCTCCTCTATGTCATTCTCAATCCGATATGCCATATTCACCGTCGCTTGGAAGTTGGCGAAGTTATGCGTCAATAGCGCTTTCGGAACTCAACCCTTAAACCCTTCACAAACCGGTAGAGCTCGTCTCTCCTCATCCGGCACCAAATGAGGACAATATCGGGCCAATTTCGTGAACCTTGCCGAATCTTGCGCTATCGTCATGGTCCACTTGCTCCAGCTTTAAACTCGCCTTCCTTCTTGTCTCTAGTAACCATAGGCACGAAGTGATCCCGAACTTGCGTGTGAAGTTCTCCCAAGTTCTGTGGTGTCAAATCCCGGTCCCAACCATCCTTCACTACACGCCACCCGGTGCTCGCGGGTCCTTCCAACTTGAAAACGGCACATCTCACCTTCTCCGCATCCGAACTCTCCATAGCCGCGAAAATCTTATTCATAGCCTCAAGCCACCTCTCGGCCTTCACCGGATCCGGATCTCCGTTGAAGCTAGGAGGAGACATCTTCACGAACTTCTCCAAACCATGTTGCCCTTGCTCGCCTTGATTCGATTACGGTTCTGATTCTGAGTTGCCATATGCTGAAGAAACCCTCGGAACATATCCATCATCTCGGCATTCGGATTACCAACACCACCCAAACCCAAATTCTGATCACCATCATTTCCCGCCATAACAACAAACTCCTGCATTAAACACTCGACGTCAGTTATCACACACTCTCACTCAGCTAGACTCTACCCGAGAATTCTAACCGAGCTCTGATACCAACTGTGAGGACCCCGACCCGGAACCTACACGTGCCCCGAGTTGGAGCATCCTCAAACTAACCCAAATACACAAAAACTTTTAAAACTTTGCTTTGACTTCCAAACATAAACATTAATAACATAACATTTCAAAAGAACTCCACTCAACTCCACATCGGAGGAGGAGATAACTAACTTTGAAAACGGTCAACTGTTTAGTTACAAAAGATTAAGGTTATGACGTAGAGTTTAAAGTTTATAATTACAAACTCCAAGGAAGGAATTACCAAAATACAATTTTATACGTCACCCTAAACATACCCCGACAACACCCAAAGGATTTCTCCAAACTCCTCTCCGTCCTCACTTGGCCGGTCCGCCTGTCTCGGGATCTAAAACAGTAAAGGGAGAGGGGTGAGAATAAATCTCAGCAAGCTATTATGGATGCAACAATATGCCAAATAAATGCAACATATAACAAGTCGCACATAACACATTGGGAAAGCTATAAACACATTCCATTACCTTGGTTTACCTTTTCCCGTACGAACGGTAGTCGTACAACATTGGGTATAATAATACTCCAATCTTACGGTGAGCCGCTTAAGCAATACTCACGTCTTATAAGACCCGTTTTCGGGGAACCAAATAAGACAGTAGCAACTCTGTAAGGCTTTTGGCTCAATACAGATGCTATAACCCCAACTTTGTGGCCACGGGGAGGGGACGGTCACGAATATAACATAATCCGATCACATTAGGTCACACTTCCATAATTGACCGTATTATGTTATACCCCCAACGTCAGCTGACTCACACATATCAAGCACATAATAGATACTTGAATAAAATCCACAAAAAGGGATAAACAATAGCCACATGGTAATATATACTCATGCCCAACAATATCAAAGTGTAACAATTTATGAATACACTAAACAATATCAACAACAATATATATATATAACATCAAGTAAGGAAATGAGGGATCATAAACCTACCCTACAAATTCCATATACAAGGATACAAGACCTAAATGAAGGTTCAAGTTCAATTACCAAGTGGGAGTCTTAATTTATAAGTGGCCAACAAACTTGCTAAACGATCCTAGTTTAAATTAAGAAAATTTGGTTCAGGGTCTTGGGCGACCGCCCTTACACTTGGGCGACCGCCCAAGTGGACTTCAAGGGAAATTGTGGTTTCTGCCACTATGGGCGACCGCCCACACCACTTGGGCGACCGCCCAAGTGGACTTCAAAGAAATTTAGACCTCCTGCCATGATGGGCGGCCGCCCAAGCCCCCATGGGCAACCGCCCAAGCCTCCTCCAGCCCATTTTTTTCAGATTTTAACCCCTTTTAACCCTAGTTCTTCTTTCCCTCTACCATTGCTTGATCAAGAACACCAAAGGATACCTTCATCTTACCAAGTCCCATTCAAAACATATAAACTCACAACCAAGTAATCCTAGATCATTTATCTCTACCCATTCCACCCATTTCAAACCCTTCTAATGATCTTCCTTGAACCCTAACTTCAACAATGTTCATTTTCCAATCATTCAACACCCATTTGGGTTTCCAAGCAAGGAATCATCATTTCAAGAACAAGAACAACATTCAAGGAACTTAATAACAAGTAGAGGAAGGGAATCATAACAACTCACCTTAGGGTTTGCAATGGAAGGTTGATCTTTCTAGCTAGATGGATTCCTCTAGGTGATCCAACTCCAAAGGTGCTCTTAGATTTGATTTTGGTGAAGAAATGCCTTGGACTCAAAGCTTGGGAGAAGGCTTCAATGGTGGTTCTCTATACTTCCTCTAGGATGAAAAGTGTAGTGAATGAAGGAGAAGGGGGGAAGGGAGTAAGAGAGGTGATGGGGGAAGGACACTTGGCAAGAGGAGGGAAGAGGGAAGGATTTTGGCCCCCCATCAAATAATCCAAGGCTTTCACCCTACTCAAATTAAATTAAAATAAACCTTATCCCATTAATTCATCCTACTCAATTAACCTCCCCATATTATTTAGCATTTTCCCATTTTTATTATTTCCCTTAGTTTCTTTATTTAATGTCCAATAAATTCTCATAAGGTCCTAAATTTACTTTTCACTCAATTTATCTTAATTTAAGAATTTAAAGACATAATTGAACACATAAAGATAACATAAATATTAAAGGCATATAATTAAGTATTTAAAATGAGTGCCTAGGGTTGGGGTCGTCACAGACTACTTCACCAAATGGGTAGAAGCCAGATCGTACAAGGTACTGAATTCTAGGAAGGTGGCCGAGTTCATCCGAGAGAACATCATGTGCCGATACGGAGTGCCCAATGAGATCATCTCCGACAATGGGACTCACTTCGAAGGAAATTGTGACCAACTGCGGCCGAATTCGAGTCACACGTCACGGGTCTTCTCCTTACGGACCACAAACCAATGGTGCGGTAGAGGCGGCCAACAAGACTCTCGCCATGATAATCAGAAAGATGACCACGAGAGGTCGGGACCGGCCCGAAAAGCTACATCTAGCCCTGCAGGGGATACCGAGACATCGGTCGGAACCGCCACGGGAGACTCCGTTCGCACTTACCTACGGAATGGAAGCAATGTTACCCGTGGAATTGGAAATTCCATCCCTCCGAGTCCTCTTGGAAAACGGGATCAATGAAGTCGAATGGCTACAGAGCCGTCACGACGAACTTGCTCTACTCGACGAGCGCAGATTGAAAGCCATGGAACACGCTCGAGCCTACCGGAGCGGAATGGCACGAGCATTCGACAAGAAAGTCAAGATCCTGAGACATCGAGAGAAGGTGACTTGGTGCTAAAGGAAAAGCCTCCTACGCGAGACCAATCCCTCGGAAAGTGGGAGCCTACCCGGATAGGACCGTTCGTGGTACAAAGAATCTTCTCGGAGGAGCCATGAAGCTAGCAGACTTGGACGGAAACCCTTTCGTTAACCCCGTGAACAGAAGCAAGCTCCGCGAGATACTTCGTTTGAGGAAGAGCACAAGTCAACTCACCTTCCCCATACACCGTCCCCCTCGGTAAATTAAAGTGCTAAAAGAGTAATACCCATTTGGATACATTCCCGCTAATGATCCCGGGTAAAAACAGGTCGCACTTCTTTCGTCTTTGTTTTTCTCAAATTCACCTAAAAGTGTCGAACTACGGTGACTGAGCCCCTTAGTCCGGTTGCAAAAAGGGGAACGTGGCGGCCATCATTGGTTCGGTCTAAAAAACAAAAAAAATACAATAAGCATCAATTGCTTGTGTTTCGAAAAACTCTTTTCATTTAACCTACAAATTCATAACGGTTAAAACATTCTTTGATGAGTTCAAGCACGGTCAACTCTTGACTCGCTACACGCTAGCAAAACTACAATAAAACATTAATCAATTAATGTGTCTACAATGACAATGGATGGATACTGCGGACGGCAAGGTCAACCTAGTTTCCCGTACTAGGTCCTTCATCCTTCTTCCCTTCCCTTTTCCCCGTGAGTGTTCTTCACCTTCGCGGGAAATATTCCGGTAGGCCTTCTACCCGGCTCGGGGACTCTTCCCGACGCCTCCGTCAATCTGTGGCTGTCAATACGAGTCCTTTCTCTAGCTCTGTCTCGAGCCGCCTCGCTTCGAGCCATCATCGCAGTGCTTTGATTGGCCTCCCGATCGGCACTTGCCACATAATCGGCCATGGCGTCGCCCGATCACGATTCCCGGGGTTAGCCCTCGCCTCTGTCCTCCTCAATGTCGAGCTTTCCGGGTGATCGGCACCCAGACGGCTCACTCCGTCTCCCACAAGATGGCCATCTGTGTCTCCC
This sequence comes from Adenophora triphylla var. japonica, assembly GCA_022495995.1. NCBI lineage: Eukaryota > Viridiplantae > Streptophyta > Magnoliopsida > Asterales > Campanulaceae > Adenophora > Adenophora triphylla. The sequence goes on along the minus strand of JAFEMH010000204.1, from coordinate 915,884 downwards.
CATACACTCTTCGTACCGAGTCCGAGATCTTTGCGTCGACGAACGGTGCCCTCTCTCGGTGAAAGAGAACCACTAGCGGGAAAGGACGTGTATTGCCACCACCGGGTGACCGGCCAATAGCGTCGAAGGATCCTCCATCCGCGAGAGATCCCACCTCAAAGGTAGCGGCATAACTCGGATCAGTCGGTAGCACCTGCTCCGGCCCGTGCCGCAGAACCAATGATGGAATATAGAAGGACGTGCGAGACGGCCCGGCACTCGACGATCAACAGACCCTCCTGAGCGGTCCTACAAGTCTGTAACTTCCAATGGGGAACCCACCATCGCAAGTGATGCGTGCCAAGTCTGGCCATCCAGAGCTCCGGCTCGGCTGATTACCCCTATCACCAGAAGGACGTCGCGAGAAAGACCAAGCGTCGCGGGACATTGGCACCTCGGGCATCATCTGCGGCCTCTCCCTCGGCCACATGGTCGGCATAGCGGGACTCCCTCCCACATGTATCGACTACCGGTCGCCATCCGGCTATGCCAGAACGTCTCGCCCAAGACCAATGGCACGATGTCTCCTCCACTCCGGCCTTTGCCTCACCGAGGTCCGATTACACTGTGATGGCACACACCCAGAGACGTGAATGTGAACAGAGTAGCAATCACACACAGAGCAAACGCGTCCCACGCAAAGACGCTCCCCTCAGCTCCGGCAAATCTTTCGGGCAGTCCCGAAATGTCAACGTAGTCGGAATCCTGTATCAGCATCCCGTATGCTTCTCCAGCCGAGATACCCAACAAGGACACTAGCTTCTCAACGATGGCCATGCCACCAAAGATACGGAAGAACTAGGCATTCCGTCTCGGGTCCTCCCAGAATGGCCCGGAAATCTTCAAACGTAGGAGTGACTTCGTTGTACGAAAAGGCTGTACACATTCCTCCTTACGTCCCCGAGAACCGAGACGCGGCTCTCAAAAGGTCCCAATCTGGCATGAGCTCCTTCAAAGTCCAAACAGATTTAATCCCGTAATGTAGCCTTCGAAAAACCTTTTGTTCCGCCTCGTGTGGTTCCATACCCACGGCCGAAAGTTGTCCAAATATCGCTCTTGCATCCGACACGATAACTTGGGAAAAGGAGCCATGTCAGAAGGTGAAGAAAACCTTAAAGAAATGGAAAAGAACTCGACGGAATGAGCAAAAGCAATGCGCGGTTCTTACAAATTGCAAAGCCGAAACCGCAATTTAAAGAATACGGAAATTCAATCCTAGTCCGCCGGACTCCCTCTGCCGGTTGACTTGGTCAACTCTGCGGCCATTGCCTTAAAAGTTGGAAACATTTCCAAACCATGCCTGTTCACTCTTATGAAATCTGCGTGCACATACGATTTCATTTAACCAATGTCAATATCCCTTCCGCCCGGGCTCGTGCAACAGTGATGCAAATAATTAAAAATTAGTGCATACATGCTTAATTTTTGACCCGTTCAATTTTAATGCATTTCTCCTTTTTATTTATTTTTGATTAACCTATTTGCTTATTTGCGAAAATAGCGAAGGTGATCACGAGAATAAATATGCGAAATACGAGGTTCCGCCCCACGGGCGCCTTTTTGCAAATACATTTCAAATCAAAATTTGTTCCTGACAAATACATGCATTTTGTCTAAACAAAATAGTAAAGAAAGAAAGCGATAAAGGGGACTACTCGGAGTCCTGCTCGTCATCCGTACACTCGGCGTCTTTGCTCATCGGCTGTAGGATGCTGTCGCAAGGGGAACTCGCCGAACTCCTCCCGGTAGGGAATAGGCAAGGGCCTCCTCGAGTACGCGAACTCGAGGACTCCCCTCTCGCGCCCGAGTGCGCGGAAGAAGGAGCTCCAAATCCGGCCGTTCCGCCCGCGAACTGGCCAAACCCCTGTGTGAAGTCCTCCCACCCAGTGTGGGAGCGGGCGAACCCCTCGGCCTAGACGGCCCCCGATCGCGAACGTCCACGCTCCTCCGGAGGCTGCACCGCATGAACTCCACGAGCCTCCGGCGTAGGCGGACCACCCGTCCACCGGCCTCATGGCCTCATTGTACGTACGGCCGGATACCTGCGAACCGGAAAAATCATCGAAGCGAACGAAAGTACGGATGCATCATGTGCGGAATGCTACTATCAAATGCGAGAAAATCAAAAAGGTGCTCACCGAAGCATTGGGGTCCGCCACTGTATCGTGGTCTCGGCTCCGCGGGAGCGGGATCACAAGTCGCTGCGCGAACCGTCCGGCCCCTCGTACGCTAGCCTAGCTCGCGGGACGGGGAAAATGTCGAGGACCTCCGGGAACCTCGCCACTCACCTATCTTTGCACACTGCGGCTCCTCGGCCTCATCCTCAAGAAAACATCATAAGCGGCCCCGCTATGATGTACTCGATGAAGTACACACCACGAAGGTATCCCTCCCGGCTCATCCATCGGCATCTCAGGGGATGCTTTGCATGTGCAAAGGAGGATCCACCGGCACCAAAGGAAGGGACCCGGCCTATCTTGACGAGTCACCCTCTCCCCCGAGATACATGGCGTCGCAGTGAAGTCCCACCGGGAGCTTCCGCCGCAGTGTAGTCTCTCCGGCATTGACTGCACCGCGACATGATCAAACTCCGCTCCACTGTGTCACTTGGATCCTCTCGGAGAACTCCGGGTTCGGCGCCGGAGATATCTCCTCGTACGACACTCGAGTGCCAACCCTCGAAGAGACCGCCCTCTTCGCCTTCTTACGCCAAACCGGCAAGGCGGGGAACGGGGACGGTACGGCTCCTTGACGTCCCAAGCACTGCGAATTTGAACACCTCGTAGCACCGGACACGCAAAGAGAATGGAAAGTTATGTCGGCCTACAAAGTAGATACATACGAGTACATAAAAGAGGCAAGGAAGAGAAAAAGCACGTAAACTTACATCCAAGACGGGCGTGAAGCGGCTAAATGTGTGCTCCTCTCCCCGCGAGAACCTGTCCCGAAGAGTGGTAGAGCTCGGCCGATCCGGCCTCCCCCACGCAAACCCCTCACGGCATCCCGGATACGTCGGCGACCGAGCGAGAGGGAAGTGACAAGACGTGTCGGAAGTCGGGAACAAAGTCGGCGATAGCGCAAACCAAAGGAACCCTCGAGCCGGACGCTCCGCGGTCATCCTCAAAGACCCGACGGATAATCGGCAACGCCCGCCCTCAAGTGATGCTCCATCGGCTGTGCCCAGAATGCCTAAGCCCCTGGCATCGGTAATATCGAAACCCAGCGGCCCGGACAAGCGCTCAGGGGTGTAACCATCAACCCACACCAACGCGTTGCCATAAGTCGGCAACCCGGTGATAGCGGCAAAATCCGTGGGAGTCACCGTCGCCTCCCCATGCGAAATGGAAAGTGTGGGTCGTATCCCACCGTACTTCGCTCGGTAGCGACATGCATGGACACCGCCCTCGGCGTATCGGTGTCGCGGCTACGGCCTTGATAAACCCGGCCCGGCCGGAGTCAATCACCGGTGTCGTGGACTCCTCTCTCCCTCTCGGGCCACGTCAGGATAAGGCCCCACAATACTGCACCGCCTCAAAGGCACCCCAGGCTCTTACGGTTGTGGGTATCAACCATCCTGTCCTATGCAGACAAACAAGACGAAGCAACGTCAACAAAATGCAACAACGCATGTCAAAAGGATGCAATGCCGATACGGTTCTCAGTCATTTCCTACGTATATTCAAACTCTTTCGAAAACTCCGTCGAATCCGGAACTTTCAAAATCTTTCGAAAACTCCGTCGAATCCGAAACTTTCAAATTCTTTCGAATTTTTCGAAATTTTCGCTCCGTCCCGAATTAAAGCTACTTTAATTTTGGAAAATGCATTTAGACATGGAATTTTGCAACCAAAATTTTTATGTCATCTACCCATGATGTCAATTGAACTACGTCCTAGTCAATTTCGACAACGATTCATAGCAAAGTCAAAAGCCCCAAATCGGGCACCAAAATCCCTAAGTAAATTCCTAGCAAATTTCTAACATTTAAAGAATGCACATTCTTGAAATTAATGGAATTTGTAGGGAACTTACGTGTCTTTCGATCCCTCCCTTGGAGTTGTGGCGGTCCCTCGCCGGATAAAACTCCGCCGGATTCAATGGAAGAGTGGTGGTTCGAATGGTCCGAACCAATCGAGTTCTTTCGTTGTCGGTCCTTCCATGACGAGCCATTGGTCCTCCTTCACCCTCCATAGCGATTTTCCCTCACAAATTCGAGCAAACCTTGCAATTTGGGTTGGATTTCTCTCTCTTTTCTCTCCTCTCTCGCCGGCAACAATGGAAGAAATGGCCATTTTCTTCCCCAGCCTCGGCATTTAAAAAGTTTCTGGAAAAACAGTAAAAGTCCGACCGGACTCTTACTGCACCAGAATAATTTTTGCCCCTTTTGCCCCTCAGCTTTTGGCAATTCCAATTTTACCACTTTTGGCCCCCGAAAGTGTAAAATTTCCCCCAGTTAGACATTTCTAACGCCCTATCCCCCGAGGATAAATCAAAGTTAGTTCTCACTAACGTTCGTCTCCAGACGTTAAATTCCCAGTTAGTTCTCACTAACGTTCGTCTCCAGACGTTAAATTCCCAGTTAGTTCTCACTAACGTTCGTCTCCAGACGTTAAATTCCCGGTTAGTTCTCACTAACGTTCGTCTCCAGACGTTAAATTCCCAGTTAGTTCTCACTAACGTTCATCTCAGACGTTAAATTCCCGGTTAGTTCTCACTAACGTTCGTCTCGACGTTAAATTCCCGATTAGTTCTCGCTGCGTTCGTCTCCAGACGTTAAATTCCCAGTTAGTTCTCACTAACGTTCGTCTCCAGACGTTAAATTCCCAGTCAGTCCTCACTAACGTTCGTCTCCAGACGTTAAATTCTCAGTTAGTTCTCACTAACGTTCGTCTCCAGACGTTAAATTCCCAGTTAGTCCTCACTAACGTTCGTCTCCTGACGTTAAATTCAGTCTAGTTGACGTTTGACATTCAAACGTTCAACCATGTCTCCGGACATTTCAGTTACGATTCCGCTCCCGACGTTAAAATTTAATAATGGTCCTCACCATCAAAGTCTCAATCGCGACCTTTAACGGTCCGATTTCAATCCCCAATAGCGACCTTTCACGGTCCGATCTCAATTCTCAATCGCGACCTTCGCGGTCCGATTCCAAATCCTCATTCGCGACCTTTCACGGTCCAATCTCAATCCTCAATCGCGACCTTTCACGGTCCGATTTCAATCCTCAATCGCGACCTTTCAGGTCCGATTTCAATCCTCATTCGCGACCTTTCACGGTCCGATTTCAATCCTCATTCGCGACCTTCACGGTCCGATTCCAAATCCTCAGTCGCGACCTTTCACGGTCCGATTCCAATTCTCTTCTCGATCCGGCGACCTTTCCGCGGTCCCGATCTCAATTCTCAATCGCGACCTTCGGTCCGATTTCAATCCTCATTCGCGACCTTTCACGAACGGTCCGATTTCAATCCTCATCTCTCGACCTTTCAATTGGTCCCGATTTCAATCCTCATTCGTGACCTTTCACGGTCATCTTTCAATCCTCAATCGCGAACCTTTCACGGTCCGATCGCCTCAAATGGTCATCCGGCCTTCGCGATCCGATCTCCACTCTCTTATCGAGACCTTCGCTCATCTCTCCGGCAACAGCAATAAGCCCGAACCCCAAGGTACGAATGCCTTGCAAATGGTCATCTCTCCGGCAACAGCAATAAGCCCGAACCCCAAGGTACGAACGCCTTGCAAATGGTCATCATCTCCGGCAACAGCAATAAGCCCGAACCCCAAGGTACGAACGCCTTGCAACAATCCCTCTTCGGCCATCCAAGTAAGCCCGAACGCTCATCCCCAGCAGGATAAAACTGGCAACAGCAATAAGCCCAGCACCCAAGGCACGAAAGCCCTCGTCAGCATCGCAACTCCGGTTTGAGGCGCCGCACGCCCTCGAAGGTTTCAGAAGTCCCAGGTTCAGACGCCTCCTAACAGTCTCCATCCAGGTTCAGACGCCTCCCAATAGTCTCCATTCAGGTACAGGTACCTCGCGAATGGTCTCATCCAGGTTTAGACGCCTCCTAACAGTCTCGCTCAGGTCAAGATCCCCATGCGCGGTCCTTGCCCCTTTTCGAACTACGATCGGCTTGATTCCCGCTCGGGATACGTAGGAATCCTTTTCGCTAAGGGTCCAGCCGGTCGACCGCCTGTGTCTCCTTCAAAGTAAGGCATCCCGATTTGGATCCTTATCTTTTTCAACGACCCCGCCTCCTTCGGAGGAGACGTCGGCGAGGGGCTAGCTGTAAGTACCCAAATCCGGATCGTCCAAATCCGTCGGAAAGTTAACCGAAATCCGTTAGCGGCTCCGCTCCAAAGTTAACCGGAACTCGTTAAAATCCCGTTCTTTGTGCCAACGAGACGTCCCGGGATCGCCCGTACATCCCGACGTCGAACCGTACTTAGCACGTGACATCTCACGTAAAAGTATGGCTTTCCCTGAAAAACGCATTTTCCGGCACTTTCCGGGGGCGTTTCAGACATTTCCCGGACTGTTATTTTAAAAAACGGACAAAACCGGGACCGGGGGACAAAATCCCGCATGGCTGGTGACTCAGAGGGACACGTGGCAGCCATGCCACTGCCCACACATCACCCTTCAATCAATTTCAGAGGGAAAAGACCAAAATGCCACTGGTTTGCAAGCCAAGTCCGGCCGGACTCACTGTGCACTTTTCCTGAAATTGCCAGCAAGTCCCCCAGATTTCCAAAATTCCCAAAACCCCTGAAATTCAGTCCAAGTCCGGCCGGACTCCTACTGCAATTTTCACCCTATAAATAGAAGTTGCTGTCAAAGGCAAAAAAGAAGGATTTCATACCAAAAAATCACCACCCCACGGTCCAAACTGGTTTCCACCCTTCCCGAGCTCCCGTTTTGTCTCGATTCGCGTGAAACCTTCGTATTTCGATCAAATACGCACCCTACAACTTCGAAACAACCTTTCGAATCACTTTCCGTGTCCCGTACACACCTTTCGAGCCAAAGGAGTCGACCCTAGCCATAGGTATAACTCCCTCTCTCTGAATCTTCCGTTCCGTCTCGGTTTACGCGCCAGTCGCTATAACCGTTTCGAACGTCGTTATCAAAATGTAGACGCCTCCGTCTAACGGGGTCCGATACGTTTTAGCCCCTCGATCCTCTTCTCTTTCCGTAAGAGAAGTAATCACGGGTTAAAACGGCGTTCCGACCCCGTTCCGTTTACTTTCATGTCATTTACAATTCCGAGCCGTTTGGCCTCGTTGATCGTCATTTACAATTCCGAGCCGTTTGGTCTCGTCGATCGTCATTTACGAATCCGGATCGTTTGATTCCGTTGACACCGCTTTAAATACTGTCATTTACAAGTCCGATCCGTTTGGATTGTGATAGTATTTACTTTTCAAAAGTCCGAGTCGCAACCCGATTCGTTGATCGCATATCATTTAATACGCATTTTTCCCGTAAAAATCGTTAACAATGTAATGCCCGGTTCAAAACCGGAGTTCGTCCGTCGAACTCTCTTTCAAAACGCGCGAAGTGACGTTCGGCCTCCGAATGTTCATCTTCAAACTCAAAGTCAAAGCCGCCATTTGATACTTAAAATCATTTAATACGCTTTTTCCCGTAAAAATCGTTAACAATGACTCGTATGGCTCAAAGTCGACGTTTGCCACGCAAACGCTCATTTCAAGCTCAAAGTCGACGTTTGCCACGCAAACGCTCATTTCAAACTCAAAGTCGACGTTTACCACGCAAACGCTCATTTCAACTCAAACCGACGTTTGTCATTCAAACGCTCGTCTTTTCAAAAGTCACCTAATCAAACGTTTGTCATTCAAACCAAGATTAAGCTTGTCATTCAAGCCCCCATTTCAAAACACACACACACACACACGATTTCGAGAAAGGTAGAAAGACTCGTCATGCGAGGCGTTTCGGGCGATCTCGTAATACTCTACCCGAAATGTAACCTGACCTCCGAACCTAACAATCTCTGGTACTAAAAGCTTTTTACTCGTTTTTGCTGCCAATAAAAATGATCCCCTTTTTTAAAAGCCTTTTCCTAAGTTTTTGCTACCAATAAAAACGACACCTTTTCACAAATAGCCGTTTCTCAACGTTTGAGCTCAAAATACAAAACCGTGTGGCGACTCCTCATTCTGCTCCTTCCCGTGAAGCGAGGTCTCAGACACCAACCCCCCGCGAAAGACAACCGCCTTTTCCGCCGCCCCGCGCGCGAAAAAGATCGGGTAATTTCACCTGCGTTAGATAAAGAGACTCCATTGTTCCCTGCATTAGATAAAGAGCCTTCATTGTTCCCTGGGTTTAAGGTAAATCCCCCTCATTCCCCCTTTCAATTTTCATCCTATACTGTAGCAATATTGCGTTCAAGGTAAATTCACCCATTCCCCTTACAAAATTCGTTTTGATTATGAAGGCCGGTAATCTGAACAATTGGGTGAAAAAGGCATGAACAAAAAAACAATTGAACTGGAGACCGAAGAGAAATTCCGTATTTATAATGATTTGATAAAAAGAGAATTGATAACAAACACGCCATTATTGCTGCTTGCTATTTATTCCCTTCCTCTTTCCCACTTAGCCCCTTTCTTTTTTGCTTTGATAATGGACGAATTGACGAGATCAGTCCAAGATGGTATACCAAGGTGTATGTTGTTCGCAGATGATATTGTGCTGATTGATGAGACAAGAGAAGGTGTTGAAAGTAAATTGGAGTTGTGGAGACACACTGATCCATTATCCAAAAGGATGGAGAATTAGATAGTGATGTGGCTCATAGGATTAAAGCAGGTTGGTTGAAGTGGAAGAGTGCCACAGGGTTTCTATGTGATCGCGGCATGCCCAATAGATTAAAGGGAAAATTCTACCGTATGGCAATTAGGCCGGCATTGCTTTACGGCACCGAATGTTGGGCCGTGAAACAGTGTCACGTGCATAAAATGAATGTGGCGGAGATGCATATGCTTCGATGGATGTGCGGTCATACAAGAAAGGATCAATTGGGGAATGAGGTGATCAGAGGTAAAGTAGGAGTTGCGCCCATTGAGGATAAAATGAGGGAAAATCGTCTGAGGTGGTTTGAACATGCGAGAAGGAGACCGAGTGATGCACCGGTTAGGAGGCCGGAACAGTGGAGAAATGAAAAATGGCGAGGGGTAGGAGAAGACCCAAACGAACTTGAATTAGAGTGATTGAAAATTATATGAGTTTACTTTGAGTGGATGAAAGTATGGTGTTGAAGAGGCCGGAGTGGAGGGCAAAAATTCATGTGGGGGCTGATTTTTTTTATTATTTTTTTTTTATTTATTTATTTCCAACAATCTTTTCACACGATGACATATGAGGATTCATGTTAGCCGATCCCAAATTATTTTGGTACTAAGGCTTTGTTGTTGTTGTTATTCAATTATGGGCCTTTAGTCTGCTTCTGTGCATATAGGTCGTGTGGCATATTACTTTTACACGAGTGATTATGTTATGGATTTAGTGACTGCTCTACAATATTGAGAACAAATTGTATTTAGATAAATGTTAATGATCATATTACTTATAAAATGTCGCACACACACACACACACATATATATAGATCTAATATATGTTTAAAATAGGCTCGCGCATTCAGCTGAAAATTTACAAGAGACTCAACCTCCAGCTAAAAATATACAAGAGACTAAACCTGCAATTGATACGTTACAAATGTCTCCACCTCCCTTGATATATGATGATATTTGGGATGACCCAATTTTATTCACCGAATTGATATATTTTTTTATGTTTAAATATAATTGAATAGAATGTATCAAATAGTTAAATTGATGTTGTTTATATCTATTTTTCTGTAAATATAGAAAGAGTATGTAAGAAGAGTTTAAGGTGAAGCTTTAATATCCGCTGGTGTTGTAAAAGAGGAACTAAGAAAATAATTTTTCGTTGTTAACAAAATAATGATTGTTATTTCTATATTTTGTATTCTATTCATAATTTATGATTGATTTTCATCAAAATAATTGAGATATGGAAAGTTTCCTATTTATTTCTCAACTTTAAAAATTATCTTTTGATTAGTTTATTTTTTTTTAGTGACAACCTGTATAGTTTAGATAAATATTGATTGAGAATAAGTATATAAAGACAATATTAATTTTTCAATTTCTTTCCATTTCACACCGTTCACCGTGCCAATCGGCACGTGCATGGTATTAGAAAAAAATAAATATGCTTCTTTCTAAATTGCAATCACAACTGAACCAATACATGCTCGAACCTAATACAATATATGTGTGTGTGTGTGTGGTAGGGGGTGGTGAGTGAATTGGGGGAGGAGTTGTTAAAAATAATTTTTTACTCGACGGGGGGGGTAAGGGTAGGGGTGGTTGATGTGGGGTGGGTAACGTGGGGGTGTGTGTGTGTATGTGAGAGTGTTGCCATTTTTCGAAAAATATTTTACTTAGAAAAAATCCGTAAATCAATTTACTTAGAAAAGTGGGGAAAATATTTTCCGGAAAACATTTTTCCCATTTTCCGGTGCTAAACAAACACCGAAAAATAGGAAAAATATTTTCTGAAAAATGTTTTCCCTCAAACAAACAGAGCCTTAAATTGCAAAGGAACTTTGTATAAACAAGATTATATAATAATTTGATCCCTAAAAGTGACATTTTTTATTAGTTTGGTCCCTCATTAATATCTTTTATTAGTTTGGTCCCTAACATTGGCAATTTTTGCCAATTTTCTCCTTATGTCCACTAAATATTCAAAAATACTAAGAATATCCTTGTAGTATATATTAATTTGGTCTCTAAATTTGATACTTTTAATCAATTTAGCCCCTTGTGATGATTTTCTAATTAGCTTGTGTATATCCTATATTTTTACTAATTTTTAACACATGCATATTACAAAATGCCCTGACCATTAAGTTGATGATGAACTTTAATTTTTTTTTAATATATTATTAAATATAAATAAAATTTGATTTAAAAAGAGCATGAATCAATTAATTGTTAATTTACTATCTTGAATCATTCAGATTTCCCAAGTTTCATTACCTTTCTTTCTTGTTCGAACGAGAGGTTTTAAAAAACAATAAAAAATCAAATTAAGTTTATCAACATTTTGAAATTGATTAACTGACTCATGGCATTTAAATTTTGATGTGAATTTAAAGGTTAAAAATTGACAAAAACATATGAGCTAGACAAGCTGGCAAAATAGCTATCGCAAATGAAAGTAATAAAAAAATATATATGTGAGATAAAAATAATAAAAATTGACAAGTTTAGGGACCAAACAATTACTTAATTAATCCAGAGTATTTTTGAATATTCCACCTTGGGAAGGGGCAAACTTGAAAAAAAAAAACCAGCATAAGAAACCAAATTAATAAAAAATATTTATAAGAGACCAACTAATAAAATTGTTAAATTTAAGGACCAAATCTATATATATATATATATATATATATATATATATATATATATATATATATATATATATATATATATATATTAAAGTTGGTGAGGAGGCCTAAGGATTCGTCACGTAGACATGTTTAGGCAAACTCTTGCTTTTGGAGAAGCCACATTATCACCATTCCAAAATCTAAAGACTCTTGATATTCTCTTTATTAGCTATTACTAATAGTTAATAATAATAGTTATTATATAGGTTAACTATTACTATTAATAGTATTAATTAACTATAATAGTTACTATATAAGTTAACTATTACTATTAATTGTATTAGTTAACTATAATAGTTATTATATATGTTAACTATTGCTATTAATAGTATTAGTTAACTATAATAGTTAAAATATAATTTAACTAATACTATTAATTGTATTAGTTAACTATAATAGTTACTATATATGTTAAATATTACTATTAATAGTATTAGCTAATCATAATAGTTAATATATGTTAACAATTACTATTAATAGTATTAGTTAATTATAATAGTTACTATATAGGTTAACATTAATATTAATAATATTAGTTAATCATAATAGTTACTATATAGGTTAACATTACTATTAATAATATTATTTAATCATAATAATCACTATATAGGTTAACTGTAACTATTACTATTATTAGTTAATTATAATAGTTACTATATAGATTAACTATTACTATTACTATTATTAGTTAAATATAATAGTGACTATATATGTTAACTATTATTATTATTAATAGTATTAGTTAATCATGATAGTAATTATATATGATAACTATTATCATTTAGTTTAATATAAGCTAATATTATTAGTTAAATATAACAATTACTATAAATATCACGGTGAACTTAACGAATATGTCAAATAATCTTATCAAATAATAATTGATGAAGACTAAATACAAATTTAGTGATAAATGGAGATAATCAAAGGTATTAGTAAAAAGAGTTACAAAAAAAATCAAATAAAGATGATTGATGAGGAATATAAAAAGTCACCAAGTAATTATTGATCGAAACTAAATATATACTATATTATTTTAAAGTAGACTAAATCTGGTGATGACACATAAGACCCGAATGGCTTTATCTAATTTCTCAAGCTTCCATGTCATATGTCTTTTCATTCGTATGCAACTATTTACATTCTTGCAGTTAACTAATAACTTTAGTAGATAACTTATAGCTATGCAAAGAGATGATATGCAATAAAGACATATTATAAGTTATAAGTAACATATATTAAGATGTAATCTAAAAGCCACTAACTAAATACAATTAACCTAAATGTTTACATATGTAAAACATTATTTATAATAAATTCTACTAATGATAGTTAATGATTAGTAACTTAAATCATATACACTTTCATCTACTTTCTATGTAATAATGAATTTATATTGTTAGGTCCTGAATGGTAGGAATCAGGCTAGAGGGGGGTGAATAGCCTGATTAAAACTTTTTGCTTAAAAACTCTTAGTCTTTGAAAAAGGTTGTAGGAAACACACTTCCTAATCGTTAGATTAGATTTGCACAGCGGAATTACGGTTAGGCTAGGTTTACAACTGGTTAGGTAGAGTTTCAAAAGCAGTACGTTAAAAATCCTTATGCAAACATGACAAATTATATTTCAAAGTAAGACAAACAAGTTAAGCAGTAGGTTGAGTCAATAGGTTGTGACCAGTTGAGAGAATGTCAACCAGTTACAACAACACAGAAATAAGCAAACACACAGAAGAATGACACATTGTTTGAAGAGGTTCACAGTGTTAAATAACTGCTACGTCCTCTACCAAGTTTGGTCAGAACTTGGATTTGTGAAAGTGCACTACTATATTAATGGTATCTACCTATTACAAGTTGCAAGCCAATGATTGAAGGCTGCCAAACTAAAGGTGACCACTAACGGATCGTGCTACAATAAAGACCTGGTGTTTTCTAGAGATGTGCTCACAAGTTGAGCCGATTTCTCTAGTGGTGTTGTGTGTGAATCAATCAATGTGTTCCAAATGTAATCTAATGAAGGAACACTACACTATTGATTGAGGTGCACAGTGTATAAGTCCTACAGAGATGTCTAGTGAATAAGAGGACTGAATTGAATGCCTTGAACTATGGAGTTTTCAGGATGGTAGTTCAGAGCAACTCACTCTCAAGAATCATAAATGCACCAACCTTCTTCAATGCTCTAGGGAAGCTATTTATAGAGAACTTTGAAAAGGAGCCGTTGTCTTTGAAGAGGTTGCAATGATGACTTGATCAGGCATGCCTTTGAATTGAAGGATCTTTGCATTAAATGCCCGAGATAGGAGAGAGAAGATTTTTCCTTGAGTGGTTGGAAAGGATGTGAGTACCGGTCATTTCTGACAATCTATTTTGAGCTTTCCGATGTACCCGCATTTAATGTCACTTCGCCTATTCAAGATGCTTGCCTTACCAACTTTAGCTAAAGGGATTGCTGGGTAGTTGGGAGCAATAAATGCTTCGATTAGGCTAGGCTGAGGAAAGCTTGCTGAGGAAGCCTTAACCGGCAAAGGATAGGATATAACCTGTGAAGGTTACATCGGCTAGGTAGGTCAACCGGTTCGGTTGACACATCGGTTAGGAATTCAACCGGTTAGGGTGGCAAACCGAGTAACTCACAGAAAATATCATGGGAGCAAATCTTCACACCTTCAAGGTCTTGAGAAAATTACATGAAACAAAAACACTGGCACTAGCAGTAAGGGGACCTATCATACATAGAAAAATTCTATTGTGTCTAATTAAAATTAGGGGTCCACATTAATGCTTGTTGTGATTGGGTTTAAGCAATTCTAAACCTAAGTATATATTTGACTAACATATATTATAGAAGAAAACATATAACTAATAGAGCAAAGTGGAAGTGGAAAAGACTCAATAGTTAATATATGTTAACTATTATTATTATTATTAATAGTATTAGTTAATCATAATATTAATTATATAGGGTAATTATTATCATTTAGTTTAATATAAGCTAATATTATTAGTTAAATATAACATTAATTAGAAACATTAATTTTTTAATATATTAGAATATCTTAGATAATGCTTCAATATTAGTTACTATACATAGAGTAACTATTATTATTTAATTTATTAGTTACTATACTCCGTATTTGATAAATTTTAGGTATTAAACTTACTATACCAGATCACTATTTTCATATAACTTTCTAATTATATTTACTAATCATAATATGTATATGTAGTATAAAATCATTAATTATCAAAGATATTTAATATTATTAATTCAATAATTTATAAAATTAGAAGTTAACTAATTATAATAATAATTTATTGTTATTATTCAAATTTCAATTGTCATAATAAGTACAAACTATATACAACAAAGGCTAAAAGAAAAAAAATTCTTGAATTTATAAATGTAAATATTTTGATTGATATAAAATAGATTTATATCACAAAAAAAATGTCATGCTACTTTATCAAATAAAAATATAAAGCCAAAAACTTGTAAAAAAATGCATTTTTTGTAAACAATTGAAAAAACGGGTTTTTCAATCGTATATAAAAGTTCGCCTTATTCCTCACACAATTTCTCTTACTAGACGTAAACGGTGAACAGAGAGCTCGCTCTCTCTCTCTAATCGGCATCAATGGCGTTCTCACCTCACCAGCCCTTGCTCTCTAATGGATTCTCTCTACACCAATTCACTCTCCCTAACCGCTTCTTCCTCACCGGAAACCTAACACAACCCTCTCTTAATCGTCCCTCAATTCCTCACCGTTCTCTCTCCCTCTATTTCTTATCCCTGACCTCACGTTTTCCGGCGGCGGCGAAAGTAGCAAGAATGGCGGCAATGGTGAGTTCCATTTCATACGGCGACCCAATTCCCCTTCAATTCCAATTTCTTCCTCGATTTTGACCTAGGATCATCCCACAACTTGAATTTGTTGTAGTCAGCAAGTAACGAATCCCATTGACGGCGACACTGACTCAAACTCCGATTGACCTCCAAGGCGTGGCAATTTTCAACAATTATCTTCCATTTCTGGAAGGAGGAGAGTGTGGGTAGACCATCACGTTCGACCGCGCATATTTCATTGACGAGAATAAGGGATTTTAATTTGAGTGCCAGTTTATTTTAATTTGAATGCCAGTTCATTTTAATTCGAGTGCCAGTTTATGTGTTTTGGATTGCCAGTACAACCCGTTGTGCAGAATAAATCAGATGAGAATTTGAGTGCCAGCCTACCTGATTTTGAATGCCAGTGTAGGTTATTTTGAAGTGCCAGTATATGTTTTTATGAGTGCCAATGTTTGTGTTTTTTGAGAGCCATCAGACAGTTTATATATTTTTCAATGTCAGTTCATGTAATTTTGAATGCCAGTTTATGTAATTTTGAATGTCAGTTCATGTATTTTTGAATGCCAGTTCATGTAATTTTGAATGCCATGTATTTTTGAATGCCAGTTCTTGTAATTTTGAATGCCAGTCCATGTTTTTTTGAATGCCAGTTTATGTTTTTTTGAATATCAGCAAAAATAATTATCAGTGTTTTTGAGTGCCAGTATATGCATTTTTGAGTGCCAGTAAATGTGTTTTCAAATGCCAGTTCATGTATTTTTGAATGCCAGTGCTTGTATTTTGAGAGCCGGCAGAAAATATTAGTGTAACAAAGTGCCAGCCAAGTAGCGTAATGTAACAGTGCCGGTGTGAAGAGTGCCGGTTAAATGTATATAAAAGTGCGTGTAAAAAGTGTCGGTTCATGTTTATAAAATGCCAGTATGAAATCACTGGCCATTTGTAATATTAACACTGGCATTTATCATGGTTGCCAGTAATTACAAAAATGCCACCGTTTATTTTGAACATGGTTGCCAGTAATTATAAAATTGCCACCGTTTATTTTGAACAGCGCTTTGAAAAATACGTTTTTTCTTATCTTAAGAAAAAACTAATTTTTTATAAGATCAACTCAAATATAAAATAAGTAATATAAAAAATAACAAATTAATTTTTTGTGTGAAGCACAGCTACCCACTAGTTATTATTTAATCCTATAAACAAAAGACTTTCAACTAGATTGCAAAGGAGAGATCTCAATTGCCCCTTTGCTAAAAATTTGTCGTCTTATTACCCAAAAAGTTGAAAAGATTGGTACCCGCCCTGAGGTTCAAACTTTGCCCATCCCTTGCCACCACCTCTCAATCAATCATGGCAGACTATTTCTTCGCCCACAACCGCACCCAATTCCCCCAAAATGTCAGCTCCAAATCCAATTCCCCCTCCCCGCACCCCTCTCTGGCGCGGCGCAAAACCAATTCCCCTAGCAATCTCCATCTCAATCGGCGTTATCATCCGTTTCGCCGTCCCCAAACCCACCTCCGTCTCCACTCAAGCATGGCAACTCTTTTCAATCTTCATCACCACAATCGCCGGGTTAATCCTCTCCCCGCTCCCCGTCGGCGCTTGGGCTTTCACTTGCCTTACACTCGCCGTAATCACCAAAACGCTTCCCTTTGCCGCCGCATTTGCTGCGTTTACCAATGAGGTTATTTGGTTGATTGTTGCTTCGTTTTTCTTCTCTCGAGGGTTTGTGAAAACGGGATTGGGTGATCGGATTGCTATGTATTTTGTTAGGTGGCTTGGGAAGAGTACTTTGGGGTTGTCGTATGGATTGGCTTTGAGTGAAGCTATGATTTGTCCGGCAATGCCTAGTTCTACTGCTAGGGCTGGTGGGATTTTCTTGCCGATTATTAAATCGTTGTCGATTTCTGCTGATAGTTTGCCTAAAGATGGGTCTGCTAGGAAGCTTGGAGCTTATTTAATTCAATCCCAGTTACAGGTTTGTGTTTTGATTGCTTTTCTTGAATATGAATATGAAATCTATATTAGCAATTTGGGCTTTTATCATTGTAATAAGTACAGGAGGAAATGTGCCAAGGTACACTGTAAAAAATTAATTTGATTTGCATTAAACACCATTTATTTAAGTTTTAAAAAATTTATTTGCTTGATTTCCAAACAACACCCTTAGCATTCTGATTTGAAATTATGAAATGAGAAGTAGGATAATTTTTAAGAAAAAAAAAGGAAGGAGTAAGCTGTTACTCCCTTCAAGTATTTTTATTTTTAATTCAAATGCAACTAGCAGAAAGATAGTCACACTCTTGCTTTCTTGATCAACTTGATTCAACTTTGACCTTTAAGTTATGAAAATTCAGTTATCCCCATGATATTGTAAATATTGATATTGATAGTATTCTTAATGGTGTATCAATAACAATTTTTTGAATTTCATGAAAGTTATTGTTTTCTCATAAATTATTGGCCAAAGTCCTTATAAATGGTCAATGCTACTTTTATATAGTCAGTATGAGCTATTTACTCGATACTGAGGAGTAAAAATTAAGATATGGTTGGTGAGTGTAACGGGCTAACTTAATGGATTCTTTTACATTAGAAACGAGCCATGTGTAATTTTTAATGGGGGTCCTGAATGTTGATATGCCACATATAAAGGCCAAACGACAAACAATGGTCTAATAAACAACTATAGTACTAGCTCATTCTTTCTACTTGAAGAGTTTCAATTCAGAACATCACAATTACGGTATACATTGTAACCCTTAGAAGTAGAATTATGGCAAAATTGTTTGATCTATCCAACTATTTGAGGGTAAAGTTTGAACATCATTAAAACTGTAAGCTTAATTTTGAATATCACTCTTGGTTTTAAGTGAGTGTAACAAATTCTCTCTCCATCCCATAAGAAAAAAGTCTTTTCTATTTTAGTTGGTCCACAAAATATCAACCACATTTCAAAACAAGAACGAAAGAAGAAGCTGTAGCTTCCCCTTCTTTCAAATATATCTTTAACAACATGGAGTTGCTCT
Organism: Adenophora triphylla var. japonica; assembly: GCA_022495995.1. Taxonomy (NCBI): domain Eukaryota; kingdom Viridiplantae; phylum Streptophyta; class Magnoliopsida; order Asterales; family Campanulaceae; genus Adenophora; species Adenophora triphylla. Next base: position 897,446 of record JAFEMH010000204.1, on the reverse strand, counting down.
CATGCGTTATGTAGTTTCAGATTTCGAAAGATACATAAAAAACTGGAGAAAGAATAAAATAAATAATTTGATCTTGAAATGGGACTTCTTTTCGTAGAGAGGGTGTATACCGTTTTTATTGACTTAGAAGCCATTACCATCCTTACCAGAACTTATTGTTTCTAGCTATAGTACTCATACTCCCTCTTGTTGGGATTGGATACAAAACTAGCGAAAGAAGGAAAAAGCCAAAATTGTAGCAGCAATTTGGTTTCCTTTTGTGGCGTGGACTCCTTTTGGAAACATTATTCTTTTCTTGGGCATGAAGCATTTTACTTCTTGTAGAAGGAATTAGAATCCTTGAGGGTTTAAGTTTGTTGTTTCTATAAATACAAGTGATGACTTAGAATATTGTGTTGCTTGTGTGATCAAGTTAGTTGTCGCTAATTAGTGTTAGACAGAGAGAATATGTGAGATCAACAAAGAGAGCCAATACAGTAGTAGTAGTAGTGGGTCTTGGGGTGCCATTAGGGAGATTACATAGGTGGCCTAACTAGCAGATGTCTAAGGTTTATTTGTGTGAGGGTGTGTTCATAATTGCTATGTTTATTGTTGTAAACATGAGCGAATGTTGTAATACAAAAGATTTGGTGATATTAGTTGATATCCTGGCTTGGTAGTGCCCCCAGATATAGTCCGAAAGGGTGACCTGGGTGAACAAATTGTATGTTCTTCTTTTATTACTTTTCATATGGATGTTGCATGCATATTATCTTTTCTTTGTACACTTGGTATGGGACAAGTAATTTTCGGAGACTACCAATTCCCCAACAACTGGTATCAGAGCTCCGGTTCGAAAATCATGGCTATCCAAATTAGATGCGGTACGGTGCAGATTTTAGTACGGTGCTGTACAGTGCAGAATTCGGTGCAGAGCTTCGGTTTGCGGAGATCAGACATCTTGAAATTTGTAAAAAAGAAATTGAAGAATTATTACTCAAAAAAACTTATTAGACCATTCAAAAGTCCTTGGAGTTGTCCCACATTTTATGTTGAAAACGCTGCAGAACTTGAAAAAGGAGTCCCAAGATTAGTTATTAATTATAAACCTTTAAATAAGGTTCTACGTTGGATAAGATATCCAATACCTAATAAAAGGGATCTTTTGAATAGGCTTTATTAAGCCAAAATAATTTCAAAATTTGATATGAAATCTGGATTTTGGCAAATTCAGATTAAAGAAGATGATCGCTAGACAAATACCTTTATTGCATACAGAAGTATTCTGTACGAGTTGATTGGATGTGGGCTGCAGGAATATGGATCATGATTAGGGGTGTAGAAATTCTTTTGGTTTTATGTTAATTAGACTAAATATGATCAAAGTTTCATAAATCTGAACGGATTTAGCACTGCAGGTATTCAGATCAGGATTGCAGTTACATAATCATGGAAGGGCATTGAATTCGAGATCAAGGGTTGCATTGTTTGTTGCTAGGGTTTGCAGGGATCTAGGCGAATCGTGGTATTGAGGATTTGGTGGGAGCAGCGATGATGGGTTGAGATGGATTGACATGGAAATTTGATGAGATCAAATTTGGACAACAGATCCTGAGATATGAAAGTCGTGAAAAGAAAGAGAGGGAAGATTCAAGTTTCTAGACCTTGATGAATGTGGATTGCATAGGTAGGCAGATCATGTGCAAATCACACTTAGAATACATTAATCTTGAAGAATAGCAGTTAAGTAGGTTCGTTGATATTTTGATTTGGAAGCATCATTTCATCGAAAGGCAGCAGTGCGAGGGCATGAAACTTTAATTTGGGCGAGTCAAGATTGCGCAAGGAATAGAAGACTTGGATTATGTGAGCAGTCATGTAAAGGAAGGTTGGTAGCGCCTTCGACTGTGGTTATGGAGGATTGTAAGGAGCTAATTTGGTATCTTGAAGTCAATGTGATTGTACACCACATACAATAGTTCATTGGGGGAAACGGGGCGTATCGCAATGACGAAGAGGGGCCGAGATCGCCATAGTAAGAGAAATCTCATGAACAGTATGTTAGTAGGAAGTTGGTTGTTGAAGGCCGGGCCTGGCGTAAGGAACGTAAAGCAAACTTGGCCAACATGAGCGTTATCCATAACAGAGTTGCGGTGGTTGCCTTGGGACACAGACAAGAGCAAGACTGTGAAGACATGTGGTTCGCATAGGGATTCGTGGATAGAAACAAGGGATAGACGAGCGGAGATGATCGCAGGGAGGATCACTTTTGAAGTGAAGACTCGAGGCAAGAGAAGTCTTCGACAGTTATGTTGAAGACCTACGCTTCGCTTCAACTCGTTTGTGTGGGCTTTGTCGAGCCTATTGGTTTGACTTATGGCAGAAGTCAAATGTTGTGGTCACAATATGTGAAGTCATTCTCGGGCGGGAGTTTGATGGTGGAAGTTACTTGTGGTTTGACTCTAGGTGGGTGATTGTTGGTATTGGATACACACCTAGCGCAAGAAGAAAAAAGCCAAAATTGTATCTGAAATTGGTTTCCTTTTGTGGCGTGGACTCCTTTTGGAACAAAATTATTTTATTGGGCATGAATCATTTTACTTTTTGGAGAAGTAATTAGAATCCTTGAAGGAATTAGAATCCTTGAGGGTTTAAGTTTGTTGTTTCTATAAATACAAGTGATGACTTAGAATATTGTGTTGCTTGTGTGATCAAGTTAGTTGTCGCTAATTGGTGTTAGGCAGAGAGAATATGTGAGATCAACAAAGAGAGCCAATACAGTAGTAGTAGTAGTGGGTCTTGGGGTGCCATTAGGGAGATTACATAGGTGGCCTAACTAGCAGATGTCTAAGGTTTATTTGTGTGAGGGTGTGTTCATAATTGCTATGTTTATTGTTGTAAACATGAGCGAATATTGTAATACAAAAGATTTGGTGATATTAGTTGATATCCTGGCTTGGTAGTGCCCCCAGATATAGTCCGAAAGGGTGACCTGGGTGAACAAATTGTATGTTCTTCTTTTATTACTTTTCATATGGATGTTGCATGCATATTATCTTTTCTTTGTACACTTGGTATGGGACAAGTAATTTTCGGAGACTATCAATTCCCCAACAACTGGTATCAGAGCTCCGGTTCGAAAATCATGGCTATCCGAATTAGATGCGGTACGGTACGGTGCAGATTTTAGTACGGTGCGGTACAGTGCAGAATTCGGTGCAGAGCTTCGGTTTGCGGAGATCAGACATCTTGAAATTTGTAAAAAAGAAATTGAAGAATTATTACTCAAAAAAACTTATTAGACCATTCAAAAGTCCTTGGAGTTGTCCCACATTTTATGTTGAAAACGCTGCAGAACTTGAAAGAGGAATCCCAAGATTAGTTATTAATTATAAACCTTTAAATAAGGTTCTACGTTGGATAAGATATCCAATACCTAATAAAAGGGATCTTTTGAATAGGCTTTATTAAGCCAAAATAATTTCAAAATTTGATATGAAATCTGGATTTTGGCAAATTCAGATTAAAGAAGATGATCGCTAGACAAATACCTTTATTGCATACAGAAGTATTCTGTACGAGTTGATTGGATGTGGGCTGCAGGAATATGGATCATGATTAGGGGTGTAGAAATTCTTTTGGTTTTATGTTAATTAGACTAAATATGATCAAAGTTTCATAAATCTGAACGGATTTAGCACTGCATGTATTCAGATCAGGATTGCAGTTACATAATCATGGAAGGGCATTGAATTCGAGATCAAGGGTTGCATTGTTTGTTGCTAGGGTTTGCAGGGATCTAGGCGAATCGTGGTATTGAGGATTTGGTGGGAGCAGCGATGATGGGTTGAGATGGATTGACATGGAAATTTGATGAGATCAAATTTGGGCAACAGATCCTGAGATATGAAAGTCGTGAAAAGAAAGAGACGAAAGATTCAAGTTTCTAGACCTTGATGAATGTGGATTGCATAGGTATGCAGATCATGTGCAAATCACACTTAGAATACATTAATCTTGAAAGAATAAGCGATTAAGTAGGTTCGTTGATATTTTGATTTGGAAGCATCGTTTCATCGAAAGGCAGCAGTGCGAGGGTATGGAACTTTAATTTGGGCGAGTCAAGATTGCGGAAGGAATAGAAGACTTGGATTATGTGAGCAGTCATGTAAAGGAAGGTTGGTAGCGCCTTCGACTGTGGTTATGGAGGATTGTAAGGAGCTAATTTGGTATCTTGAAGTCAATGTGATTGTACACCACATACAATAGTTCATTGGGGGAACGGGCGTATCGCGGTAATGACGAAGGCGAGGGGCCGAGATCGCCGTAGTGAGAAATCTCATGAGAGCAAGTATGTTAGTAGGAAGTTGGTTGTTGAAGGCCGGGCCTGGCGTAAGGAACGTAAAGCAAACTTGGCCAACATGAGCGTTATCCATAACAGAGTTGCGGTGGTTGCCTTGGGACACAGACAAGAGCAAGACTGTGAAGACATGTGGTTCGCATAGGGATTCGTGGATAGAAACAAGGGATAGACGAGCGGAGATGATCGCAGGGAGGATCACTTTTGAAGTGAAGACTCGAGGCAAGAGAAGTCTTCGACAGTTATGTTGAAGACCTACGCTTCGCTTCAACTCGTTTGTGTGGGCTTTGTCGAGCCTATTGGTTTGACTTATGGCAGAAGTCAAATGTTGTGGTTACAATATGTGAAGTCATTCTCGGGCGGGAGTTTGATGGTGGAAGTTACTTGTGGTTTGACTCCAGGTGGGTGATTGTTGGTATTGGATACAAACCTAGCGCAAGAAGAAAAAAACCAAAATTGTATCTGCAATTGGTTTCCTTTTGTGGCGTGGACTCCTTTTGGAACAAAATTATTTTCTTGGGCATGAATCATTTTACTTTTTGGAGAAGTAATTAGAATCCTTGAAGGTTTAGGTTTGTTTTTCCTATGAATACAAGTGATAGACCTAAAATATTGTGTTACTTGTGTGACCAAGTTAGTTGTCACTAATTTGTGTTAGTAAAAAAGAATTGTAAGATCAACAAAAATAGACGGTGGTGGGTCTTGGGGTGCCCTTAGGGGCATTACATAAGTAGCCTAAGTAGGAGATGTCTAGGGTTTATTTGTGTGAGGGTGTTTTCATAATTCAGAGGCTATGTTTATTATTGTAAACAAGACTTAGCGAATATTGTAACACAACAAATTTGGTGATATTAGTTGATATCCTAGCTTGATAGTGCCCCAGATGTAGTCCGAAATGGTGAACTGGGTGAACAAATGGTGTGTTCTTCTTCTTTTATTACTTTTCATACGGATGTTGCATGTATGTTATCTTTTCCTTATACACTTGGTATGGGACCATTAGTGCTCGGAGACCACCAATTCCCCAACACCTCTGTCCCAAAATGAATATTCAATTTTTTTTTTTTCAAATTTGCTCTTGATTAAGGTCAAATTTGAAATTTATTTGGAGATTCATTTTAGACGTGTCCATTTTATAAACCGAACCGGCCAACCGGGAGGTTGAAAACCGGCCAAAACCGGCCAAACTGGCCAATCTGCGTTAACCGGAACTGGCTAACCGAAACCGGTAATTGGCGGTTCTGCTAAGGCTCAAATTTTGAAAACCGGCCAACCGCCGGCTAACCGGCTTTTGGCTTGCTCGCCGAAGTCATATGAGTTGCTCGACCGAGCATAACCTTCCAAGTGTTAATTTCCAATAACGGGCCATGCTCGGCCGAGTCATATGAAGCCGCTTCCGAGGAGAACGCTGTGAACTCATTCCAACCGGCTACTTTTTCAAACTAGCCGCATGCTCACCACCACCACCACCACCACCACCACCACCACCACCACCACCACCACTACTACTACCAAGCATCTTCACCACCACCACCACCACTACTACCACTACTACTAGTACTACCACTCCTACTAGTCTACATACACCACCACCATCACCATCACCACCACCACTACCACCACCACTACTACCACCACCACTACTACCACCACCACCACTACTACTACTACCACTAGGTCCACTACTACTACTATCACCACTACTACTACCGCTACTACTACCACTCCTACCAATACCACTACTACCAGTCTACACCACCACCATCACCACCACCACTACTACTACCACTACTACTGCTACCACCACCACTACTACCGCTACCACTACCACTATCACCTCTACCACTCCTACCAATACCACTACTACTAGTCTACACCACCACCAACACCACTACTACTACCACTACTACTACTACCACCACCACTACTATCGCTACCTACCACTACCACTACTACCGGTCTACATCACCACCATCACCAATCACCACCACCACAACTACTATTACCACTACTACTACTACCACCACTACCACTACCGCTACTACCACTACTACTACCACTCCTACCGGCTACCACTACCACTCCTATCAATGCCACTAGGTCCACTACTACCAGCCTACCACCACCACTCCTACCAATACCCTCGTTGTAATTGTATTTTAATTAATAAAATTTAAGGGTACCGTCGCTTTTTTCTTTTATATACTTTCGTTTCTTATAAAAAGTTAAGTTTTATTTCTTTCAAAATTCATAACTTTTTTTATAAACCTTTTTCAAAAATGTATGTAGTAAACTTAAGTCTAAAATAGTCTTATTTATCCAAAAAAATTGAAAAAATTAAAAGTTAACTTTTTTTAAAACCGTTAAATTTTATTTCTTTAAAAATTCATAACTTTTTTTATAAACCTTTTTGCAAACAATGTATGTAGTAAACTTAAGTCTAAAATAGTCTTATTTATTCAAAAAAAAATTGAAAAAAATTAAAAGTTAACTTTTTTCAAAAAACCGTTAAAAAAATTAACTGAAAAATGATATGCTCGGCCGAGCAACACCAAAGACTCGGCCGAGCAACCCTCAACCCCTAAACCCTAAAAGGGTTGCTCGGTCGAGCGACACCAAAGACTCGGCCGAGCAACCCTCAAAACCCTAAACCCTAAAAGGGTTGCTCGGCCGAGCAACACCAAGGACTCGGCCGAGCATATCCAAACCGTCAAACCGGAGGTTAACCGGATAACCGTTAAAACCGTGAACCGCCTAAACCGTAACCGGTCTAGCCGGTTAGGCGGTTCGGTTCCGGTTGGGGATTTTGGAGGTTTCAACCGCCGGTTTTCAACCGGCTAACCGGCGGTTTGGTCAACCGGCCACCTCTAATTCATTTTGGGACGGAGGGAGTACTATTTTATCCAATGCTTTCCATAAAATTGGTTCGGTAGTCAGTACAATATCGGTAATAGTTCATATTTTTTGCTCAGGGCTATGAAATTTTTCTTATTGATTCCTATTCCCCAATTTGGTATAAATGCATTCTGTTTTTTTTTTTTTTTTTTTTTTTTCACGATGACTTTGCTGTTGTTGTATGCATTCTGCTCAAAGACCTATATGTATTGTTCTGGAAAAGAAGGTTTTTTTTTTCAGCAGACAGTCAAATTTGAAATTCCTGCTATCATTTTATGCATAACTATTTGTGCATCCCTCTCCTTCATCTCTTCTAATAACAAAACCCCTTTGACTTTCATGTGCAGTCCTCTAGTAGCTCGAGTGCCCTTTTCCTGACAGCCGCTGCTCAAAATCTGTTGTGCGTCAAATTGGCTCAGAGTCTGGGGGTTAAAATTACAGCTCCATGGCTTACTTGGTTCAAGGCTTCCTGCATACCTGCACTAGTATCTCTCCTGGCTACACCAATAATCATATACAAACTCTTTCCTCCAGAGATCAAGCACACACCTGATGCTCCTATCATGGCCAATACTAAACTGGAGGAGATGGGTCCTGTCAGTAGGAACGAGTGGGTCATGATTGGTACAATGCTCATCACTGTTGCATTATGGATCGCTGGGTAAGGTGTAATACTATTCTTCATGAGATTCATCTATCAAAATAGTCCAAAGCATTAAAAATTCTTAATAAATAAAATGCCACCCCTAGACCGGCTTTCATGAAGGAACAATTCAGCTCAGCTAGTGTCCCCAATGCTTGGGTTTGGCTACATGATGATCATAGAGCTACTTGATATGTGTATATATATATATATATATACCATATTGTTACAATGTACAGTAGTTATATATATATATATATATATATATATATACCATATTGTTACAATGTACAGTAGTTAAAGCATTATAGTTCTTAATGGATAATTCCCATGGATAACCATTGCCACCCATAGTCTAGTTTGTCTAATTTTAGCAGAATGTTAATTTGTCAGGCTTAGTTGGTTTGATGATATAGGTTCTGTTGTTCTTGTTTCATTTTTTATATAATATTTTCTTTTTCTTTTTCCAAATTTTCTTCCTACCTATTTTTTTTTCGATTGACAATTTCGGATGACGAATCATTTTAGGCGACTCCAAATCATTTTGAAACAAAGGCTTTGTTGTTGTTTCATTTATATATATAATATTTTTCTTTTTCCAAATATTCTTCCTACCTATTTCTTCTCTTACAATTTTTTTTTTTTTCAGTTGATGATTCCATATGAGGATTCATGTTAGCTGACCCCAAATCATTTTGGGACTAAGGCTTTGTTGTTGTAATTACTTGTTAAATAGAGATTTAGGTTCATTTAAGTTGCCTTCCCTCTTGTTTGAGAAGTAATGCATATTGATCTTTTTTTTCCCATTTCTCATTCCATAATAATTTTATGAATCGATTTTGTGCTTTTTCAACTTTTAAATTTTTGTTTGAACTTGCCACCTTTGCCTTATGGTTTTAGACAAGTAAGAAAACTTGGGCATCCATTTCCAAACAAAATAAACTAGAAGTTGAATATATTACAAATGTTTTCGCTTGTGCGTTTAATTTTGTGCACCAGTGGCTACATCACATATTACTGTTATTATTGTTGTTCTTATTGTGATAATTTAGTTGTACATTAATTCAACTTTTATGCTTTTGTGTTTATTTATGTCGTCTTTAAACCTAGGCTACCTGGACTCATCAAAAGGATTGGGTGAGACTGTGAGAGTACAAATTTGAGGATAACATATTTTCTAATTCTAGGATACGGTTACACCTGAAAACAATAAAAAATCTGGATAGCGGTACCAGGATCCTTCATTCATAGTAATTATAAAATTAGGCCCTAAAACTAATTATAAAAATAAAATACAACTTATTTATTATTATAATAACATAATTACATTTATTTCCTTACAAATATAGTACGCAAATTTCTAAATTTCTAAATTTACAAACAATTATCAAACTTTTTATTTGAAAATTATTGTCCGTTTAATATTCTTTAAAGCAAAATCTTCAATCGAGTCTTCAAAATCACTTTTATTCAGAATATCATGCTCAATTGCTATTAAAGCTAATCCATTGAGTCTTTTTATGTCGTTGTCGAACGTAGAAGATTTCAAATAATTAAAATACTTTTCAAAATGAAAATTCTATTTTAAATTTTAGATTTTTTTTTTAAAAAAATTGAGATTTAAGCACTTTTAGTAACATTATAACATAAAAGTCCTTAATGATCCCACCAGATAATTAGTGCTAGTGTAAATTTGAACTTGTTTGATGATGGATTAGTTACTAACTTCTCCAAAATAAAGTCAATCATTTTGGTACAATTTTGTTTCTGAAAAAATGGACATTTATTTTGATACAAAAATAATAGTAGAATATAAATAACGAAGTCTTCATACTGAATGGGTAAGATTGTTTTTTTTAATCAAATGAGCGGTTAAGATTGTTGAATAATTATAATAGTAGATTTCAAAAAGAATCCTACTTTCCGTCCCAAAATGAATATTCACATTTTTTTTTTAATTTGCTCTTCATTAAATTTAAAACATTTTTGAATATTTATTTTGATACGAAGGAAATAGAAATTATTTATTATCTAATTGCACAAAAGTTACTGAATTGAAATTACATATTTAAATAAAACACAAAACTATATATAAGTATACTTAAAAATATATACTTTTTTAGAGGCCCTTCCAAAATGGAGGCCCTGTGCAAAGGATCACTTTGCACTCCTTTTCAGCCGGGCCTATTTCTTATGGTGGCATATTTATTGGATGGATGTCTTTCTCTATCTTACGAAAAAATAAAAGTATATTTTGATAAATAACAGTGATATTGCCTTTAATTTTTTTATATTCCCATGATCGGAGAATGATACAAATTTTGATCTGTTTGCAGAGAGGCTATTCACGTAACAAGTGTAGTTGCAGCAATGCTGGGTTTGTCAATGCTCCTATTATTAGGAGTACTCGACTGGGATGATTGCTTAAGTGAAAAGTCAGCATGGGATACATTGGTCTGGTTTGGGGTGCTAGTGGGCATGGCAGGCCAGCTTACAACCCTTGGCATAGTACCATGGCTCTCTACTTGTGTGGCTAAGTTCCTCAAATCTCTTTCAGTGGGCTGGCCAACTGCATTTATTATTCTTCAGGCAGCGTATTTCTTCATCCATTATCTATTTGCTAGTCAAACTGCCCACGTTGGAGCTTTGTACTCTGCATTTCTTGCAATGCACTTGGCAGCTAAAGTTCCTGGACTTTTTGCTTCTCTCGTTTTGGCTTATAACACAAATCTTTTTGGAGCATTAGCACATTATAGTAGTGGTCAAGCTGCTGTGTATTATGGAGGTACTTCTGTTATTCTTTTTATACGGTTATCTTACTTTTGCTTGTTTCATCTTTCACAATGACTGCGGTACTGCTAATAGTAACTCTCATTCTTTACAAGAAATGGGTTTATAGATTTTATTTATATGAGTCTTTTCCAGCCTTCATTTTTAGAAGTTCTATTTTGCCTACCTATCCAACAAAAAGAAAGATGGATTTACAGATTTTTATTTGGGTATCATAGTTCTCGGTACGAAATATGATAGCCAAAATCATGTCTTGACTCGTATTATGTGTGCCCAACCCCCACACAAAGTGCTCAACTCTTGTAAGTACCTAAATGCTTCTTAGGAGGCTTCCTTCCCACCCTATAATGGCCCGTCTCAGAATTTTATTCCAGTTTGATCGTAAAATCAGAAGATAAGTTTTCTGTTAGCCCTATATGTATTCTTCTTGGCGTTACAACCTTTAACTTCATTAACTTCTCATCAGATGGAAGTGCCTGCTGTAGTTATCACAAATTTGAAACTTTGAAATGATGATATACCAGAGATTTGATAAAATCCTAGTGATAACATTGGACTGACATTACCAATCATATTGCGATAATGACCATTTGGAAGCATAATATAACAGTTAATTATTTGTGTTTGAACAGGAGAAAATTGACATCTGAGTAACTATGTGCTCATTTACTCCAGAGGGAATAGCGGAAATGCTTGACAAACAATGAAATAGCCTAATCATGTAGGAATGTTGTCAATATTGTCATATAATTGGAACATATGGAAAATAAGTATATGATAATGTCAAAACATGTGATGCAACGGTGGTTATTTTCGGGATTCTTGAAATTCTTAAAACATGATCCGCATTTGGACTGATAGGGGAATGATTTCCTTTTCCTTTGGCAGCTGGTTATGTAGAACTTCGTGACGTGTTTAAACTGGGCATTATAATGGCCCTAATCAACATTACAATATGGGGGTTGGTTGGAACTGCTTGGTGGAAGATTTTGGGCCTTTTTTGAAGTCAATGTGGTAAGTTAATGCGACACCATTGCTATATGATATTCCATGAATTACAGAGTTTCGTTCTACTTATCATGTTTATCTTCAGAAAGAAAAATATATAAGTATAAAATTTCTGGAATCAACTTGTAGGCCTTGAAATCTGAGTCGCCCGCCTATCAGGACAACTTATACTTGCATTTCATACATCTCTACTCCTATTGGTATCATAAAATTCTGCTAAAAGCTCAGGAACTAACTTTGTCAATCTAGTCGCTAGTAGCTTAATATGCTTAATTATGATTGTTTTTGATAATAGCTCAAAAATGAATTATAATACACGTTAATATGTATATGTGTGTGTGTGTGTATATATATATATATATATTTCGTGGGATTTACAATATATGCTATTTAATCTTTGGAGTAGTTGATATACCATTAGGTGGAATGTTTATATGTTGAATAGATGAAATGGATCGACTCATTCCCAGTAAAACACGACTGATGAGGAATTAAATTCCGAATGCTCAAGGTGGTTTCATCTGGCCATACCGAGCATTTACCACTTGTTTTCGCATTTTGACATTTTAGATCATAGTTAGGGGAAAATGTTATGTATACTGTGCTTCTGTGCTATGTTCCTTCAAATAAACCCATATTTGGACAATGACTTGTTTATTCATACAGGAATATCATGTTCCCACCATGTTATGCTCCGTTTGTTGTCAATTCCCAGTTTTTATTAGCTGTTCTTAAAGTTGTTGAAATGTCCTTTTCAATTTATTCTTACTATTGTTCTGTTACATCTTGCATTTTTCCACCATACCTTCTGTTATAACGACTGAAGTTGAAATAATCTTAACTTTTGAGCTTGGGGTTTTCACATTGTTTTTGGACATTTATCACTGATTTATATGTTCCATTTCCGTTAGTGTTAACTGAGAAGCGTGAATATGTGATGAACCAGAATTGAGGAATGTCAAAAAGAATCATCTTGAGCATTTACGGATCAGTTTAGATAGCATAAAAAATACGACTGTGAGATTAGAGAAACTTATACAGTTATACTCATTACCGCATTTGAACTATTAACCTATCAAATAGCTAAAAGGGTAGATTGATTTTTCTCAAACTGTCATTATTTTACAAAATATTGTCTCAAATAGAGTATTCATTTTCAGAAATAATTGACCAGAATGTGCTAGTTTCTTTATTTCGCTATTGCTAATATCAAATTGGATAGGGAGTAATAACTTGAATTCGCTGTTGCCAGTAGCGAATTCAAATTCTTTATTAGCAATAGCGAATTGACATTGTTCTAATAGCCATCCAATCTTTCCCTCATACAACTTGACTTGCACCAAGAAAAACTAAAAAGCGCTATTGCAAATAGCGAATTCATATCCACTACTAGCAATAGAGAATTCAAGTTAGGTTTATCCATGCCAATTAAATAAGTAAAAAACTTGAAATTCACTATTTTTATAGGAAAAGTGAATTTTATTAGAAGAATCTCAAATTATAATTAGATGGACAAATGTCCATTTACAAAGGAAAATAAAATACACAGATCCTATGCTAAACTACAGCAGCAGCCTGGTCCCTTTTCAAGTCATTAAGGGATAAACCTTCGAAGGTACCTCTAGCATACATCCACAGAGAAGCTAATGGAGCCACTTTTTCCCACAAGAGATGTCTCGATTTTTAAAACTCCTCGGGTTCCTCTCAATCCAAATACACTAACAAACTGCAAAGACCCCTCTGTCCCATCACCATCTCGCACCTCATTTTCCAAACTCTTCGAATTGAATCCGAAGAAATTAAGAAATGAATTTTGGACTCACCAACCAGCATAAACAATTCCGTAGTTATTTTGCATTTGAGAGATGACCATGTTTCTCTTCAGACTCTTTGCAATTCACACACTAATTAGGCAATAAACATTTAGTAGGACTACGAAGTTGCAACTTGTCATTAGTATTGAGTTTATTAAGCACCAAAATCCACACAAATGCCTGAATCTTGAAAGGAGTCTTAGATTTTCAAACACACAATAAAAGCGAAAAATCAGATGGAGTGGGACTCCAAACCAAGAAGTTTAAAAAAGATTTAAAAGAATAATTGCCAGAGTCCTCTAGAATTTACACCCGATATGCTGTTTATTCAACAAGCGAACATGAGATAAAGAAGAGAGGAGAACACCAACAACAACAATCTCTCTATCATTTAGATTGCGAAAAAAATAAAAATTCCGAAATAAATAATTCTCCCATTCCTCAAACACTCTAAACTCAGCACTAGAGGCCCAATAAAGAGTGATGATACAATATAGGAAAAAGGTCTTTGAACGAAGTACAGTTGTGCCAGCCCAAATATCTTCCCAAAAAATGAATCGGAGATTCATCACCAACCTTTAACCGAATAATAAGATTAAATATGCGGTGACATTGATTAATAAATTTTAACGGGTTTTGCGCGAACTTGGTCCTCAAAACATATCTCTAAAGCCATTTAGTAACTTAAGAAATGTCCCGATTGCTCAAATTACTGAATGACATTCCACCCTCCTAATTAGGATAACAAACTAAATCCCACGCCACCATATTGTCTCTTCTATCCTCTTCCGACCTTCACAAAGATTTCCTTATCACCTGCTCAATAGGATCAGCCACAACATGTAAACAATACCGTTGCAGCCAAGTCTCCATGACTACGGGATCTATACTTGGCTAGTTATTGTCTTATATTAGGATTGTTATTGTCTTATATTAGGATTGTATCTTGGGCATATCTCTGTATATTTGGTATATATATGGTCTCTTCCGCTGATGGTCTCTCTCAGGTGTCTCCGTACATCGAAATCAACTCTATTACAATCGCCAACGGTACACATATTCCAAGTTCTTTTACTGGCCATTCATCTTTTCTCATCTTAATCGTACTTTTATTCTACGTGATGTATTATGTGTCCCCCACATACATAAGAACCTTATCTCAATTCGACGTTTCTCCCTTGAGAATAACTGTTTTTTTTTGAGTTCGACAGTCTTGGCTTTCGTGTGAAAGACAACATCACCAAACATATTATTCTTTATTGCAATAGTTTGAATGGCCTATATACTCTTCACATTCAGTCTTCCACTCGCATCAATCCGTTGTCCCTTACTGGTGAGCGTGCTTCTTCTTCCACATGGCATGCTCGTTTGACATCCGTCTCATTTTTCGTTCTTTACTCAATAAAGTTCACTTACCTCTTAGTGGATCTATTTCTAAGTCCCAATGCCATGTTTGTCCTCTTGTCAAGTCGAGTCGGTTACCTTTTGTAGCCCGTAGTTTTAATTCTGTTGAACCTCTAGCCTTATTACATTTAGATGTATGGGGTCCTCCCCTTTTACCTTGAGTGGTGACTTTTGTTTTTATTCAAGTATTGCAGACGATTTCTCTCATTTTGTGTGGTTGTTTCCTTTATTGCACAATCTGATGTCGTAGATGCGTTTTTTGCTTCCTTCAAACTCCCAAGTTGAAAACCAATTGAGTCGTAAAATTCATGTTGTTCATACCATTAAAACGATTCAAACGGATGGGGGAGGTGAATTCATGAACCGTCTGTTTGCTCTATTTCTTCGTAATCATGGCATTAAGCATCAAACCGCGTGTCCTCACACCCCAAAACAAAATGACACAGTTGAGAGAAAACATCTTAATATAGTGGAAATGGGATTGTGCCTTATATCTCATTCAGGAGTTCCACAAAGCTTTTGGTTAGAGGCATTTAATACCTCTGTCTACCTAATTAACAGATTACCGATGAGACAATTAGGTTACAAATCACCATTCCGATTAACTTCTCAAACAAACCCCAAGACTACAAGTTTCTCAAAGTATTTGGTGTCTTTGCTTTCCATACTTGGTCCCCTACGACAAACATAAACTAATGCCTAAATCCACCCCTTGTGTTTTTCTTGGCTATGATGATTATCGCAACGGGTATCGATGTTTAGATTAGTCATTTGGTCGGATTACACATATCCAGGCATGTATTGTTTGATGAGGCTAATTTCCCTTTGGCTAGAAATTTCTCCACAGGCACTCTTGGACCTTCGCTTGCAGCTCTCTTCGGTCCACTTTAAAAAGGACAAGGCCTGGTCACAACTCCCATCAACACGGACCACTTATTCCTCCACTCATGATGGCGGTGCCCCGTGATCCATGGCCCATGCATCCGTCTACTTGTCTCGCTGACTAGGATTATTTTTGGCTCACTACCTCGGGCTCAACAGCCTAATGTGTCTCATACGCAGCCCTGCCCGTCTCTTTCCTTCGGACCGGGCGCTAGATATTGGGCCTCCAAATGTTTGGCCCGCCGGCTCTCCATTGGGCTCTCCTCCACTCTCCTCGGCTACCCATGAGCCGGCCTCTACCCCACGGGTCACACCAGATTGTGGCCCTTCTTCTCTCACGCCCATTTCCGGCCACATACTTGCTCCCGATCCGCAAAGAAACAACAGCCTTCCTCCAGTTGGCCATCCTATGGTTACTCGGGCTAAAGCGGGCATTTTTCGCCTTCGTCATAGAGCTGACTTTGCAGATTTGACTCCATCATCTACTCGCTATCCTCTTCCTGTGGCACTCTCTGTTGCAACCTCAACTTCTCCGGAGTTTGAACCACGGACCTTCAAACAGGCCGCCCCTCTTCCCCATAGGCAAACTGTCATGCAGGAAGAACTGTCGGCCATGCACAAAAATGGAACTTGGTCGTTGGTTCCCCTTCGGCCTTCTATGAATATAGTTGGGAGCAAATGGATATACAAAGTGAAGCGACGTGCGGATGGTACTTTGGAACGTCACAAAGCCCGCTTGGTGGATCAAGGTTTCACACAATAAGAAGGCGTGGACTATGATGAAACATTTAGTCCAGTGGTCAAGCCTCCAACCATTCGCACTCTTCTTGCCATCGCTCACTCTAGATCTTGGCCCCTGCAACAACTAGACGTCCGAAATGCATTCTTGAACGGGATACTTCATGAAGAGGTATACATGTCACAACCACCTGGTTTCTATCATCCCGAGTTTCCGGATCACGTGTGTCGCTTCAGGGTTGCAGGATACTCTCATCTAGACATCGAATCACGTATCGATTCACAGGTATCGATTCACGATTCGATACCGAATCGATACGCTGAAATTCGCGAATCGTAATCTTCGATTCGTGTTCCGATACCTTGAAAAACCTCTTTGAATTCGCAATTAATGTCCTCTAGATATGAAAAGGCATTATTGCAATGAATGCTGCCCATTAACTATTGATATGTTTCAAGGCAATAAGGAAAAAAAGAGGAAAAGGTTAAGTGAAGATGAAAAGCCTTTGCTGGCTTTCATTCAGTATGTTAACAAGGAGGAAGAAGATAAAGTTGCCAAAAATTCGAATAGGTCATGTAGGTCATGTATATGCAACTTTTGTAAGTGCAGATTTTCGAGTTCGTATACTAGAATCCATCATCAACCAAATAAGGTGTTTTTTCGGTGATGTAATAGAACGTTAAAATATTTTCTATGAAAAGTAAGTCTATTATTATTATATATTTTTTTAATATTTATTTAAATCAAACGTACTAATATAGAAATTCGCGAATCGCAATAATTATAATACTCTACGTATCAGATTCCATGGATTGAGCGAATCGCGAATTCGAATCGGAAGAACTACGAATCGTGCAACCCTGTGTCGCTTACATCGTTCTATATACGGCTTGAAACAATCTCCGCGGGCATGGTTTCAACGCCTACATGACTTCCTTATATCGATTGTTCTTTAACAGTAAGTCTGACAATTCCTTGTTCATTCGTCACACTGAGTTCTCCTTGGTGGCTATCTTGGTGTATGTTGATGACTTTATAGTCACAGGCCTATCTCCTTATGAGGTTTCTAGTGTTATTGATAGCATATGTAATATTTTTGAGAATCGTCGTCTCGGATCACTTGGTTTCTTCCTCGGGATTGAAACCAATCGATCAGATACATCTTTGATCTTTAGCCAGGCTCGTTATGCCTCTGATCTACTTCAGAAATTCAAAATGGATGGTTGCAAATTGGCCACCACTCTTGTTGCTCCGCATTCCCATCTCTGGGCCCATGATGGCTCCCATCTCCGATGTGACTACTTATCGTAGTTGGTGGGTGGTCTACAGTACCTCACTCTCACACGTCCGGACATCTCCTTTGCTGTTAATCAGGTGTGTCAGTACATGCATGCACCTCTCTTGACTCATCTGGTGGCAGTCAAAAGGATTTTTCGTTATATTAAAGGTTCTAGGGCTTCATTTCTCTAAGTCCTAGATACTTCGTTACGAGCATTCTCTGATTCCGATTGGGCTGGTTCTCCAGATGATCATTGCTCCACCACCGGAGCTTGCATCTTTATAGGCCCGAACTTGGTAGCTTGGATGGATGGCCAAGATGCAGACTACTGTTGCTCGTTCGAGCAGCGAAGCTGAATATTGCGCCTTAGCTACCACTGCTGCAGAGCTTCGTTGGTTTTATTTCTTGTTCCGGTAATTGGGCATCTTTCTATCTCCTCCGTAGTTGTTTTGTGACAATATTTCTGCACTGCACATGTCACGAAATCCCGTATTTCATGCCCGTACGCGTCATGTGGAAATAGATCTTCATTTTGTCCGTGATTTACATCAAAGAGGGTTCCTGCACCTCTCTTATGTTGCCACTGCTGACCAACTCGCGGGCATCTTCACTAAAGGACTCTCCCGACCACGGCTCGACCTACTCTCCAACAAGCTGCAGCTCGCACCCGTGCCGCTTGGCTTGAGGGGGGGGGGGGTGTAAACAATACCGTTGCAGCCAAGTCTCCATGACTACAGGATCTATACTTGGCTAGTTATTGTCTTATATTAGGATTGTATCTTGGGCATATCTCTGTATATTTGGTAAATATATGGTAGAGAAAGAATAGGTGTAGGACTCTTTATGTATATAACCATAGTCAGATCCATGGAATAAGGCATTGAGTAAATTATTTCCTCCATAAGCTATGTTACAGACTCAATCATTCTTCTCTCCTTCTCTCCTTCTCTCCTTATTCTCTGAATATTACTGTAACTCTATCACAACACTCCAAATTCCAAAGAGAGAAAGGTAATAAAGCGGAATACTATAAAGACAAGCGCGCACGCACCAGGGTAATGCGCCCATCCAATGAAAAATATGCACGCTTACAATTAGATAAACGTTTATTAACTCTCTTTACCACTGCCCCCAAAAGGAAACGGGCCTCGAGTTACCACCCAAAGGCACTCCAAGGTAAAGATAAAGGCCAAGAAAGAACTCGATAACCAATAAAAAAAACTTTGAATTCGCTATTGCAAAGAAGGAATTGAAGAAAAGAGCACACTCTCGGTAATATATTTTCAACAAGCACATTTGGGGCAATACTTTGTCCTGAAGTAATAGTATGACAAAAAATTCTGGTAGATTGCATGTTGTGAGATATAAGCTCAGTAAGATGTTGATGGAACCCCAGTAGTTCAGTATTGAGTTAAACTATCAAGACTAAGCATATGTGATCATGTTGCTAACTTGAAAAAATGTTTGATGCGCTGCAGGGAGTGCTTAGATTTTCAGTATACCAATACATGTATATATGTCTCGGACTTTGTACGTATAAGTATTTGTGGACACCATCTTAATTTTGTATGAATGGATGCTAATGTTTGAGACATTTCTTGTTTAACCACCTTACTTTCCTTCACCAGGTAGGTTACAAATGGAGATTTAAGCGTACTAACTAATTTAAAGCATAAGTTCGACTCAGTAATCTGTAAAAACTAACACATTCATCCCTTGTGTATTTCTAGGAAAATGAGAAATATATTTACTTATCCAGCAGACTTGGTATGATCTCGTGTTTGAGTTCTTTTTTTGAATATGATTAGTTGATACTTGATACTACCATGTCCCAAAATGACCGATATTTTTTTCTTTCAAATTTGCCCGGTCATTCATTTTGGGACGGAGGGAGTAGTTCTTTAAGAGGGCTGGGGGGGGAGGGGTTTCGCCTTTTCTCTGTGTGATGAAATTGGTTGTTGAGTAATTCCTGCTCATCCTGCTCTCTAATGCGTGTCACACATATCTTTCTCCTAAAGGAAATCGGTGGACCACAGTGTTTTCACTCCCATATCGTACAAATCAGTCATTTCCATATCGTTTTGCTCGCGATTTTTGGCGTCTTTTGTGTCAGAAAGCTATTGCTCACTCCACAATCAGCTGATATCTTTGTCACACAATTGCCATAGGTGGTCCTGTTCTCCATTGTCCATTTGCTACTTGTTAAGTTCAACGATTTGGTAGCAACAAAGATGATGACTATGGTCCTTATTCTTAAGGTATACTTTTCACTTCTTTGGAGCGTTTGGGACATAGAGCTAGGCAACACCCTTTTTTCCACACCAATGGTATCTTTCTAATCAATGTAATTGTAAAGTCATGTACTATAGGCTTCCCGTGTTGCTACAACTTGTACCGTACTAGTTCACGAATTGTACTTTTCAAATGTATAGCTTAGATAGGCGTACTTCTCAAATTAAAAAACACACATTAGTACTACATGTAACAAAATTTAGGTGTCTCAAGGAAATTAATTATAACCCCCTCGTCCATAATGAGTACTCTGCTTTTCTTTCTCGCCTTAAAATAACTGTTGCATTTCTAAATAATGATAGGTTTAATACAATTTTATTACGATCCAAACAATATACAAATAAAGATAAGTGAAGCATATTTTTTTTTAAAATAATTTGACAAATCAATTCTGCCATGGATATTACTGCTTAAAAATTTCCCACTTGTACACTCCCAAATATCTACATCAAAGAACACTTTTCTTTCCATCA
This sequence comes from Adenophora triphylla var. japonica, assembly GCA_022495995.1. Classification (NCBI taxonomy): domain Eukaryota; kingdom Viridiplantae; phylum Streptophyta; class Magnoliopsida; order Asterales; family Campanulaceae; genus Adenophora; species Adenophora triphylla. The sequence continues at coordinate 876,888 of JAFEMH010000204.1, read as the reverse complement.
TTTAAAGGAGGAGAGAAAACAATGTCTGGTAAGATTCTACTTTCTTGTACGCTTTGGACAGCACTCACAAAATAGAAAAAAAGCAACCAAAAAAGAGAAAAGGCTGCCTACCATTAGGGGGTCTACCCTCTAAAAAAACCCACTCACCTAATCAAATTTTTTTTTTTCAACTTTTCTTACTTTTTTGAAATTATAAACTCGCTTCGTCTCGTCTCGCAGTAAGGTTCCTAATTTGACTTTCACTTTACACAGAAATTAAGAAAAAGTAACACGGAGATTAAGAAAAAGTAAGTGTTGTGAGTATAAAAAATAAAGTAGTAGAGAGAAAGTGAGTGAATTTTTTTTTTTGTGAGAATAACTAGTGAGTCTCATTATCCATTTTAAGTAATAAAAAGTATCTAAAAACATTACTCTGTGATGTGATTACTAAAAAGAAAAGTAAGAATCTTACTCTTCTGGAACGGAGGGAGTAATAATTATGTACATACATATATTTCTATTTCTATATTAATACTCCCTCCGTCCCATATTAAGTTACTCGTTTACTGTTGAGAACGGAAAATAAGAAGTGAATATATATAATGTTATTAAAGTAGGAGTTGTGAGTGGGTAGGAGAGAAAGTGTGGTAGAGAATAGTAAGTGGATAGTTGTTGTGAGTATGACAAGTGGGTCCCATGAATAAAGAAGTATTAAAAAGTTTATTTTTTAGGAAAGTGTAACTTTAAAGTGGGACGCCCAAAATAGCAAAATGGGTAAGGTATTATGGGACGGAGGAGGGAGTATTATATATTTTTGCTTTTTGGTAGTGTTGGATTCTATGTATAAGTTAATTAAGGGGCCCTATTAGTATTACCCTACTAGTTGAAAACAAAAAAAGCCCACTCTCTTTCCTATAGTCTGTTTAAAGCATATGGGATGGGAACTGATATGAACTAGATACAGTAGTATTTTCAAAAGTATTATCTGTTTCCCATCACTTTTGAAACATCAAACTCAACACACATAGCCATCCTTCTCTTTCTGGAAACTAATTAGCCATTCCATGGATGCCCATGTGCCCAGTTTGGACTTGAATGGTTGTTATAGATGGAGCTTAGATAGAACCATAACCTCTCATTTGAATGTCAGAAAGCGACACGAAATGGACGGAGAAGGAGAAATATAACAACTTTTGGATGGTTTACTGGGTACTTGCGTCGTGATTTTTATTTTGCATCAAAGGGTATTATAGGGGTTGCCGTTGTAAGGTTTTCTTGGTAAAAACCTATGAATGTACAGAAAACATCGTGAGGGTTGTTCTTTAGCTTGGACTTGAATGGTTGTTATATATGGAGCTTAGATAGATCCATAACCTCTCATTTGAATGTCAGAAAAAGACACAAAATGGATGAAGAAGGAGAAGGAGAAATATAACAACTTTTGTATGGTATAGTGGTTTACTGGGTACTATTGGTCTTTTTTTTTTTTTTTTTGCATCAAAGGGTATTTTAGGGATTGCCGTTGTGACGTTTTCATGGTAAAAACCTATGTATGTACAGAAAACATCGATATGGTTGATTTGTTCGTTCGGCGTATCATTAAAGGATCAAGAACAAGTTGCTAGCATAAGTTTTTCGAGAATTGACTATTAAAGAGAACTCTAAGGTCTTGTTTGGCAAGTTCATAAATTTGTCAAGTATGTTTTGAAACTCAGTAATCATCTTTGATGCTAGTACTCTTTGGTTAACCCCGCTATACCCGTTTTGAACACTCTTATTTTAGTATTGTCGACACGAGTATGGCGAGTTAAACTAAAATGTCCGAGCCCCTGATGGAATGGAATCCTCCTCTAATTGTCATTAGCTTATCAGAAAGTAAAAAACTCCCTCATAAGTTGCCTGCATTCTTGACAGATTTGTTATTCTATTGATATGCTTTCCACTAAGTCAACATTTCTTACCTGCTCTAGGTATATGCTTTCTTTACAATCAGTTTTATTTATATAAATGTTATACTCTCCCCGTACTACACTACAGTAAGCAAATGTCATAGTTGACTTGTCAATCTTTTCAATAAATGTGTTTTACTTGTTTCTAAATTATTTGTACCATGATAAAATTACATTTAAATTATTTCCTAATTTACAAATGCGAAAGTTATTTTGGAACTGACAAAAAAAGTGCGACACTTAGTTATGAAATGAAATAGAGTGAGCATATATTTTTTTATTTATTTTTTTATTTTTTTTATTTTTTGTAGATAGGGTCTTAATTAATGAAAGGTTAGTGTTAGGATGTGGTCCCAAACTAAAGCCAGCTGCCATTAAAAGAAAAAAAGAAGATGACATTCATTGTATTTGTGGTTTTGGAGGGCTTAATTTCCGACATGCTTGTAGTTTTGGGTTGATGTGAAAATTGACAATACTCATTTATTTATTTTTTTTTTATTTTTTTTAGGGTTGGTGATAAAAGGTGTTACCCACCTAATTACAACTTTTTTTCATGGCTAACCTTCAAACACCACGCATAATAATCTTTTTCATCCAAGTTAGTTAGGTCAACTGACAAGTTCTTGACCTTCAATGGAGCCTGAGCAGGCTTAGGTCAATTCGAGTTCCGAGATTTTAGTTCTTGAGTGGTTATGTCAATTATAACAATGTTGAACTAAGTTTGTCTCGTTTTATTTTAGGTTTAAATCTCTTAAAAGACTTGTAATCATGTCCGCGGACGGACGAATAATTAGGTTGGTCTGATTTGACTTATATAACTACAGTAGTACGGAGTATATTACTGCCTTGATTTTAGGGGTGGAACCAGATGATGGTTAGGCAGATTTTCTTTGAATTGAGATGATTGCAGACAATAGAACCCAGTGAAGAAGCTAATGTGCTTTTTCAGAGCTTGTAATAACTTCCTACTCCAAAATGTTGTGGAGAGAGCGAGAGAGAGAGAGACCAATGATGTGTGCAGGCCATTCTCTTAAGTTCTCAACTCTCCCCATGTAGCAGCAGCCAGTAGGTCCTTTTTTTTTCCCTCTACTTCTCTGCAAATGAGAATGCTTGGTGGGTTAAAAAATTTAGAAATGCCACAGTTACATTTGACAAAAAAAAAAAAAAAAAAAAAAACCATATTTATTATAGGACAAAAGCGTACTTAAGGTGCCAATATTGGGCTAATACTTGATTGCAAATTGAATAACTATATAAATATCTTGATATTTACCGGCTAAACCAAATGATGGGTTTAATTCCCGTATACCTCATCCGTCCCACTTCACTTGATATCAAATTTTTGGTATAAGATTTAAGAAAAAGTAGGAGAGAGAATTAGTAGAAGGCGACATTGTGAATAGGAAAAGTAAATTGTGAATAGAAAAAGTAAACTAGGAGAGAAATGAGTGGGGGAATAGTAATGTGATTGATGTTGTGATTATAAAAACATTTCCTTTTGAATAATATCAAGTGAAGTGGAATGAACCAAAATAAAAATTGATATCAAGTGAAGTGAAGTGGGACGGAAAAAGTATAATCATGGAAAATGTAAAAACACATAAAATCCAAAAGGTTACAGAGAGATACTTTGTGCAAGTCAGAAACACCAATGAATGTGTCCCATACCAAACTTACCCTGCAACCTATTAAATCCTTTCTTTTAAAAAATATAAACTGTACCAAAAAAACAATCTATATTCCCGCACAGTTAGTTCAGAGTTCCATTGTTTTTTTAAACCGTTATACAGTGTCTTGATTGAAAATTAGAGTGTTAATAACATAGTCAATTATTAGTACAACAAAAAGACGAGATCACAAAGATACTCTTACTTGAACAAAAATGGCGTGTTTAGACAAGTTTTCACTAGAACTTAGAGCTCCACAATTTTGATGGACTTTGGTGGTACATAATCGTTCCGTTTTAGTCTATAATTTGCGTCATTGCCTATCAAAAATGGGGTTTATTGTGATAAGAGAGTTTGAAACACTTGCACAGTCCCTTCACATCACCAATTAGCTTGAAAATGAAGCTCTGAACGGATCAGATGACTCATCTTATCTCAATATTTGTATAACACTATCTTTTTCGTACTTTAAACTCGTGATCTCTTTCTCACGTTATGTTAACATTCCGCATCATGATAAATTTACGTGGATAGAATTGTATTTTTCCGTATTTCATACTCGTGATCCTCTTGATACGACGTTATGTTATTTCGGACGTTTACAGAACCACAAATTTCATCCGTATTCATACTCATCGGTCTTTCCATGTCTAGGACAACTTTTTTGGCGTTGGTCCTGTGTACTGGATGGATAGATACATTGCAAAAACTCCATCAATGAACTCTTTATGGTCGAGTCAAAGTACCCACAAATCTTGTGATCAACAGCAACCAACACTCCAGCCATCGATCGTAATATAATGGGCACAAGTTATTTTTATCACGTCGTTATTTATAATTATTTTACGATAAGTGGTTTGAGATTATTTTGGGAAATTGCAGTCTAGATCCTCCAACATAACATGTGCACGACTCATTTTACTCTGTTATGTGGGGGTTTTTTTCTTTATCCGTTACGAAAGAAAAATAAAAACAGGGGACCCAGTTGACACGTGTTGTCCACCTTATAAAAGTTGATTGGCTGGCCCACAAGGAAAAAAAAAAAATTCTTCGTCCCCATGAAATTGTACTATTGGCCCCCCACAGTGTCAAAAGTTAACATATTTTAGGGAAAATAATAATGGGATTGCAAAATACTAGGCAGGTAACAGTTTGGAATAATAAATAAAATAGGGTGTTTGAGTGACAAGAAGTTGGTATTTATTCTGTAGCACATGGGAATTGAGTTGTTGGAAGATTGCCTTGCCTTTGTGGAATAGAATCATTGCAACACATTTTGTTTTTGCCTTGTGACCAGGGAACTGTAAGGTAGTAGCATTCAAATAAACTACTAAACTAGTGAACTAATTTTTTTATGGATGCACTTGCATCCATATAATTCATATAGATCGAGAACCCAGTAGGCGTCCACGTGTAGTCAACTCCAGCCAAAATCCGCCACTTAAATGGGCGGAGTCAAATTTCACAGTGGGAATATGTTAACCCAACCTAACTCACATTGGATTGGTGAGCCAAGCGGGCCAAGGCAGGCCAGCCGTATTTTTGGTAAGATGAGCACAAAATATTTGTTTTCTTAAAACTGGTAGTCTCTGACAGTAACATACAAAGATATGTTCAATTTGTACTGCTAACAGATGTATTTTTTTCCTTTTTATTCAATCCATATAAGCTCTACTAATCAATCTTTGTCCTTAAAACTGAACCCTAAAATCTTATCAAGTCTATCCGAAATGTCGAAGTGGTTCTCACAATCTTGCAAGAGCCGAGTTGAAGAAGACCATGTCCATGTCCAGCTTGAATTACAGCGATAGTCTAGTGCATAAAAAATCAATGGAAAAACAATAAATGATGGTTTTCAGCTTGAATTACATTGAAATGGAACTGAAAAGAGGGATTAGAAAAGTTGAAAACCCTAGAATTTAAGATATCAATCAAATTCTAGATTGAACAATTAAATTCAAAGCAAACAAAAATTCAAGCTAAACAGCAACACACAGAAAGGCCCACACACGGATTCGAATTTCTAATCCTGAGAAATAAAAATAAAAATTCAAGAACTAATACAAGCTAAAAGAGCAGAGAAGAGAAGTACAAAATGTCAAATTTTTAGATTGAAATCAATAAATCACTGAATTAAGCAGCCATAAATAAACAAGCTGGATTTTAGCTTAAAAAATTACCAAAAAAAAATATTAGGATTGCCGGAGAGAAAGCTTGAATTGACGGGAAGCAGCTTCGAAATCAATGGTGATTGGGAATGTTTAACGGCACTTGATTCCGCGGGTTGGTTCCTGTGTTCGATTTCGAATATTGGGGTGTTTATATCTCACCTCATTTCACATGAGAGAGACTGTGAAGATTCAGCGTCAGTTTCTGTTTTTAGGGAGCGTCCGCTCCCAAGGAGGGGAGCCTCCGCTCCCAATAGAGCCAATTACGTATTTAGTTTCTGTATTTTAGGAGCGTCCGCTCCCAAGGAAGGGGAGCGTCCGCTCCCAGTGTTTCCAGATTCTTGTCTGTTTTAGTTTGGGTAGGATTGTGTTTCCTTATTGCTTTGTGTTTCCTTTTTCCTGCAACCTCTTTGTACTCATATATATTTTTCCTCTTGGTGAGAAGAATAAACAAGAAGAACTTTTACCCTAATTTAAATTCCTACATGGTATCAGAGCCTACCATACACAAGCTCTAGATCATGGCCGGCCATGGTAATGCCGGCGGTGGTGATGGACTGCCACCTCCAGTTCTGAAAATTGAATATAACTCTCCTTTCTACCTTGGTCCCCAAGATCGACCTGGTGATTTCATAACTCCTACTCGCTTCCGTAGTGATAACTATGATGATTGGGCTGGTGATATACAGACCGCTCTCGAAGCTAGATGCAAATTTGGTTTCTTGGATGGCTCTATTCCTTCCGCCGTTCCTCCTTGCACCGAGTCAGATTGGAACACCATTCATGCCATGTTGGTTTCATGGCTCATGAATACTATTGATCCCGAGGTTAAAAGCACTCTCTCCAAATATAGAGATGCTAGACGTCTGTGGGAGTCTCTGAAATCTTGATATGCATTGATGGACGGACCTCGCATTCAACAACTGAAGATGTCAATCGCTCTCTGTGATCAGTCCAAATCCATGCCTGTGGCTACATATTTCGGTAAATTGACTGGTTTGTGGGAAGCTCTACATACTTATGAATCGCTTATCGACTGCTCTTGCTGCAACAATTGCACAGCCAGACAGCAGCACGCAGCTCGGAGGGCAACAAGCAAACTACGTGAATTTCTCATGGGTTTGAATTCGGAGTATTATGCCTCTCTTCGTACCAACCTCTTGTCTCAGGATCCCTTGCCCACTCTAGATCGAGCTTATCAGTTGGTAGCCCAGGTTGAAAGAGTGCGCCTTGCTAAACCTATTCTTGAAGACCCTCCGGATGTCGTTGGATTTTCCCTTAAAATTGGCAGTGCTCGTGGTCGTGACAAACCCGACAAATCTCATCTTACATGTACTCACTGTCAGAAAAAGGGTCATGATGTTACTTCATGCTTTGAACTTGTCGGCTATCCGAAATGGTGGGGAGACAGTAGCAAAACGGGTTCTCGTGGTGGCAGCCGTCCCCAGCAAGGTCGAGGCAAAGGACCCACAAGCAACAATTCGGCTGTCCAAGTTGGAGCTGCTGCTACCGGTGCACTCCCCTCTGCCTCTTCTTCTCTATTTACTGCAGAACAGTGGAATGCTTTAGCCGGACTTGTTGGTAATACTCATATTCCAGATAATCGTCTTCACGGTACGTTTGATACATCTTCTTAGATCATAGATACGGGGGCTTCCAATCATGTGACCGGAAATGCTGCTTGTCTCTTTAATTCTTACTCTATACAAGCTTGTCCTGTCAAGCTTCCTAATGGCGCTTCAATAGTTGCTCATATAGAGGGATTTGTTCGCCTGACAGACACCCTTATTCTTCATCATGTTCTTTACATACCAAATTTAAACTGCAGTCTTCTTTCTGTTTCTCAACTATCTGACAATACTCATTGCACTGTCCATTTTAATGCCTCTTTGTGTGCTATACAGGACCGATCGAGGAACCTGACTGGAACGGGTGTTAGGCGGGATGGACTCTAATACTTTGGAGGCGCACCTTCAGCATGTCACGTCTCAGTCAATAATGCATCTGCTTTGGTCGAGTTGTGGCATAACCGTATGGGGCATCCATCTAAAAAAGTAGTTAAACTTCTTCTTCCGGTCTGTCATCTGTCTGGTAGTCTTGATCACCCTTGTGATGTTTATTTTCGTGCAAAACATTCTAGAGATAGTTTTCCTATTAGTGAGTATAAGTCCACTAGAATTTTTGAGAAAGTTCACTATGACTTGTGGGGCCCTTACACTCATGTTTCCTCGTGTGGTGCTCGTTATTTCTTGACTTTGGTAGATGATTACTCACGTGCTATTTGGATTTATTTATTAGTTGATAAAATGGAAGTTTTTCGTATGTTTATGGCCTTTGTTGCTATAGTGGAACGACAGTTTTCTCAACAAATCAAAATTGTTCAGTCTGACAATGGCATTGAGTTTAACTGCTTGTTTGATTATTTTCTTTCTTCTGGTATCCTATTTCAAATCTCTTGTGTTGTCACACCTCAACAAAATGGGCGTGTCGAACGAAAACATTGTCATATTTTGAATATAGCTAGAGCCTTACGGTTTCAAGCCCATCACCCCATTTATTTTTGGGCCGAAGTGGTCCTTACCGCTGCTCACTTGATTAATCGAAATCCTTCCCCCTTGTTGGATAATAAAACTCCCTATGATATCCTGTTTGGTAAAGCACCCTTCTATGATTCGCTTCGGATTTTGGTTCAATGTGCTATGCTCATAATCAACAGGCCAAGGGTGACAGATTTGCTAGTAGAAGTCGTAAATGCATCTTTGTGGGTTATCCTCTTGGTAAAAAGGGGTGGAAACTGTTTGATCTTTAGACCAAGAAATTCTTCGTCGCACGTGATGTGAAATTCTTTGAGACTGTGTTTCCATACAGTGATTCTACTACAGTTCCTCATGTCCCGGATTCGGTTGAAATTCTTGCTGAGGAAGCTGCGTTTGGCAGCATTGATCTTCTTGTTGAAAACTCTGTTGCACCTACAGTTGAATCTACTGCAGCCGAGCCCGCTACTTTACCCGATGCACATGAAGATGTTTCCCCTATTATTCCTTCTGCATCGACTGAGACTACAGCTCCTTCTGCATCAACTTCGGTCCCTTCCGATGAATCTGGACTCAACACTCTAGGGAGGGGTATGAGACAGAAAACTCCCTCAGTTCGTCTCCGCGATTATGTTGCTCTCACTGCTTCTTCTTCGAGTCCATCCCCCGCCTCTCCTCTTCCAATCGGTTCCTCAGGTACCCCTTATCCTATAGCTCATTATATAAACTGTGATCGTTTTTCTGCAAAATATCGTAACTTTCTTGCAGCCATTACTTTGGCTAAAGAGCCGACATCCTTGTTGGGGTTACAAACGCAGCGAAAGAACTTAGAAATAACAATCAAAATTCTAGCCCTTAGATTCGTCTAGCATGAAGAGATTAGAAAAACATGAAATAGAATTACATACCTTGAATGCGATTTAGTTTGTCAAAATAGATCTCAAAATTCAAGCCTAGAATTTTAATGTCGAATCTTCTATCTTCCTTGTTCAACCTTGGTGATGAATTAATCAACGAAAATCTTCAAGCCTTAGGAGATAAAGCAACCTCCCTCTAATGGTGATCCACACGCGAATGAACCAAGAACACTTCTTGTTGGATTGCTAGATGATCCTTTTGATTATTGAAACGTTTTCAATAATCAATGGCAAAAAAAAATGGAATTGATTTTAGGACTTTTGATTCTTAATCAATAATCAAAGCCTAGAATTTCATAAACCTAGAACAATGATGTGTGTGAGAGTGAGTTTTTGGTTGCCCAAGGATTTGTATTTATACATTGGTATAAATCCCTAATACTTAGGGTTAAATCCTTGTCAAACACAAAAACCTTACCAGCCAAGGAAAAACACGTACGGACAGGCGAAGTATGTCGCACTACGTGATATGCCACTGGCTAAGTCTGTCGCATTAGCCGGGCCAGAAAGTTACGTGTGCGATCGAGGCACGACTCGTGCTGAGGGCACGAGTCGTGACCAAGCAACACTCGTTCCACGAGTCGTGACCAAAAATGCGGTCGTCTTTGATTTATGGTATGAGTCGTGATTCCTGGCACGAGTCGTGCCTCTGTCATGGCCAAGTGTGTCACGCCACATGCCATGCCAGATTTCCAATTTCCCAATTTTCATCCAGAATCAAATTCGTTCTTTGTGTGTGATCCAATAGGAATTATATTATGTTGGTAGTGAGTCAAAACATGACCTCACAAGACATAAGTGGTTTCTAGCAAACCATTATATTCACCCAATTAATATAACATCAAAGCTTGATTTTCCCGATAGATCAAATGTCACAATCCCTTTGTCCACGATGTCCAATTGAACATGAGTCATGGTCTATGTCAACTAATTACGTTCAATGCTTTCTCGATTCCGAATATGTTGATAATTCAAATGCATTTGATCTCTATCAAATCACTTGAGTGTGGCCACACATTTCATCCACACTATTCATCGAGGGGCCCAAGCAAACATCTCTCTCAAATACAGAGGGACAAATCCCATCTTGACTTATCATTTTTTCCTACAAGAATCCAATTGTGCCAATATAGCCCTTATTGCTATCTGATTAAAGATAGTGTTAGACTATATCAAACACAATGTTCATCATGTGGAAGATGATGATAATCTCAGGTTCAAAGGATTCAATGACACGACTATAATGAGATTTAATCATGACAACAGACCATGTCATAAATTCCATAAGTAGATCATGTCCAATACTTGTTCTCTAGCAAGTATCCATAAGTGTAATGTGCATCGCCATACATATAATCATCTCCATGATTATCCATTACCAACGTATACTAGTTGTTCACAACAACTAGCGACGCAGTTCAATATAATAAACAAAATAAACATGCTCTATAATAAATGATAAAGATGATACATAACGGTTAAAGTTTAAACATAACTATAGCCTAGGGCACTACACCAACAATCCTTTCGTGAGGCCATGGCTCATGATGGCTGGAAACACTCAATGCAAGAGGAAATTCGTTCCTTGGAAGATAATGGCACATGGTCCATGGTTTCTTTACCTCCTGGTAAACGTGCCCTGGGTTGTCAATGGGTCTATAAGATCAAATATAATTCTGATGGAGTTGTTGAACGACTCAAGTCTCGGTTAGTTGTCCGCGGCAATCATCAGAAAGAAGGTGTCAATTATACAGAAACTTTTGCTTCTGTGGCTAAAATGGTCACTGTTCGGGCTTTTCTTGCTATTGATGCTTCCAAGAATTGGGAGTTACATCTGATGGATGTTCCCAATGCCTTCCTGCATGGTGATCTAGCAGAGGAAGTTTATATGAAACTCCCTCCGGGCTTTAAAACACCGAATACCAACACAGTGTGTCGTCTTCATAAGTCTCTTTATGGCCTGAAGCAAGCTCCTCATTGTTGGTTTGCCAAGTTACTGACTTCTTTGAAGACTTATGGTTTCCTCTAGTCTTACTCCGACTATTCTCTATTTACCTTCATAAAAGGTACGATCCAGATGAATGTGCTTGTGTATGTTGACGATCTCATTATAGCCTGGAACGATTCCACTGCATTACAGACCTTCAAGAAGTACTTGTGTGAGTGCTTCAAAATGAAAGATCTCGGATCTCTAAAATACTTTCTGACATTGAGGTTGCTCGCATGATCCTACAGTGCGTTCTGTGCCAACGAAAGTACACATTGAATATTATTTCTGAGGCAGGCTTGCTAGGTGCAAAGCCCTCTGGCTTCCCTATTGAACCGAACCATAAGCTTGGTGTTGCTACCAAGGTTCTAAAAAGCGCTAGGCGGATGCTAGGCGGCGGAGTCGGGCCTAGCGCCTAGGCGGGGACTAGTCGGGATTAGTCGAGACCTAGGCGGGGCTAAGAACTAGGCGTTGGAGAAGGGCCTAGCGCCTAGGCGGGGCCTAGACGCCCTTAGGCGGGGTCTTTTAGAACACTGGTTGCTACCGGTGCTCTCTTGGATGATCCGAAACGGTATCGACGCCTTGTCGGACGTCTCATCTACTTGACTGTCACTCGGCCGGACCTGGCATACTCGGTCCACATTCTATCTCGGTTCATGAATGAACCTCGTTCAGAGCATTGGGAGGCTGCTTTACGGGTTATTCGGTATCTCAAAGGCACTCCGAGCTAAGGCGTCCTTCTTCGCGGCGACAGCCGACCTCACCCTCCAAGGTTGGTGTGACTCGGGCCCAGGTGCATGTCCTATCACCCACCGTTCTCTAATCGTGTGGCTTGTTTTTCTCGGACATTCACCCACCTCTTGGAAGACTAAGAAACAACAGCGTGTCTCAAATCTTCTGCTGAGACTGAATACCGCGCCATGGCAGCTCTTACATGCGAACTTAAATGGTTAAAGGGTTTGTTGTTGAGCCTGGGTGTTCATCATCCCAAAGCTATTTCTATCTTTTGCGACAGTGAATCGACTCTTCACATTGCCAAGAATCTTGTTTATCACGAGCGGACGAAGCATATTGAGGTGGATTGCCACTTCGTCAGTGACGCTATCTCCGATGGACTTATCGCTCCTTCCTATGTTACTACCAAGACACAGTTGGCTGACATATTTACTAAAGCTCTCGGGAAGCAACAGTTTGATATTTTACTTAGCAAGTTGGGCATTCTTAACCCTCACGCTCCAACTTGAGGGAGGGTGTGAAGATTCAGCGTCAGTTTCTGTCTTTAGGGAGCGTCCGCTCCCAAGGAGGGGGAGCGTCCGCTCCCAATAGAGCCAATTACGTATTTAGTTTCTGTCTTTTAGGAGCGTTCGCTCCCGGTGTTTCCAGATTTCGTCTGTTTTAGTTTGGGTAGGATTGTGTTTCCTTATTGCTTTGTGTTTCCTTTTTCCTGCAACCTCTTTGCACTCATATATTTTTTTCCTCCTGGTGAGAAGAATAAACAAGAAGAACTTTTACCCTAATTTAAGTTCCTACAGAGACCTGAATAGTCTAGAAAGAAAAGGGAACGACGGAACAACGGCGTCGTTTGATTGAGTGGGCGCTTAAAAAAAAAGGGTGGATTGGCCGCCCCAAACCCGTTTTACCCGTCTCCGTTTGGGTCAGCCCGAATTAACCCACTTTTATTTGGATTAATAGTTTTAAAACCTTACCCACCCGATTGATGGGCTCAACCCAAATTGACGGCTCTAGGAACTAGTACGTAATCACATGAATATCATAGGTTTATCACATTATATACTATGTATCATCCTTTGGCTAACGAAGGGTTACCCCTTCTTATTTTCAAACTTGAAGGGGTAAAGTGTTAATCAAGAAATCATTTTTTAATTAATGAAATACAATTCAACCAGCTGGAAATGAATAAACAAATATAAATAAATCACTTCTTTCTTAATCACAATTAATCCCACCGGCTAATCCGTCGTGGCAACCGGGATACGCTGACGCTACTCAAATGCTCCTCCGACCATAACGACTCAAGCCGAGCCATAAGCTAAGCCAACGGAAGCTGAGCCGCACCCCTTACCATCCTTTCGAATAGCGCTTATCACAATAAAACAACCATAGTTCATTCAGCATTTCACCACCTCAACGCTCCGGTTTGGATTTGTAATGGTTGTATAGGAAAAAACAGAAAAATACTTTTGTCTCATAGTAAAATACTCCCCCCGTCCCGCTAATATTAGCACAAATACTGTTTGCGCGAAAATTAAGGAATATGATATTTTAATAAAATGTTGTGAGTGTAAAAGAATGAGTGGAGAGAGAATGAGTGGATGGTGTAATAAATTATAATGGTGTTGTGAGTATTAAAATAATGTAGGAGAGAGAATGAGTGGGGTTGGGTGAATATTTTATTAATATAAAGTTTCCTTTTTGAGAGTGTGCGGATATTAGCGGGACGCCCAAAAAGGAAAGTGTGCTAATATTAGCGGGACGGAGGGAGTAAGTGTTAACAATATTTTTTTTCTCACAAAATAAGTAATATGTATTTTAATTAGAAAAAATAGCATAATTTTTCCCAATATACAATCAGAGCGATGAAGTTCACACCTTAAAAGCATTGGCGAGTTATATACGACATTTATTATGAAACATAAGAATCATACAGTTAAAACAATTATCTCTTATCGAAATTAACAAGTCATGACTTTAATATATACAAATCTAGTGCTACTCCTCTCAGTGTCGATTTATTTTGAGATTAAACCTAATACATATCATAGTATCAGAGTTAGCATTTTACACGTTCAGCCCCAAAATTTTGGCCAACAATGATTTAGCTTTAGCCCATTCAACTCTATGTCCAAAATTCGGTTAAGCACGAGAAAGCGTGTTGAAGCGATTATCAATTATCTCATCTTACCAAAAATTAAAAAGTCAACCTTCAATGTATGAAGATTCAGCTTTAGCATTTTACATTCTCTCTCCTATTCCCTACCACACATTTAACTTTTACATTCTTTCTCCTCTAATTTCTACCCATTTTAATAATTTTTCTTAAAAACCGTGTCCCACCTCAATGGACCAATTGAGGTGGGACGGAGGGAGTACAAATTATTGCAAACCAAAAAATAAACCATAAGGGTAATTTGGATAGAGTTTTCGTGTTGTTTAGATAGTTGATATTGAGAAAAATGAATGAAAGGATGAGATATATGCGGTTCGTAATTTCAATGTCATAAATGAACTCAAAATAATTTGTGAATGTGAACTATTAAAATTGACATAGACGGTCAAGATCAAAAAGGCTCCTACCTGGGAAATAAAATTAGAGTTCGAATGCATTGCCTCATAATTTGTAAAAATATGGATTAGGGGTCGATACAGTCTAATTGCACATAAGTCTAGCAATATCAATGTTTAAGTTCACACGAGATGTGTCAAACCAATTAGCAAAGTATCTAAAATACTCTTGATAGTGAACTCTTATAATATGAATCATTGAGATCAAAATAGAAAAAAAAAAATGGACGATATCTAAGGCGAGAATTATGTGCCGTCCGATGCTAGACCACTCTCTAAAATATCTCATCACCCCCTCTTGAACGGTCATATGACCGACACTAGCCGGTAACACATGATATGCATCTGCATTCCAATCTGAATTTAGGTTTCATTTCATTTCATTTTCCTAAACCTAACCCTAGTCAAGAATCTAACCCCTGTATCTGACCCGAGTTCAGTTTATTTATAGAGAAAGAGTGTGAATGTCCAGCTGGGCTGTGTACTGATCCCTCTTTCTCCTTCTCTCTCTAAATTTATCTTTATAGACAGATGAACAGTCACAGACCCTTGTTTTAAAACTCATGGCCAACTGATTGAGTAATCATGTAGAGAGAGAGAGAGTAAACAAGTTCATATTTTTAAAGCTTTTCCCATCCGGGTTTTCATTTTCTTGGGAAAGTTCATCTGGTTTTCCTCATTTTCTTGGAAAAAAAAAAAACTTCTTTTCTTTGATGGGTATTGAAGGGGAGGAAGTTTTGATCAAGGAAAAAGTGTATGGAGGAGCTAGCAAGAGAGCTAAGTTGTTCCACAGTAAATCACAGCAGTCTAATTGGGATGTGTTTGGCTATGGAAAATTTCTTTCTTAAACATCATAATTAACAGAGCAAAGAATTTAGCTTGTGGGGGGTTGGTTGGTTTGATCCAAACAGATCTTTAGTGTTTTTTTGAGTACAAACATTGCCTTTGGACTTGTACTTTTGACTTTACTTCATTATCATCATCAGTCATGAAGAGGCTTAGGAGCTCAGATTCCTTGGGTGCTTTGATGTCAATCTGTCCAACTACAGGAGGTGTGTTTGCCATTTCTGTCACACTATATATTTTTGATGATTTTATTTCCAAACATCCAAACACACCCTAACCATCTTTTCTTGTCTATGAATCTTTCTTGGATCATCAATCTTATTAATTAAGTTTGTATTAAATTCAATGCTGTTTCTTTCCTCTTTTAGTATCTTTACCTGGTTTTACTTCTTTGTTTCTTTCCAAATCAATTCCCGGTACAACTATTTATGCATAGGGCACAACCATCTTATGAAGCGCATGTTTTTTTGACACCAATTGACCTCTATAAGCTTACTACAAATGGGTTTCTCATTATAGCCTAATCAATACTTCTACAAATAATGTACAAACATTTATGCATATGGTACAAGCATGTTATGCTGTTGGTCTTTTGGTAACAATTAGGGGGGACAAACTTATTATTTGTAACCTTATTCTTACCACCTGTTTGATCTTTAATAGAACAACAAAGTCCAGGAGGAAACAACCATGTTTACACAAGAGAATTCCAATCCATGCTAGAAGGGTTGGATGAAGACGGCGGTTGCGGGGAAGATTCCGGCCAGATCTCCGAGAAGAAACGGCGATTAAGCGTGGATCAAGTCAAGGCATTGGAGAAGAATTTTGAGGTTGAAAACAAGCTCGAACCGGAGCGGAAAGTGAAGCTAGCTCAAGAACTTGGGTTGCAGCCTAGGCAAGTGGCGGTTTGGTTCCAAAATCGCCGTGCACGGTGGAAGACTAAGAATCTTGAGAGAGACTACGGCGTTCTGAAAGCCAATTATGATGCTCTCAAGCATAATTTCGATTCCCTCCGCCATGAAAATGAATCTCTCCTCAGAGAGGTAGCAATTAATTTGAGTTTCTATAATTGTGTGATCCATTTAATTTCTACTAAAATTTTAAATTGCAGATAAAAGATCTGAAATCGAAGCTAAATGGTGAGAATGATAACAACAATGAGATTGATTTCCCGGTGAAAGAAGAAGCCGTGGGGTCGGAGAGCGGTGATGATAAGGAGAAGTCGCCGGAAAACGGCGAAGAAGATAACGATGATGTCGAGTTGAATTATGAGAGTTTCAGCAATAAACATGGGTTGATGGGAGAAAGATTTTTCCCGGATTTGAAAGACGGGTCATCGGATAGTGATTCGAGTGCTATATTGAATGAAGAAAATCAAAGTAACGGTAGCCCAAATGGTGCAGGGATTCAAAGCCATCATCAGTTCATGCTGGCGGCATCTCCAGCAACTACTCCGACGACCACCTCTACTCCGATGAACTGCTATCAGTTTTCGGAGTGTAAATCGATTTTGGGAGAGGCGGAAAGAGCGTATCAACCAGCGCAGTTTGTGAAGATTGAGGAGCATAATTTCTTTGGTGGAGATGAATGCAACTTCTTTTCCGATGAACAAGCTCCGACGATGCCATGGTACCATGATCAATGGAACTGAAGAAATTTAAGTAACTCCATCACTGAGATCAACAATATCCAAGTTAAATTATGAATCTATTATAATAAGAGAAAGATAACGAGGGTTTACCAAATTTTGTGAAGAAGATGGAAGAAATGGAAGTTAGGGGGCTAGAGTGTAATTAAACCTTTGATATGTCCTCCATTGTACAAAATAAGTTGAAGCTTTAGAGGTTGGTATGTGGGATTGATAAAAAGGGTGAAGCCGTGGGGAAATGATTTGGGAAGGTAATGAAAGTCATTTTTAGTCTGTTATCATCTTTTACCAATGAGAGAGAGAGAGAGAGAGAGAGAGAAGCTTTTAACTTCTATGGTGAAAATATAAAAACCATCATCATGTAATGTTGGAAATAATCAATGATTCTTTTGAAATAGGCTAAAAAAGTTAACTTTTGCATGCTTTAAACTAAATCATGTGGATGTGTAATGACGTGGAAAATATTTATTTTGCGTATGTAAAATATATAATGATTAAAATTGCTAAAATATTATGTGGGTGATTTAAACTGAAATTACCTAAACAAATTAAGATGATTTAGGGTGTCGATATTCTTCATTAAAAATACTCCCTCCTTCCCTAAAAGTTTGTCTCATTTGACTTTTTTGTTGAACTTTGATCATTAATTTATGAGAGATTAATCATGTTCATGAAATTTTAAAAGTTGTTGTTGATAATATTATTAATGGTGAATCAATAGAAATTTTTAGAATTTCATGAACATAATTAAATTGTCATATATTTGTGGTCAAAGTTCAACTAAAAAGTCAAATGAGACAAACTTTTAGGGACGGAGGGAGTATATTTTTATTAATCCACATTACAATAAATAAAGTGAAATGGATATTTTTTTTTGTAACTATAAATAATTGGAGATTTGGATCATTAGTAAGTATCTCCTTGAATCAAGCAGGATTATAATAGTTTTTTTAATCGAGTACGTTGAGAAAATAAAATAGTGAGTTTAGGCGTTAAAACAGTGAGTTTAAGCTAGAAAATAAAATACCGAGTTTAAGCCTTAAAACAGTGAGTTTATGCTTTAAAACACCAACTCGATATATTTAAAAACATAATTTTTTATAACTTATGAAGAAACATGTTTCCCCCAAAATTTTCTGTTTTTAATTATAATTTTTTTTTTCCTAGGTAAATAGAGGTTTGTATCAATAAATATGTGAATCATAATAAAATTTATCAATAAAATCTACACTTTTCATTTTTTTACTTGGACCCCTAGGTTGAAAGCAATAACCCATAGAGTTCATGACGTCAATATAATAATTCTAAATGACAAAACTACTCCCAAGCAATTCGCGTGCGAATAACGAGCTATTCCTCCCTTTTTGTCTATTGCATTCTCTCTCTTTCTTTTTTTCTTTGTTCTTTTTCCCACAAAATCTTGAAATCGAAAATAATCTTAAATCACCATTGTAATCGTATCGTTAAAACGAATCAGACAAATATATAATGATTCACATTTCAATAACTAAAAATTGCATTTTCCCTTGTAAGTTTTGTCACATCTGAGAATTATTATTCTTGTTAATTTAAACAATCGATAAGTCAATTTCTCAGTTAGCTAAGTAAATATGTTACCAATATCTCATTTAGTTAAAGTTAATATGAATAAATGAGAAATGAATTTATCAGTTATACAAGTGAAAAATGAAGAAAAAAAGAAGAAAAGAAGAAGTAGAAAGTGAGACATGAACTTATCAACTTTAAAAGTGCAAAATGAAAAACATTAAAAAAGTAGCGTAATTGTGAACAATTGAGACATTAATTTATTAGTTGTAAAAATTAAAAAATGTGAAAAGAATAAAATTTTAGCGCAATTGTAAACAATTGAGAGACAAATTTATCAATTTTGAAAGTGAAAATCGAAAAAAGAAGAAGATAAAAATAGCGAGTTGAACTACAAGAACACACATAACTTAAGGCAAAGGCGTATTGGTCCAAAAATTATCAAGGGACTTTTTGGTGAGTTTCAAAAATATCAATCCCGTCAAAGTCACTTATTTATATAGAAAAAAAATAAAAGTGTGCTTAAGTTTAGAAAGAGAAAGTATGTAAGAAGAGATATGTTAGAATAGACAGTAGAGAATATGTCAATTACAATATACATACGCACACAAACACAAGTATTTACTTATTTCACCAACTTGGATACGTCTACATAAAGAATGATAACAACTATTGTTAATATGGAGAATCACAAATTATAAACTCACTTATTGTGTGCATGAAATTTTTGATCAAAAGAATTCACAATAGTGCAACTCTAATATAGAGAAACTGATGATAACGAATTGAACTGCTCCAAACGATGCTAGAAATTTATGGAACCCAAACGATTGAACTAGCTCGAATTCTAGAATTATTGATTGCCTATCACACTAGAATAAAAAACAACTCTAGGGAGAAGGGTATATTTATACTCCCAAAATTCTACATCAGAAGGAATTCAAAACCTTGAGGAACAAGACAATCTACTTAAGGAAACAAGTTGCCTAATTCGACTAAGGCCCGTAAATGCTTCAATTCTTCTTCTTTTCAAACCTAGACTTTAAATCAATCTTGGACTCGTACCTTGAACTTCCTCTTTAATAGAAACTCTTTGATTAAAGACACATAATCCGAACAAATATCCACCTTCACTTTGAATCTCTCAAATCAATAATCAGAACTGATTTTTCCACCTCGACCTTAGATGTGTTACGCATACACCAAATTTGTCATCCGGGCAACCAAATTTGTGTCTCTCTAGACACCCATACGTTTTATGCTGAATAACAGACTTGTCCTCTGGACAACCAAATTTTCATGAACAACGTGTCTTTCAAACACCAAATGAATCCCCTTGGACACCCAAATTGTGATTCGCAGAGCACACAAACGTGTCACTGCAGCAAGCACTCAAAATTGCCCCAACTGACAATTAGGCAAATCTAGCATGCATTGGATCTTGTCAACCAAAACATATGAAGTGATAACCTGAAGAATCCCCGATAGTAGCTAATTGCTTCTTAACTCCTTCTTAGCTTCCCAAATGTGCTAGTGTTGCTCTAATAAAGGATGCTCGGCTCATCCCCCATTTCTCCTCAACAAAACCAAACTGTGTGTGTCGAGTTACTTATTGTGGCTTGTCTAGTTTAACTACACCTTTATTAATTTGTTGCTCTATCTGTTTGTCAACCATCCCACAAGAAGCCTCGTATCATGATTTCAACAAATCTGTCTTTATCATACCCATTGTAGCATGACGCTCGAAGCTCGAGTAAAAAAATGTAGATCCTTGGAGGACGTACGTATCACCTTGTAGACACCCATTTTGAACTTATTATACATGATTACACTACTATTTGTCTTAGATTTGTGTTTTGATAAAGATTCATTTGTTTCGTCATGTTTCGTTAAGTTTCTGTCAGACTTTGTTATTTTGGACTTTACTGACTTCGTTATTTTTGGACTTAACTGACAACGTATCTCGTACAAGACAACCTCCTCAGAATAAGGATCTGATTCATTTCCTTCTCTGCTTTGATCTCTTTCTTGATTCGTACTCATCTAATCCGGGATTTACCTAGATCTGGACCTTCCTAAAAACTTCTACATTGACTTGTTACCCAAGATAAGATCTCTAAATCAAGACTTTGATTTTTACCACGATTGTGACTCCTTTTCTTGATCAGAAAGTCACCCTTTACTATAAACACAAGGTGACTTCCTTCGTATTTTCTCTATGCCTGAGATACATATCTTCTCTATAGAATCTCTGATTCCTAGATACGAAAATCACTCTCAAACTCCCTAAAAAGTCAGATTTGTTTGATCAATTGCTTTTGGTAACGAACCTCTGTCGATGTTATCCTATGATTTCTCAAGTAAAAGGTAAATTCCTTCTTCCTTCTCTTCTTCTGATTTTCATCTTCTTATCTACCTATTTCTATTGATTTTAGAGTAATGTAATCTCATCAAAATGATTATCCTAGAGTCCCTTCAAATCAAGAAGGCGATCTCGAAGCATATAATCAAACATTCCTAACTTAATTAATTAAACTAATTTGTTTGTAATTTACTTTATAACACCTAAGCAAGACCAATCCTAAGATTGAGTGGAATTGATGCTCTCTGACCTTCCAATTTCATAACATAACCCCAAACCCTCAAATCTCTTGAAATTAATTTGTAACTTCAGAAACATGTCTCACCTCTTTCAACGTACAAAACTTACCACCAAAAGTTTGCACCCTTATGGAACCCAGGCCAACCACCTTGCAGACGCACCTATTAGCCATATAATTATCGCAACCTTCCACCTGCTCGAACGTTGCAAATCATTCCATGTGCGAACACATGTGGTAAGACGCCTCAGAATCAAGAATCCATGCATCTTTCGTGCCTTTTTCTTCTTCAGTTAAAAAGGCGTAGTGCTCCTCATCGTCATCTGTCATAGCTGCAGTTGACCCAAATCTCTTGCTCTTTTTCATCATAGGACAATCACGTTTTCAATGCCCCCTTTCCTTGCAATAGTTACTGACATCCCCGGGTCTAGGACCCCTTCGAGAAAAATCCTTGTTTCTCCTACCTTGGCCCCTGCTGTTTTTTGCAACTAAACCTGCTGACTGAGATTTTGTACATATACCACTAGCTATTCGATGCAAATCTTTGGTCTTGAGGCCAGTCTTAAACTCTTCCAAAGTAACCGTGTCCTTACCATTAATGCAGGAGTCCACATACCCCTAATATGACAATGGTAAAGAAACCAATAGAATAAGAGCAGTATCTTCATCATCAATTTTAACCTCTATATTACGCAATTTAAGTAATAAAGAAGTAAATCGATCTCGGTGATCCTTAATAGGAGTACTTATAGACATTCGAAGATCGAACAACTTCTGCTTTATATATAGCTTGTTCGTTAGAGACTTCGTCAGAATTATCTTCTTCAACAACAAACACACAGCTCCACCTGAATCACTACAATAAGCAACATCCACCAAGATGTCATCATTAAGCCTCTTGATGATTGCAAACGGGCGTTCTCATCTATAGTTATTAGATCTGTTGCTTCCTTGGACAACTGTGGTTTCACCATATCTAAATAGTGGAAAAAGCAAACTGTATAGAACACTTTCTCAAAAGCCAAAATGCATACTTTAGGCCAATTTCTAATGTGATTATTGAATTTTGCTTTTGAAATGTTCTTACTGCATTTCTTTTCAAATGTTCAAATGTACTCACTTGGTAAATAATTTTGCTAAAAGCTTAATGAAAATTAATCACATGTCATTATATATAATTATTTTTTCTTATTTTTTTAACGGAAAAATTCCCCTACGCCCCCCTGCCCAGATTTTTTCCTTTTAAAGAAAACTTTTTTGTAAATACCAAATAAAAAGTTCTCCCCAGATTATAATTCCCTAGACACCCCTCACATCATTGTAAGTACCCCAATCCGAACTGCTCTCCATCCAAGCATACGAAAAAAAACAAGGGCGAACTTCCAGAGGTCATAACTTCTTCATACGGACTCCGATTGAGACGTGCCATATATGGTTGAAAAGCTCTCGACAAGAACTAGATTGCAATGATGTCCGCGCGGACCACTTTGCATGACAAATATGTCCGCGCGGACCATTTTGCACCCAGACATCATAATTACAAAATCCTCTTAAAGTCCACGATATTTCCTTAAATCCGGGAAAACTAAAAATTTGGTTTTGCAAGAACAATCAGTGCGGACCATTTTGCACATTTTCTAAGCCTATAAATAGAGGGCTCCCCTTCTCATATTATTCACACCTCCCTTCTCTCCTCTCTCCCCCTTGCCTTCTGGCAGCCCCTCTCAGCCCTTAGAGGCAATCCCGGTCCCTTTCGGTTCCTTCCGGGGCCTTCCGAGCCCTTCTGAGGCGCTTCGAAGCCCCGCCGAGCGCTCCCGAGACGCTCCCAAGCTGCCCCGAGGCACTCCCGAGGCATCCCGAAGGCTTATCGGTCCATCCCGAGGCATTTCGGTCCATCCCGAGGCATTCCGGTCCATCCCGAAGCCCTGCCAGATAATCCTGAGGCATCCCGAAGCAAGCCGGAGCTCTACCCGAGTACAACCAACAATCTCGAGGCACGCCGGAGCTCTGCCCGAATCTGACCCAACAATCCAGGCCACGCCGGAGCTCTGCCCGAGTACAACTAACAATCCCGAGGCACGCCGGAGCTCTGCCCGAGTACAACCAACAATCCCGATGCACGCCGGAGCTCTGCCTGAGTACAACCAACAATCCCGAGGCAGGCCGAACCTCTGCCTGAGCACAACCAACAATCCTGAGGCACGCCGAACCTCTCCCCGAGTACAACCAACAATCCGAAGGCACGCCAAACCTCTGCCAGAGGACACACCTAGCACTATCGAGGCACGCCGAAGCTCTGTCCGCAGACACCGATACATCCCGAAGCAATCCCGGTCCGTCCCGGAGCACTATTCACACTCAAACACTATTTCCCAGTGGAAGATAGACACGATCCAACATTGGTAAGGCCTCCTTCCCAAACTATTTCAATTCATTTCAATACATAGCATACAATGTAGACATCATATTCAACATGCATTTTTAAAAGTGTGCACACACACACACAACTTTTAAAGAAAGAGGGGTATCGAAAGACTCGTGTATATGAGGCGACTAGGGTGAGCTCTGCTATTCTCTTCCCGAGGCGTAACCTGACCTCCGAACTCAAAGTCTCATCACACAAGGACCTTTTTTAAACAAAGCATTTTTTCAATGTTTTGGGCTATATCAAAACGGCGTGGCAATTCCTCAAACAAACGCAGCGACACCTCCCGACTCGAAACCGCGAGATGCCGGGGCCCGCGCAGCCGGATCCAGGTAAGGGTAATTTCAGTTGGCGACTCCGCTGGGGATATTTTGTTTTAAAAACTTTTTAAATAAAAAAAAAGATTTTTAAAATAATGATGAGGGTCAAACTTTCATTTTACCCCTTTCTTTAACTGTTGTGTGTGTGTGCATGTGCTTTACTTATTTTTTCCAAAAAAAATAAAAATACAAAAAAAATGCATCATAATACATCTGTGTATATACATTTAAAAATTCTGCAAAACTTTATGTTTTCCTTAGAAAAAGAATTTTAGTGACCGCACACTACGTACGCACACTCTTATCCTGTACTGCTCACTATAACCCTCAACCCGGGGTGGTCTCAGTTGCAGCTTGATTGGTGTTACTATGCCTTTTGAGCGCGCACGGGATCATCCCAAATATTCCATCCTAGCCAGTATCAACCATGCACGCTTGCGTCACACTCTCTCCAGACTCTATTGGTTTTTACCCAGTCCGTGTCATAAATCCTGGATACATATCCCATGCAGGCCATTTTATGAGTCGAAGCTCGAAACTCAAGATCCCTTGCGCAAGCAAGACGATGAAAGGTCATGCTAAAATCTTGATCCGATCTTAATTTCCAAAGCTACACCCGGACAATGCTCCGTTCCGGATATACATCCATGTCCACATGACACCATGTCATCAAGCCTTTAATACGTCAGCCATGACAATATGACCTAGCCTAGCCAACACCTAATGTCACAGATCCCTTGTGCAAGCAATGTAAAGAGAGGTCATGCCGAGCTCTTAACCCGATCTTGACTCAGGTGCCGGCTCTGTTCACTATTCACATGGCCGACGCGTTAAAACGAACATGACAGGCTCGGTCCTTAGGTTCGATTTTTATTTTGGCCGGTGGAAACCGCTTGCCCTATAGGACCTCGCCTGGGCCGTACATCCACCGGGATGTCGAAATACAGGTGCAAAACGAGGGGCTTATAGCCGTAGTGATGGTTTCCACTGACCCATGATCTAGCATAGTTGCGAAAAAGAAGAACAATCTTTTTCCGTCGGTGTTTAACTTTAGCGACGGAAATTTGGTTTTACGACGGAAATTTTCGCCGCTAAAACCTGTTTTTCTGGTAGTGAAAGCTCATACGACATGCGGTTTTCTTTTTTTTTTTAATTTACTTAAAACGTGTTTTTTTTAGAATTCTAAGTTGGTTGGTGGTCCGCCGCTATCATCCCGCCGCAGTTTTCCGACGGCTCAAATTTCGCCGGTATATTTTGATTTTACCGACGAAATTAATTCCGCCGGTGATTTTTTGACATTAGTGACGGAAATTTCCGCCGCTAAAACTATAAAACAAAAAACCAAATATCAGCGAACCAAACTAAAAACTAAATATCATCTTACCAAATCGGGAGGGGAGGGTAGGGAGGGGGAGGGGGGAGAGAGGGGGGCGGGGCTCCGCGGGTACCAAATATCACAAATGTTTACAAACAAGTATAAAATAGTACCAATCAGCGTACCAAACTAAAAACCAAAATCAACGTACCAAATCGGGAGGGGGGAGGGGGGGGGGGAGGGGGGAGGGGCTCCCGCGGGTACCAAATATGACAAATGTTATTACAAACAAGTCTAAATAGTACTTAAACTTGGGAGGGGGGAGGGTGGGAGGAGGGGGCCGGGGCTCCCGTGGGTACCAAATATCACAAATGTTATTACAAACAGTCTAAAATAGTACGTAATCAACTCGGGGGAAATTAGGGGGGAGGCTGGAAATTACCCTGGTCCATACGAGCCATCAACATCGCAAATTTTTTATCAGTCTCTGCATGACGCCGATCATTCTCCTCCTGCATCTGCGCCTGAGCTGCCAAAGCCTCCTGCATATGCGCCTGAGCCGTCAAAGCCTCCGCAAGCTTTGCCCTAGCCTCTGCAGCCTCGCGTCTCTCCTCAGCCAACTCAGCCTGCAGAGTGTCGACCCTCGGATCATGATACATGGGCGGGAAAACATTTGGCCGACGGCCGGTCGACGGGCATTGCCGCCCGTAATCCCCCATCCCTAAAACTCGGTCTCCTCTCTTTGGATGTCCCTCAGAGGTGACCGAGCGCCAAACATCAGGCACGAAGGAAACGGGCTGGCCGGGAGGCGTTCCTTCGGGAAAAACGGCGGCTTGATATGTACTCTGTCAAAATAAAACAAACAATTATAATCATATACACAATGTAATGTACATAAATAAATTTACATATTCAAAATCAAGTCATTTAATGATAGTTTACTTACAAAGGCATTAGCAGAGCGATCGTCAACCCATTGCGGAGGTTGATCGGGCGCTGTAGGAGTCCGAACATGGGTGCTAACGAAAACATCCAAAAAACTGACATTCAGACCATGATCCCTTTCCTATAAATAAAATAAGCGAGATTATTAATTTGAAATTGTATAAATGCAACATTTAAACTGATTTAAAAGCATGCATACACTACATTTACACTAAAACCATGGATTTCATAGCATCAACATGGCTCCCAGCTAACATACGTACATAAACCTATTTAAAAGCATGCATACACTACTACATTTAAACTAACATACATACCATGCGGTAGTGATGCTCGCCGACCGGGATCGTCTCCATGGTATGCTTCGCCGCCGACCCCGAGGAGCCTGCTCTATTTGCCTTAGCCTGTTCGTCCATAGCTTTCGCCGCATCCGACGCCCAATATTCGCAAAATTGAAGAAACACCTCCTTGGTCATTCAAGAAGGTGTCAAGGGCTGTAATTTCGCCTCGAGCCGCTTAATATAACATTGTTTCTTCGTGTTACCTATAAAAAATATGAATATCTCGTAAACATATAATAATGACATTATAAAATTAAAATAGTATAATCATTGTTAATTAAACTAATTAAGGATAGATAAATATGTTACTAATATGATCCCTAAATAACTTCTAACACTGTTTATCGAAAACAAATCTAGTCGTCGCCTCGTCGATTTCCGGCGCCCAACAAAATTTCCCCTACAACATATAATGATAACATTACAAAACTAAAAGAGTATAATCATTATTAATTATAACATTTTAATAACAAACTAACATTTAAGTTTTAAATAAAAACCATTAACACATTACCTTAAACTCCTCCCACGCATTCTCCTTCTCCCCCGGTGGCAATGATTTCCAGTTGGGCTAAAACTCTGTCATGAGCCGAGACCGCCAATACTGCCCGATCTTTGTCCCTGGGCTAGGGTATCCACCTACAAACCTGCCAAGTATATTTATACAATAACATTTTAACTTAAATAATGAATTATATATATAAAAAAAGGAACCAATTTATATCAAATTAATGAAGAGTTACTTACTGGTTATAAAGTGACGATATCTGGACAAATATCCTCCCATCAAAATCGACAAGAGTATGAGTATCGGCCCCAGAGGTGGAGCTAGTACTACTACGTGTAGGGTCGACATCGGCATCATCAGTACTGGATCGGGACGGTTGCGTCCCAGTAATAGATGTGTAGACGGGCCGTGTCTTCATACCCTTTCTACTAGAACTCATATCTAAATACAGTAAAAATATTAAAATATACAACTTTAACAATAGAAAACAATATATTCACAATACATATAGGTAGTTGAAATTCAACACTTGTTGACCTGGAATCAATACCTACTCTATCCTTTAAGTGCCTGTTTGATAAACCTATCCCATCCTGAAATGCACGATTATATGAAATGCAAATATCACTTTGTCTACTTGCTTTATAATCGAAAATCAAGAAATTTCGGCTTTCGAATTTTTTAAATTATTACTATTGTGAATAATTTTAAATATTAATATTTAATTCTTTGTTGTAAAATATATAATTTTACAATGATGAATTAAATTAACATTTATAAACAAGATGAGAGTCGTTCTCATCCACAACTATCAAAACCCTATCCAATCTTTGACCAAGAAAGACAGAGCAAACAAGTTCTCCACTGTCTGAGCAAAAGATTTTCTGTTTAATAAGAATTTTTTCCTGTTTCACTGTCCTCTTCTCTCTAAGGATCTCAAACATCACAGCCATGTTTGTGCCAGTGCCTGTTTTACTCTTCACTGGTGTTATACGGTCACAAGTAAAAACAAGGTAATAGTATAACACCAGTGAAGAGAAAACAGACACTGTCACAAACATGGCTGTGATGTTTGAGATCCTTAGAGAGAAGAGGTAGTGAAACTGGAAAAACTCTTATTAAACAGAAAATCCTTTGCTCAAACAGTGGAGAATTTGTTTGCTCTGTCTTTCGAAACGAAAGATGGACGGATTTTGATAGCTGTGGATGAGAAAGGCTCTCATCTTGTTTATATTTTAAGTCTTCCTAATTTTAGAAATTCACCCCCCTCCCCCTTTGACTTTACACAAGATCCGACCTAAGGTGCATCTAGGGTGCCAGGATTGATATCAGGCGCTCAAACGTAGGCGACATACATCATCGTCCGCGATGCTGTCAATCGCCCCAAAATGGGATCTAAAACTCTTACAATGAATTAGTGTTTTTTTTCTCAGTAAGATGTTATGGATTCTATCCCAGTTTTTCATTAAGTTTCTGTACTAAATTTCTTCTTTTTTTTCTCAGTTTGAAGTTATCAATGTTGTAGTTTTCTTGGAAATTGTGTTCAAGAAATTATAATGTATGAATTTTTTTTATTTGCATTAACGTAGGCTATAAAGATATATTTATAGCAAACCATGTTTATTTGAATTAACGTAGGCTATAAAGATATATCAATTATTTTTGTGATTTTCATAGATACTCTTTATTCTCAGTTATGGTTCTCAAAGCACATTTTATGATTTCAGGTACTACACCTTAAATGTTGGTTTACTTATCCTAGTTTGTTTCATATAAATGGTTTACACAAATTTTAAAATTGTCTTTGACTTCAGATGCTTTTCCTTTAATGCCCTAATATGTATCCTGTATTGGTTTCTCTACCTCATCAAAAAAAAAAAAAAATTGATAAGAAAAGAAGTGTATATATTATCTCTACCTCAACAATTAAAACCTAACTCGTCAATCACAAACTAAGTTCCCTTATAACACGGATGTTGGGGAAGTTAGGAAGAAATCCCCTCATATTTCTTAACCAGATCATGGCCTACTCTATTTCAGACAAAACAGCTCAACTAACCAAAATTTTTGTGAAGAAATCCCCTCATATTTCTTAGGGGAACACTAACCTTTTAATATGTAATACAAATTATAAACTTTATGTACATTATAGTATTAATGTAACTGAGCAATATATTTAAACATCCAAAAAACGAATCAAGTGGCAATTGATATAAAGGAGGCACCCTTATAATTAAACGAATCAAGTCAGCAATCTTGGCATAACAGCCAGTCCAGATATAAAATTCAACCAAATTGGAAACAGCTAAAATTGAAAAACCAGCACTTTAAACAATTTCAACATTAACAGAACCAAAACACCAGTAAAATCAACCAAAAACGCAGCCAAGATAATACACCTCAGATCTAGTACTAAGAAATACACCATTTCAAAACGAATTTTGAATGAAATTTCGCTGAGAGAGAGAGAGAGAATGCATACGCAACAAGATAATAATTAATGAATTAGTGGAAAATTCCAGAAGATAAATGCATACATGTAAGTACCCAAATCTGGCTCATGCCTTCCGGTTAATTTCTCCGGCAATTCCGATAAATTTCCCGGTAATTCCCCGAACTTTCCTAGAGTTCCGGAACAATTCCGAAACTGTTCCAAACCATTTAAGGGATGAAGGGAAGGCTTAGTAATTAAGAAACACGTTTTTCTTAATTACAAAAACTTTCTAGAATTGCCACCTTGCATGATTCTAGAAACATGCTGAGTCATTGTGGATAATGCCGCACGGCTGCATTAGCTAAGGACCTCTGGCCGCACGGCTTCATTAGTCTTATCCAGACTGCCTATAAATAGAGGTCTCCTCTACCCATTTCCATACACAGTTTTTCCAGCATAAAAAACCCCCAAAGAATTCATACGAAAATAAGAAGCTGAAGGAGTCAAGAAGCCACCTCCCTCCTCCATTGAAGCCTCCAAAGTTGGTCCTTCCACCAAGCAAGATCCAAAGGAGAAGAGGCCATCACCATTGGTAATCTCTCATTCCCTTAACCTTGCATTTTACTTGCTCTATGTGATTTAAATTGCTCATTGCATTCATATATTGTCAATATCTTGCTTGGGACTTGGTAGTTATCATTAAAGATCATATCTTTATCATACCCCCTTCCCCCTTTGCATGAAATAGGCATCACTTGCCATTAAAAATGTAATCTTTGAATCAAAAGGTGCATCCTTTGCACCTAAAACCCTCTTTTTACAATAAAAATATCATCTTTATGCATCCTTTGCTCATAAAAATGCAATCTTTACATCCAAAATGCATCATTTGCATATAAAAATCATGTCTTTATAAAAAAGGTGCATCCTTTACACCTAAAATCCATTTTCATGCATCCTTTGCATTAAAAATCATCTCTTTGCATGAACTTAGCATCCTTTGCTTTCAAAAATGAAATCTTTGTGCATCCTTTGCATAATAAATACTATTTTCCTCATAAAAGTGCATCCTTTGCATGTTAAGTATCAATTTCCTCATAAAAATGCATCCTTTGCATAAAGATCACTTCTTTACATCAAAATGCATCCTTTGCAAATCAAATGCATCCTTTGCAACCCAAAAATGTCATCTTTTCACTAAAAATGTCATTTTTACATGCATTCCCCCATGTCCCCATTAGCAACCTTGGAACGGACCGGTGTAAAGATCCTATCTTTACATCGTTTCTTCCATTAAAGGTTCCATAATCTCTTTAGAAAGGGACAACCTTGAACCCTATATCTCCGATTATCACTTAAGACGAGCATGAAGCATTCATATAAGCTCGATCGTCTTAAGGTGTAGGATTGATGGGCTAAGGACATTCCTTCCTAAAGAACCTCATTTTTGGGCTATAAAAAGAGTCATTCTCTCGATCACGCAAGTCCCGAGGTTAAAAATGCGATGATCACAAGTCCAAGATGAGGACGGGATTAAAATCCCGAATACATAAAATCCAAGAAATCCCGAGCGACAACCAATAAATGGTTTGTACGTCCGGAAGACAACTTGGGACATTCCCTCCCCTTTTATTCAAACACATGCACATAAGAAAGCACACAAGCAAGCAAGATAAACGGAATCTAGGGAGACTTGCTACGGCAAGGCACCTTGGGTGAACGGCGATCCGTTCTTCCCAAGGGGTAACTTAACCTCCGAACCCATAAATCCTTTTTTTCAAAGTTTTGAGGAAATCAAAATGGCGTGGCGACTCCGTTTTTCAAATTAAACCGGATGTCTTCAAACTCGCGTGAATCCAACAA
This sequence comes from Adenophora triphylla var. japonica, assembly GCA_022495995.1. Taxonomy (NCBI): domain Eukaryota; kingdom Viridiplantae; phylum Streptophyta; class Magnoliopsida; order Asterales; family Campanulaceae; genus Adenophora; species Adenophora triphylla. The sequence goes on along the minus strand of JAFEMH010000204.1, from coordinate 845,594 downwards.
AAATTTGGGCACACATTCACAGTTTGGCGACTCCGCTGGGGAAAATCCCAAAGGAGAAAAGCTTTCATTTTTAAAATAAAATGATACCTGGTATATAGGTGAAAACCACTTAACCTTCCTGTATCGCTCCCTAACCCGGGGCTTGGGATAAACGGTGGTCTAACAATCCCACGTACCGGTATCACTTTTCGAAAAAAAAAGAGAAATCTTTTCCCTTTGAGCGGGTTAGACTCCCATCGCGGATTCCGTTTATTTTGCTTGCTTTCTTTGCCTTGCATTGCATCATTTGCATCTTGGGATTTGTGCATACTTTGAACGGGAAACAACCCGAAAATAGCAAAGGAGTGGAACCTGGAAAATTGATCCATGCAGTTGTACGACTCAATCCTCCTTGGATTCTGACCGGACGGCCTCAGTGGCAATTCCACCAGGAAAAATTGAGGTTAATCTGGCAGTCCTGGCAGCTTGGGGCTACTCAGTTCCAAGACTGACTGGGGCTCCCAGAAAATTTACGTGCTTAACTGTTGCATTTTCCCCTGTCCCAAAAATCATTCCTTTAAAACACATTTATGAAAATCTCTGTTTTAACTCAAAAAGGAACATTTTTAGAAGACCGCACACTACGCGCACCCTATATATCCTGTACACTTTGCACGCACGTCCCTTTAAACCCGGGATGGTTTATCAGCTACAGTCACGGACAGCCTTACGATGCTCCCGTGCGCGCACGGAATCATCCCAAACTCCCCATGGCAGCCAGTGTCGACCAATGCACAGTCCGTGTCACACGTTTCAAAAAACCGTGACTTTTGGTTGGTTTTTGGTCTAGTCCGTGTCATATAGCCCAGTTGCATATCCCCGTAAAGGTCAAGCCTTAGTTCATAACGGAAGTCAAGATCTCTCGCTCAAGCGAAACTCTGCCGAAATTCCGACAAGGAAAAATTGGTAGAATCTTGACTCCGACATTGACTTTGACCTTGACCTGCACGGAATACGTAAGAGTCGAGACCGAGTCTTTGCCAAAAAAATCCAAAGATCTTTCTCTCAAGCGAAGCTCTGCCAAAATCCCGACAAGGAAAAATTGGCAAGATCGCGCAAGCGAAATTCTGCCGAAATTCTATCAAGGCTGAAAGACGAGACTTTCCCGATATTGCCTTGACTATAATTCGCATCGCTCGTGCGTTAAAAGTTCCTATGACCCGCTAGACCCGTTAGGAGCGTTCTTCTCTCTCGGTCGGTGGGATCCGCGTGCCCTATAGGACCCTCGCCCGGGGCTGTCCACCCTGGGAGGTCGAAATACAGGTGGAATACGAGGGGCTTATAGACGTAGTGACGGAACCCACTGATCCAGGATCTAGAGTAGTTGCGAAAAAGAAGGGCAAATCCTCTTTTCCAACCAAATAGAAATTAATAAAAGACAATGTTTTAAGTAAACTGGAAGATTCTTAATCTGCATATTGCTTGAGCCTTCAGCCTAAACACCTACCCCGAGTCTAAACCTCTCCTATCCCTTCCCGCAGTGAGAAAGAATTGGGTGAGCACACCGGTACAGCAGTTTGTCGGCACAAAGATCTCAAGTAACCCGTCAAAATCTTCGAGTCTCAGTTTTCCAGTGTCAAAATGGCCAACGTGGTAGTCAACAATGGTAATGATCAAGTAGTCAGAGAGGCCATCCCAGTTCAACCCAAGCCCCATATCTGGTATGATGTATGCGCGTGAGGATTATGCGGAATACGAGTATCAAGAATGGATTAATGAGGACGCTCCTTCAAGAAAGAAGAAGAGGAAGTCCACGCAGCAGAGATTAAAGGAATGGTATGAAGCCGGGGACAAGAGCGTTGGAACTCTAGGGGAGCCTTCAGGCAAGTTTGATTACTACGTCAGTATGCCAAAGAGCCCGCCAAGGAACCCATCATTCAAAGCACGATCCGGCTGATACCCCTATGGTCGGTGACCCTCTTGAAGCGAAAGTGCTGAATTTGTGGCCATCGTGAAATTCAATGAGAAGTTAGCGAGATTTAGAAGCGAGAATACGTAAAGCCTATTGAATACGTGGCCGATCAAGGAAGAATCAAGATCCCTTACGAAGGAGACTTCATCGGCACTATCCAGGCCAACCCTCCGGTTGGCTATGCCGACAAGGTCGTAGTGTCCAAGATCGGTAGAAAATGAGTTATCGGCGGTGCATTGATAAGATGAGCCGGACTCTTCGGTCAATGAGTCCGGTTGTCACAAACGAGCTCGCCGAGAGACTACATCAAGCTACTCTAGCTCCCTCACCATCTTTCCACGGTACCGGCTGTCAATGATTTCCGGCAAGTTTTTGATCGGTTTGAAGTCTCCAACTTTACGAAGAATGTTGACAAGGCTGCTACTCCCGAGGGCAACGGGGAAGGAGTGAGATCGGTCCAACCCTTGTCAAACACCCTTGAGTCAATAAGTAGTGTAGGGTCGAGTCGGTAGGGTCAGTCGGAGTCGGGAATCTTTGAATTCCAGTCCTACGAGTCATCCGAAGGCCTCACGCTGAGGATTATCAATATGTAATCAATGTCATCTTTCCCTTTGCTTTGAATGAAATGACGGATCTTTACGATTATCCCCTTATTGCCAACTTAACAAATGATAAATTAACTCAAAACTTAACAACGAGTTAATAATGAATCATTTGAACAAGATGCAAACACACTAAATGAACAATACATTAAAGAAATCTTTAAGCGAGGTTTCGAAAAAGAGAAAAACCGGGCCCAAGGCCGAGGAGGTTTTGACAAGTGTGAACTTGGGTGCTTGTCGAGGAGCCTAAAGAGACACGGATTGGAAACTTCTTCCGGGGGTTGAGCAGAGACAGTGGTTGATCTGCTCCAAAGAATACATGGACGTCTTTGCGTGGTCGTACAAGGATATACGGGGCTAGACAGGTTCAATAGTGGAGCACGAGAATCCCTCTAGCACCGGATGCTAAGCCGGTAAAGCGAAATTGAGGAAAATCAAGCCGAGTGGTCTCTACGGGTCAAAGAAGAAATTGAGAAGCTCTGCGGGTAGGATTCATCGAGTCATCGAATATCCGACATGGTTGTCCAATATTGTGACCGTCACCAAGGCCAATGGGAAGGTGCGGCTGGCTTTGTGTGGATTTCGGGGATCTCGAACAAGGCGGCCCCAAAGATGATTACCCCTTTCCAAACATAGACATCTGGTGGACTCCACCGCCAACTACGAAGTCAAATCCTTCGTTGATGGTTTTGCGAGGCTACAACCAGATCAAGATGGCCGAAGAAGACCAAGAAAAGACGGCCTTCACCACACCGTGGGAACTTCTTGCTATACGGTAATGCCATTTGGGCTCAAGAACGCCGGGGCTACTTATCGAGGCGGCGACCGCGCTTTTCCATGACATGATCCACAAGGAGATTGAGGTCTACGTAGACGACATGATAATCCACTCTAAAGGCGAGGACGGACTGACACTTTGTTGACTTGCGAAAGTTCTTTGAGAGGTGAGACAACATTCCATGAGACTAAACCACGCCAAATGCACCTTCGGAGTGACAAGGGGAAAAGTGCTTGGGTATATGGTCACGGAGCGAGGTATCGAAGTCGACCCCAGAAAGATCAAAGCCATTATGGACATGAGGCCACATGAAACCCAGACAGAAGTCAAGAGCTTTATGGGGAAGTTGCAGTACATCAGCCGTTTCGTCAACCAGTTGACCACTATGTGCGAGCCCATCTTCAAGCTCATGAAGAAGAATGTAGATACGAGTGGACCGAAGAATGCCGGGATGCCTTCGACCGAGATCAAAGCATACTTAGTACATCCTCTAGTACTATGCCCCCACATAGATAGAAACCTCTTGCTCTATCTCACTTTGTCAGCGATACGACGGTTGGGGCTATGCTTGCTCGGGAAAAGAAAGACTCTCGGGTAGAGAATGCCATTTACTTTGTCGGTAGGAAGGCTGCGGGGAAGTGAGCTCAATTACTCCGCATGTGAAAAGACTGTGCGGGAGGAGTGCAGGTAGTCGGCAAGTTGAAGCATTATATGCAAGCCCACCCTGTGAATTTGGGCTCAAAAATGGACCCCATCAAGTACATCTTCGATAAGCCTTCCCTCTCGATGCGTCTAGCAAAGTGGTCCTTCTTCTTAGCAGAGTACGACATCAGCTACGTGACCAGAAAGGCCATCAAGGGTCAAGCATTTTCAGACCATCTGGAAAACTTCCCCAGTAATGAGGACCGTGGGCACGAACCCCAATTCCCAGGATGAAGGGATCTTCGCGGTCGAGCACGAAAACCGATGGCGGCTTTTCTTTGATGGAGCGCTAAAAAAGAGGAAATGGCGTAGGGATGCTACTGGTCGATCCGAAGATGAGCATACACCCATAGCTCTCAAGTTGAACTTCCTTGCCACGAACAATGTTGTCGAGTATGAAGCCTGCATTGCTAGTTTAGAGGCTGCTTTAGAAAGGAATGTAAAGGAGCTCGAAGTTTATGGAGACTCAGCCCTGATCATCAACCAGGTCTCCAACAAATGGAAGACTATGGATCCTAATCTTCAGCGGTATCATGCCCATATGGAGGAGTTATTTGGACGGTTCGGAGAAGTAACTTTCCACTACTTGCCAAGGGAAAAGAAACAGATTCGCGAGATGCCCTCGCTACTTTAGCCTCACTTGGTAGAGATCCCCGAGGGAAAAGCCATAAAACCCTTCGAGTGGGTAGAAGAGAAGCCCCGACTTTACATTTGTGAAGTAGACACGGGACCCGAGCCTATCAAGGAACCGTGGTACAATCAAATTTACCGGTTCCTCAAAGATGGAGAGTCGGCTTTTAGAGACGAAGAAGGTCGGCCAAAAGAAGGTGTTAAAGCCAAGAGCTTGCAAGCCACGAAAAGGTTGGCCTCCCATTATGTCATTCTAGGAGGCAACTGTACAAGAAGCGGTATCAAGGACCACTCCTCTTATGCGTCACTCAAGAAAGGGCCAAAGAGTTGATGATCGAAGTCCACAATGGTCCACTGCGGTCCTCATATGAATGCTAGAGCCACGATGCAAGTAATCCTCGAGAATGGGTTACTCTTGGATTTCTATGGAGATAGGCGTGTCAGGCATGTCCGAGCGTGCGACAAGTGCCAGCGGTTTGCCAACCTCAACCATCTCCCGCCTCATGACACATCTTGCATGACGACTCCTGGCCGTTTGCAACTTGGGGTATTGACGTGATAGGGAAGATAGCCCCGGCGAAGCAATGGGCATGAATTCGTGTTAGTGGCGGTTGACTACTTCACCAAGTGGGTAGAGGGCAAGTCCTACAAGGTCCTCACTTCCAAGAAGGTGGCCCGGTTTATCAAAGAAAACATAATGTGTAGATATGGGGTGCCCAGTGAGATCATTTCGATAATGGGTCACACTTTGAAGGGGCTGCGGTAGATTGCCGTCGAGTTCGGGATCACTCGCCACAAGTCGTCCCCGTACGGACCTCGAGACTAATAGAGCCGTGGAAGGCTGCTAATAAGACGCTCGAACGGATCATCAGAAAAATGGCCACCCGTGGTCGTGATTGGCACGAAAAGCTGCACCTAGCACTCGGGGCTCTGAGCGTCTGTCGGAATAGCCACGGAGAAACCCCTTTTGCCCTAACTTACGGGATGGAAGCGGTGTTACCGGTGGAGTTGGAAATCCCGTCATTAAGGGTCCTCTGGAAAATAGTGTCAACGAAGTAGAATGGTTGCGTAGCCGGCATGATGAGTTGGCCTGCTCGACGAAAGAAGGCTTAAAGCCATGGAGCATACCCGAGCCTATCAGAGGCGAATGGCGAGCATTTGACAAAAAGGTCAAGGCCGGGGACATCAAAGAGGGTGACTTAGTGTTGAAAGTGAAGCCCCCTACCGAGAGACAACCCCACGGGAAAATGGGAACCCGTTTGGATCGGCCCGTACGTGGTGCGAGAAGATACTATCGGGAGGAGCCATGAAACTTGCGGACACAGACGGCAATCCCTTTGTCCACCCGGTCAACGGTGATAAGCTCAGAAGGTACTATGTCTAAGAAATAAAAAAAAAAAGAAAAGTAAAAAAATCTTAGTGCAAAAAAAGTAATGCCCAGCTAGGCTGAAAAACCCTAAAAAGGGCGGTCTAGGCAAAAAACAGGGTATCACATAAAAAAAAAATCTTAGTGCAAAAAGAGTAACGCCCAGCTAGGCTGAAAATCCATAAAGGGCGATCTAGGCAAAAAACAGGGTTGCACATAAAAAAAATAGAAAAAAGAGTTCACCAGAATGAACTACGAAGACCTGAGCCCCTTAGTATTTCTTGTAAAAGGGGAACGTAGGCAGCCATATATGGTTCGGTCTAAATAATAAAAAGGGCGATCAAGTTTCCATGAAATGCGTCATAAACAATAAATAATAAAGGATATTCAAGTTTTCATAAAACGGGTCCTGAGCAAATCAATAAGACATTTGAGTCTTCATAAAATGTGTCTTGATTAATTTCTAAGATAATATTTCTTGTTCATTACAAGTTAAAAACTTCTTGATGAGTTCAAGCACGGTCTACTCTTGACTCTGCTAACCTGTCACAAAGATCTAAAATACAATAAAATGCCTAATAAAACTACTGTGTTTGCAAAATGGCAATAAGGGAATCCTAAGAAAAGATCTGTCAGTCGTCATTCGCTGAGTCTTCTTTGGTCTTCTTCCCTTTACCTCGACCCCGTCGAGTTTTCTTTCTCTTCTTCTCTATGATGTCGGTCTCCCTCATTTCGATCTCAGGTATCCTCACTGGAGCCTCCATCAAACCTGTTTCAATAAGTGCCCTCTCTACCCGAGCACGAGTCCGCACTTCCTCCCTCTGAGCCTCAGTCAAAGGAGCGACCTCGGACAATCTCTTGTATCGAGCCTCCATATCTCGATCGGAGTCACCCGACCGGTTATGGCGACTCGCCTTAGCCTCGGTCTCCCTCGAGTCCTACTCGAGTCGCGATCGGCTCCCAATAAAGCCCGACGTCTCTCCCCCAATATGACTGAGTCGCTCCCGTCTCCCTCTCGTACCAATCCAAGTAGACAGGTGGTCAAGATGGTACTCTTCCTGCTCCTGAAGATAGCCACAGGGTGGAAAAGCGGCGTAAGTCCAAGCCCTCGAGAAGAATGAGAAGGCTGGTTTGGATCTCTCATATCAAATGGCACCACCTCCATGGTACGGATGTCCTCCCAATCGCTCAATGGCTCTGTAAGGCCCCGAGCTGCTGGATACCAAGCGGGGTATGTAGAAGGATGACCGGCGAGAACCACGGAACCCTCACTATGTAGGACTCCTGAAATATCCTCTGAGTGCGCAACCTCCGGTGAGGTACCCACCGGCGGATGTCCGAAGTGGATAACCTAGCCATCATCGGCTCCGGCTACCACAGGGTCCCGCTGTCGAGGTGCACCTCTCCGAGAAATCACCCGAGGGCACCGAGTCGGCAAAGCCCACGGCAAAGCAAGCCTCTCCTGCTGACCATAAAGTCGGTGCAGTAGGGCTCCCGGACCTCATGAAATGGTCTCCCTAGCCATCCTATCAATGCCATGCAAAGTCTCCCCCAAAACCGGTGGGACAATGTCCTTCCCGGCCCTGCAATCTCGACCATGTCTAAGAGACCACCATGACAGATCCCCACGGACTCGGCGGTGAACGAGAGAAGAAAATATGCAAGAGGATAAAGGCATCCATAGCCACCGTGGTCGCAGCCTATAGCCAGGAGACCCAAACCTGCCGGGATATCGAAAGGTCAATCCTGTCAGGGGCTATTATCATCTCCTCGGCCTCTCCCGAGAGAAATGCGAGAAAAGATGCAAGATTTGCCGCCACCGGCACGTCTTCGATAAGAGGAATCGATATAGCCTCAATTTCTGGACCCCCAATCAAGGCTCGGAAGTCTTCGTGCGTTGGGACAACCCCATTGTAAGAAAAGCAGTAAACGTGTCTCCGGACGTCCCAAAACTTTGCTGCTGCTCTCAAAAGGTTCCAATCGGGCGGGAGATCCCTCAAATGCCATAAAGACTTGATCTTGAAGGAAGAATCAAGCAACCCCTTGAGAGATTGGAATTTATATCTCACCCAAGACTGAAGATCGGACGAAGCGGTCTCTTTTCCCCCTTTGCAATCTAACGGGCTTCTCCATCGCAAAATGATCAAAGGTGGTGTCTTTAGGTCCAATATGTGCTGCAGGAGCAGTTGGGACAAGTCTAAGTTGAAAATGAAATGAAATGGCCAAGCCTTGGTTTTATTACGAAAATAACCGGTCCAGGACAGACGTGAGCCGCACGGCCTCATTTGCTCAAGAGACCATGCCGCACGGCTTCATTTACCTGATGTAAATGGCAAATCTGCAGCAACTAAGTTGCTTCCCAAATGGAGTTTTCACCCCACTTTTCCAACCAAAACCTGTACAAAAACATGTTCAAAGACCATCCAAGCATTTATATATCATTATATATCATTTTGGCCCAGTTTCAGCCCCGATTCCAAGCAAAAAACTGCCCCGAGGCTCAAGTAATATGCAGATTCATAAAGCATAAAATAGAAAAGCAAATAAAACAGTATTACATTGTTTTCGCCCCATCGGCGCCCAAATAAAACAAAAAATAAACAAAATGTGCATAAAACTTGTTCATTGTTTGTTTTTCATCCTAAGTCAATTCTAGAGACCTCCTAGGCCTCCGATCCTTCCTCTTCATCGCTGCTCAGCTCATAAACAGTTGCCTCTCTCATCAAATCCTCCGCGTCGCTCACATCTGAAAGGTGGACATTATCGTGCTCGTACTCAGCTAGCTGCTCCAAGATGTCAGCATTGGGTCCCCGTCCCGAGGCATGGCCTTTGGAAGAGTACTCCGAGGCCGAAGAGGTAGATGCCGTGCCCCGACGTGCCTTCTCTTGCGCTCGGGCTCCTGCATGTCCGGCTGCGCCTTTGAAGTGCGAGCCGGCTTCCTCGAAGGGACCGGCACATGTCTTTCCGGCCACAATGCACGACCAACCTGTCGTAAGTGCGAGTTTGGAACCCGAGAAAAAGAGAAGAAAATCTCGAGAAAATCTCGGAAATTGCAAAAAGCAAAGAAATGCGAAAGAGGGAAAAGACCCTAAAGTGTACTTACGGTCTTTGTTCGGCGGCAAGGTATCTTGGGGCTCCCTAGCGTCGGGGACGGTATCCTCAACCTCACAGGTACTCCGTGGACCACATATGAAAGGTGCGCGGGAGGGATCGGCGGATCGAAGGCTCGTCCTCCCCATATCCACGAGTGACCGCCGGCTTCACTAGCTTACGTGGCGTCCTCGATCGGCTGCTCCACAAACACGGCATATGGGGTATCCATATCAAAATACTCCTCGGCGGCCACGCACACGATATCTAGCAATGTCGTCCTCCGACCAATCCACGGGCCGTAGCATCCGTCTTGGAGGATCTGAGGAGTAATGGCGTCTAATGGAGGGACATGGCCATCTTGCCTAGAAATTCGGTCCCAGGATAGATGACATCACATGTCGGCCAGTCAACCATCTCCTCTGCCTCATCGCCTCCACGGCCTCTCCTAGCAGAATCTCTGGATACCTGCCCCACGGGTAGAAGTCCACTCCATCGTGCCCATCCTTGTTGATAACTAGCCTCACCATCTTATAGTCAAAGGTGATCCGGGTCTTCCCGGTGAACTTATCCCTCGCATCTCCCCTCCAGCGGATCATAGCGGGAAAGATGGTGACATCGCTCTGTTGGTTCCACGGAAAGAACCTAATCACCTCACAAAACCAGACCTGCATGTTCAAAACATCAAAAGGGTAATTTTTCTCTCATAAAAGTCTCAAGACAGAAAAGTAAAAGAGAAAGGAAAGCGAGACTACCTCAAGGGCAAAAGAGAAGCAATCCATGGAGGCAGCCTTATTACGGCTGTACAGATCCAGGGAGAAGTATAGCTCCGCCAATCCGGCCTCGCCCCATGAGACCGTCCCAATCCCATCAACATCCTCCAGAGAGTCGAGGAGGCAAGTCATAGCCAGAGTCCCAGAATTGGCAAAAATGGTGACCGACAGCATCAACCACACAAAGGCTCTAGCAAGGCGAGGTGGGCGATCACCTCACTAGCAGCAAAATCCCGCATGCAGTTCTGGACTGCCACCTCGACGTTCCTCGTCTCCATTCCAAGCCCCTTGGGAATCAGCTCAAACCCGACCAAAGCCTTGAACTCCTCCGCCGTGATATGGTCCCTCCAAGTCACAGGCCTCCCGGTGAACTGTAAGCCCGTGATAGCAGTAAAATCGGCCGGAGTCACCGTCAGCTCCCCCAGCTAAGATGAAAGCTGTGGGTGGTGTCCCACCAGAACTCAGATAGGGCCTGGACCAAGCCCTTGCTCTTTGAGGTAATGCGAATACCTCTGCCGATGGCCTCAATAAATAAATCCAAGCCGGTAGCCCTCACCAGCTGCTTAGGGTTCGCCCCATTCTTCTCAAAATTGGGCATCCTCTCCCACAGCTTTACTGCGACCTCAGAAGGCCCTCTAGACTTATTCTCCTGTAGACAAGCACAGCCAAAGAAATGCGTCAGTCTTTTTCAAAAAAGCATGCATATATTCAAAAGTGCACATACTTTCAAAAGAAAATCATTCATGAAAAATTTTCTAGCATCTTTTGCATCGAAAACGTGTCTTTCATCATTTGAAACACATCATATCAAGCACATTGCTTTCCTAAGCACAAAATCACAATTTTCAAAATTATTTGCACATAAGCATTAATTTTTTCTCAAAAAACAGCATGCATGAATCCTTTTCATCATCCAAAATCTAGTTTTCTCATCTATGATCCAAAATTGACCTAGTTCTAGCACATGCAAGAACTCCGTCACAATTATTCTTCTTACTTTTTTTCAAAAAAAATGGGTCATTCTCATTATTTTGTCAAGTAAATTGCACATGCATATTCTTTCATCTCCTTAGCCTCATAGGTTAATCATCAAGATTTCAAAATCATCCAAAAATTCTAGGAAATTCCTAAAGCTTGGGTCAAGCCCTAAATCAATCAAAATTCAATCAAAATCGACGGAATTGAGCAAACTAAGAAAGCTTACCCCAACCGATTGAGGGTTTGTCGATTTGTGCTCCCTTCTACCCGGATAGAGCTCCGATGGAGGCGTAAGGAAGTCATACTTCCTCTCCGTGCGAACGAGCTTCTTCCTCCTCCTTCTCGCGGCCGCGGAGATGTTCCTTCTAGCTTTCCTTGGCATTGGATTCCCCTCCGGATCCATCCTAAATCAATAGAGGCAAAAAGATTGAAGGATTTTGAAAATTCTTCCTCTCTTCTCTCTCTCTTTCTCGGCAGTTTAAGGGAGGCAATAATGCCCAATGCTCGTTCAAATCTGTTTTAAATAATCTGGAAAAATCAGACTTCTAGCCGTACGGCTTCTTTTGCCCCCATCTCATGCCGGGCGGCCTCTTTCGCTCTGAACAGAAATTACCTTTTTGCCCCTGGACTTTCCACTTGGGCATGTAATTCCCGTTATCTTTTAACTAAGATAACGTCGTTTTCAAAAGATATCCCTTATCTCTTAAGCAAATAAGCTTTCTTCCCCAGTCGCCTCTGTTACTCCCGTTATAACGGAATGACTCTAGGTGACAACCTCCGAATTGTAAGAACTCTAAACTTTAGCTACCTCTATCACGAATAGTGAAGTATGCTCAAGTTCTCTAAACTTAAGCTACCTCTATCATGAATAGTCAAGTATGCTCAAGTTTTCCAAACTTTAGCTACCTCTATCTCTTCGATAGTGAAGTATGCTCAAGTTCTCCAAACTTAAGCTACCTCTATCACCGATAGTGAAGTATGCTCAAGTTCTCTAAACTTAAGCTACCTCTATCACCGATAGTGAAGTATGCTCAAGTTCTCTAAACTTAAGCTACCTCTATCACAGATAGTGAAATACGCTCAAGTTCTTCAAACTTAAGCTACCTCTATCTCCTCGATAGTGAAGTATGCTCAAGTTCTTCAAACTTAAGCTACCTCTATCTCCTCGATAGTGAAGTATGATCAAGTTATTCAAACTTTAGCTACCTCTATCCCAGATAGTGAAGTATGCTCAAGTTCTCCAAACTTTAGCTACCTCTATCTCCTCGATAGTGACGTAAGCTCTAGTTCCCTCAGGTGACAACCTCCATTAATTTTCAATCAGGTGACAACCTCCATTAATTGTCAATCAGGTGATAACCTCCATTAATTGTCAACCCTTCAAGGATCCTAGACATCGTTGCTAACCTATCTAGTGATGCTTGAACTACGATCAAGGCTTGATTCCTCCGGGATACGTAGTTAGCCTTTCATAAAAGGTCCAGCCATCCGACCACAGTGGTCACCTTGTTCCTTCGTCACTCCTCAGTGATGAAATAACCCCTCATAAAGGTCTTGACATCCGACCACATTGGTCACTTCTAGCATATCCCCAGTAGGATCAATTGCTTGACCTCCTAGGTCATTTTCTCTGCTATTTCCCCATCAAGAGACCAGTTTTCTCTTCTCTATTCCTCAGCGGATCTTTTCAGAACTACGGCCTGGCTTGATTCCCACTCGGGATACGTAGGTAGCCTTCCAGAGGTTCAGCCACTCGACCACCTTGGTCACCTAATCCGTCTCGGCATTCGCCAGATCGGATCCTTTTCTATCGACAACCCCACTCGCCCTGCAAGTGACGTTGCCGAGGGCTTCGTAAGTACCCAAATCGGCTCATGCCTTAGGTTAATTTCCGGCAATTTCGGTAAATTTCCCGGTAATTCCCCGAACTTTCCTAGAGTTCCGGAACAATTCCGGAACTGTTCCAAACCATTTAAGGGCTGAAGGGAAGGCTTAGTAATTAAGAAACACATTTTTCTTAATTACAAAAACCTTCTAGAATTGCCACCTTGCATGATTCTAGAAACATGCTGAGTCATTGTGGATAATGCCGCACGGCTGCATTAGCCAAGGACCTCTGGCCGCACGGCTTCATTAGTCTTATCCAGACTGCCTATAAATAGAGGTCTCCTCTACCCATTTCCATACAGAGTTTTTCCAGCATAAAAACCCCCAAAGAATTCCTACGAAAATAAGAAGCTGAAGGAGTCAAGAAGCCACCTCCCTCCTCCATTGAAGCCTCCAAAGTTGGTCCTTCCACCAAGCAAGATCCAAAGGAGAAGAGGCCATCACCATTGGTAATCTCTCATTCCCTTAACCTTGCATTTTACTTGCTCTATGTGATTTAAATTGCTCATTGCATTCATATATTGTCATTATCTTGCTTGGGACTTGGTAGTTATCATTAAAGATCATATCTTTATCATACCCCCCTTCCCCCTTTGCATGAAATAGGCATCACTTGGCATTAAAAATGTAATCTTTGAATCAAAAGGTGCATCCTTTGCACCTAAAACCCCCTTTTTACAATAAAAATATCATCTTTATGCATCCTTTGCTCATAAAAATGCAATCTTTACATCCAAAATGCATCATTTGCATATAAAAATCATGTCTTTATAAAAAAGGTGCATCCTTTACACCTAAAATCCATTTTCATGCATCCTTTGCATTAAAAATCATCTCTTTGCATGAACTTAGCATCCTTTGCTTTCAAAAATGAAATCTTTGTGCATCCTTTGCATAATAAATACTATTTTCCTCATAAAAGTGCATCCTTTGCATATTAAGTATCAATTTCCTCATAAAAATGCATCCTTTGCATAAAGATCACTTCTTTACATCAAAATGCATCCTTTGCAAATCAAATGCATCCTTTGCAACCCAAAAATGTCATCTTTTCACTAAAAATGTCATTTTTACATGCATTCCCCCATGTCCCCATTAGCAACCTTGGAACGGACCGGTGTAAAGATCCTATCTTTACATCGTTTCTTCCATTAAAGGTTCCATAATCTCTTTAGAAAGGGACAACCTTGAACCCTATATCTCCGATTATCACTTAAGACGAGCATGAAGCATTCATATAAGCTCGATTGTCTTAAGGTGTAGGATTGATGGGCTAAGGACATTCCTTCCTAAAGAACCTCATTTTTGGGCTATAAAAAGAGTCATTCTCTCGATCACGCAAGTCCCGAGGTTAAAAATGCGATGATCACAAGTCCAAGATGAGGACGGGATCAAAATCCCGAATACATAAAATCCAAGAAATCCCGAGCGACAACCAATAAATGGTTTGTACGTCCGGAAGACAACTTGGGACATTCCCTCCCCTTTTTTCAAACACATGCACACAAGAAAGCACACAAGCAAGCAAGATAAACGGAATCTAGGAAGACTTGCTACGGCAAGGCACCTTGGGTGAACGACGATCCGTTCTTTCCAAGGGGTAACTTAACCTCCGAACCCATAAATCCTTTTTTTTCAAAGTTTTGAGGAAATCAAAATGGCGTGGCGACTCCGTTTTTCAAATTAAACCGGATGTCTTCAAACTCGCGTGAATCCAACAAAAATTTGGGCACACATTCACAATACACAATTTGATTAAATTGATCAAGATTCTGACCTTGTTCGTGCGTTCTTGATAGGGACGGCGGTCGTGGCAGTGATGAGGTTGAGAGCGTCGGCTAGAGAGAGGAGGGAAGGAGAAACGGAGACGGTGGAGAGGTGGACGGCCGGCGAGGGTGGACGGCGGCGGTCTGAGAGCTAGGGAAGGAAGAGAGAGCTCGTCGCGGGAAGAGAGAGAAAGCGGGAAGAGAGAGAGAGAGAGAGAGAGAGAGAGAGAGAGAGAGAGAGAGTTTACAGACTGTGATGTAATTAGGCCGTCAAATTTTTTATTTATATTTCATTTCAGCGACGGAATATTCCGTCTCTGGTAATCCGTCGCTGGTAAGTACGTAATCACGCGGATTGATGACATGGCATGTAACACCGAAGGAAATTTCCGCCGCTGGTTTAATTAACACCAGCGACGGAATATTCCGCCGCTAAACATTAATTATAGCGGCGGAATTTAAATTCCGACGCTAGAATCAATATTTAGCGGCAGAATATTCCGTCGCTGAGGTTAATTAATTTTAATTTAATATAAAACATGAAAATTATTTTAAATATCATTATTTTTATTTATATAAAACATAAAAATTATTTTAAATTACTCTCAAAAAAATAAATATAAGTCAATAAATATTATTTTTGAAAAAATAAATAAATCATAAATATTAATTAATTTTAATTTAATAAATATCATTATTTTAATTTATATAAAATATGAAAATTATTTTAAATTATTGTCAAAAAAAAAATAAGTATGAGTCAATAAATATTATTTTGAAAAAATAAATAAATCATAAATATTAATTAATTTTAATTTAATAAATATCATTATTTTTATTTATATAAAACATGAAAATTATTTTAAATTACTCTCAAAAAAATAAATATGAGTCAATAAATATTAGTTTTGAAAAAAATAAATAAATCATAAATATTAATTAATTTTAATTTAATAAATATCATTATTTTTATTTATATAAAACATGAAAATTATTTTAAATTACTGTCAAAAAAATAAGTATGAGTCAATAAATATTATTTTTGAAAAAATAAATAAATCATAAATATTTATTAATTTTAATTTAATAAACCCTAACCCCTAACCCCTAAACCTTAAACCCTAACCCCTAACCCCTAAACCCTAAACCCTACACTATATATACCCTATACCCTATACACTATACACTATACACTATACACTATACCCTATACACTATACACTATACACTATACCCTATACACTATACCCTATACCCTATACACTATACCCTATACACTATACCCTATACCCTGTACACTATACACTATACCATATACCCTATACCTTATACCCTATACACTAACCCCTAACCCCTAACCCCTAAACCCTAAACCCTAACCCCTAACCCCTAAACCCTAAACCCTACACTATATATACCTATACCCTATACACTTTATCCTATACACTATACACTATATCCTATACCCTATATATACCCTATACCCTATACACTATACCCTATACCCTATACACTATACACTATACACTATACACTATACCCTATACATTATACCCTATATCCTATCCACTATACCCTATACCATATACCTTATACCCTATACACTATACCCTATACACTATACCCTATACCCTATACACTATATCCTATACACTATACCCTATACACTATACACTATACCCTATACACTATACCCTATACACTATACCCTATACCATATACCCTATACCCTATACCCTATACACTATACACTATACACTATACACTATACCCTATATCCTATACCTTATACACTATACACTATACCCTATACCCTATACACTATACCCTATACCCTATACCCTATACACTATACACTATACACTATACACTATACCCTAAGGGGTTAGGGTTTAGGATTTAGGGTGTAGGGTATATAGTATATGGTATATGGTATATAGTATAGGGTATAGGGTATATGGTATATATTATATGGTATAGGGTATATAGTATAGGGTATAGGGCATTGTATATAGTGTATATGGTATATAGTATAGGGTTTAGGGTTTAGGGGTTAGGGTTTAGGGGTTAGGGTTAAGGGTTTAGGGGTTAGGGTTTAGGGTTTAGGGGTTAGGGTTTAGGGGTTAGGGTTTAGGGTATATATATAGTATAGGGTATAGGGTATATAGTATATGTTATAGGATATAACGTTTTCAGTTAGTTTTTTGAAATTTCAGTCAGTTTTTTAACGTTTTCAGTTAGTTTTTTAGAATTCCAATCAGATTTTAACGTTTTCAGTTAGTTTTCTAACGTTTTCAGTTAGTTTTTCAAAATTTCAGTTTGTTTTTTGAAATTCCAGTCAATTTTCTAACGTTTTAGTTAAATTTTTTAGTGTTTTTCAGTTAGTTATTTTGTTAATTAGTTCTAAAAATAATTAAAAATTAAATTTTATAATCACCGACGGAATATTCCGTCACTGATAAATTAAAAAAAATTAATTTATCAGCGGCGGAAATATTCCGTCGGTGTTTAATTTAAAAAAAAAATATTTAATTTCACCGACGGAATATTCTGTCGCTGATAAATTAAAAAAAATTAATTATTCAGCGGCGAAAATATTCCGTCGGTGTAATATTTTAAAAAAAAAATATTTGATTTTCACCGACGGAATATTTCTGCCGCTGAATAATTAATTTTTTTTAATTTATCAGCGGCGGAAAATTCCGTCGGTGTAATATTAAAAAAAAATAAAAAATATTTTATTTTCACCGACGGAATATTTCCGCCGCTGAATAATTAATTTTTTTAGTTTATCAGCGGCGGAATATTCCGTCGGTGTATTATTTTAAAAAAAACATTTAATTTTCACCGACGAAATATTTCCGCCGCTGATAAATAAAAAAAAAAAAAATAATAACTTTTCACCGGCGGAATAATTTCGTCGCTGATAAAGCACTAGCGACGGAATATTCCGTCGATAAATCATGCGCCAAAATAGTGGCGGTAATGAAACGAATATTCGAGGAATATTCGTTTTAGCGACGATATTTAGCGACGGAATTAAATTCCGTCGGTAAATTTGACGTCAAAATCATTCCGTCGCTAAAGCATAATTTCCGTCGCTAAATAGCGACGGAATACTTCCGTCGCTGTTGATTCCGTCGCTAAAGCACCAGTTTCTGTTGATTCCGATTGAGACGTGCCATATATGGTTGGAAAGCTCTCGACAAGAACTAGATTGCAAAGATGTCCACGCGGACCACTTTGCATGACAAACATGTTCGCGCGGACCATTTTGCACCCAGACATCATAATTACAAAATCCTCTTAAAGTCCACGATATTTCCTTAAATCCGGGAAAACCAAAAATTTGGTTTTGCAAGAACAATCAGTGCGGACCATTTTGCACATTTTCTAAGACTATAAATAGAGGGCTCCCCTTCTCATATTATTCACACCTCCCTTCTCTCCTCTCTCCCCCTTGCCTTCTAGCAGCCCCTCTCAGCCCTTAGAGGCAATCCCGGTCCCTTTCGGTTCCTTCCGGGACCTTTCGAGCGCTTCCGAGGCGCTTCGAATCCCCGTCGAGCGCTCCCGAGATGCTCCCAAGCTGCCTCGAGGCACTCCCTAGGCATCCCGAAGGCTTACCGGTCCACCTCGAGGCATTCGGGTCCATCTCGAGGCATTCCGGTCCATCCCGAAGCCCTGCCAGATAATCCCGAGGCATCCCGAAGCAAGCCGGAGCTCTACCCGAGTACAACCAACAATCCCGAGGCACGCCGGAGCTCTGCCCGAATACAACCAACAATCCCGACCCACGCCGGAGCTCTGCCCGAGT
This sequence comes from Adenophora triphylla var. japonica, assembly GCA_022495995.1. Classification (NCBI taxonomy): domain Eukaryota; kingdom Viridiplantae; phylum Streptophyta; class Magnoliopsida; order Asterales; family Campanulaceae; genus Adenophora; species Adenophora triphylla. The sequence goes on along the minus strand of JAFEMH010000204.1, from coordinate 827,257 downwards.
ACAACTAACAATCCCGAGGCACGCCGGAGCTCTGCCCGAGTACAACCAACAATCCCGATGCACGCCGGAGCTCTGCCTGACTAAACCAACAATCCCGAGGCACGCTGAACCTCTGCCTGAGCATAACCAACAATCCTGAGGCACGCCGAACCTCTCCCCGAGTACAACCAACAATCCCAAGGCACGCCAAACCTCTACCCGAGGACACACCTAGCACTATCGAGGCACGCCGAAGCTCTGTCCGCAGACACTGATACATCCCGAAGCAATCTCGGTCCGTCCCGGAGCACTATTCACACTCAAACACTATTCCCTAGTGGAAGATAGACACGAACCAACATTGGTAAGGCCTCCTTCCCAAACTATTTCAATTCATTTCAATACATAGCATACAATGTAGACATCATATTCAGCATGCATTTTTAAAAGCGCACACACACACACAACTTTTAAAGAAAGAGGGGTATCGAAAGACTCGTGTATATGAGGCGACTCGGGTGAGCTCTGCTATTCTCTTCCCGAGGCGTAACCTGACCTCCGAACTCAAAGTATCATCACACAAGAACCTTTTTTAAATAAAGCCTTTTTTCAATGTTTTGGGCTATATCAAAACGGCGTGGCGATTCCTCAAACAAACGCAGTGACACCTCCCGACTCGAAACCGCGAGATGCCGGGGCCCGCGCAGTCGGATCCGGGTAATTTCAGTTGGCGACTCCGCTGGGGACATTTTGTTTTAAAAACTTTTTAAATAAAAAAAAAGATTTTTAAAACAATGATGAGGGTCAAACTTTCATTTTACCCCTTTCTTTAACTGTTGTGTGTGTGTGCATGTGCTTTACTTATTTTTTTCAAAAAAATAAAAATACAAAAAAAAAAGCATCATAATACATCTGTGTACATACATTTAAAAATTATGCAAAACTTTATGTTTTCCTTAGAAAAAGAATTTTAGTGACCGCACACTACGTACGCACACTCTTATCCTGTACTGCACACTATAACCCTCAACCCGGGGTGGTCTCAGTTGCAGCTTGATTGGTGTTACTATGCCTTTTGAGCGTGCACGGAATCATCCCAAACATCCCATCCTAGCCAGTATCAACCATGCACGCTTGCGTCACACTCTCTCCAGACTCTATTGGTTTTTACCCAGTCCGTGTCATAAATCCTGGATACATATCCCATGCAGGCCATTTTATGAGTCGAAGCTCGAAACTCAAGATCCCTTGCGCAAGCAAGACGATGAAAGGTCATACTAAAATCTTGATCCGATCTTGATTTCCAAAGCTACACCCGGACAATGCTCCGTCCCGGATATACATCCATGTCCACATGACACCATGTCATCAAGCCTTTAATACGTCAGCCATGACAATATGACCTAGCCAACACCTAATGTCACATATCCCTTGTGCAAGCAATGCAAAGAGAGGTCATGCCGAACTCTTGACCCGATCTTGACTCAGGTGCCGGCTTTGTTCACTATTCACATGGCCGACGCGTTAAAACGAACATGACAGGGTCGGTCCTTAGGTTCGATTTTTCTTTTGGCCGGTGGAAACCGCTTGCCCTATAGGACCCTCGCCCGGGGCTGTCCACCCCGGGATGTCGAAATACAGGTGCAAAATGAGGGGTTTATAGCCGTAGTGATGGTTTCCACTGACCCATGATCTAGCATAGTTGCGAAAAAGAAGAGCAATCTTTTCCAACCAACTTAGAATTCTGAAAAAACACGTTTTAAGTAAATTAAAAAAAAAAGGAAACCGTATGTCGCATGAGCTTTCCACCTTATCCAAAAAAGGCATTCTCATGTCTAAACTTTACCCGTCACCCCCTCCAGCGAACCGAGAGTGGCTGAGAGTACCCGGGTGCCGTCTGTGCAGTATCGAAGTTACATGGTTCGACAGCCCTTCCGGTTCAGCGGTCCGAACAGTCCGCTATTCCCCTATGACAGGATCAACAGATAACAGTGAGGAAAACGGAATCCCGCCCCCGAGAAACTTCCAAACAGTGGAAGAAGTTTGGCAAGCTTTCAAGGCTCTCGAGAAATGCCAAGAAGAGCAGCAGGCTTGGATCGAATATGCCATACGCCATCGCGGAGTTGTTGCGGTTCTCCAACCCCATGGAACCTTTGTCCTCATAGAAGACGAAGAAATGCATGTTCCCCCGGTTTCCCAAAGCTATCAGCAGGTCCCTCCTTCACAAAGCTACGACAATCCGGCAATGCAAAATAGCTCCCGCTCAGAGCTTCACTCGAGCCTCAGTCAAGCAGCTACAATCTGCCAACCCCAGTACAATCAATTTCCCGGCCCTGCACCGCAAGCTCAATATCACCAGCGCAGCGCTGGACCATCTCAAACAGATCCCAATATCCTTCAAAATCCTCCCAGGTTCACATCTTTCTATCAATATGCCCATAATTCACCAGGTTTTGCCCCCATGACTTTTCCAGCCCATTACTTCGGACAACCTGTATTGGCTCCAGCTGCTTCATGGCCTCAAATCCCTCAATTTCCACAGTGTCCACTAAATTATACTCCGTTCCCTCAAAGCCTATTTGTCCAACCCCCTATCATGGTTCCCTCCATCAGTGAACCTTTGGTTATAGTTTCCAGCAGTCCAGAGGTTTCTATCGACCCGTATGTGGTTATGTCGATAGAACAGAAGGCAGACGAAACTATAGGAGAATTATACATGGAACAGAGCTGGAAGCTTTCCGAAATCATGGAGTCACGGCCTGAGGATGAGTAAATGAGAATCTTCAAGTCATGTTTGAAGCCATCAGTAAGAGCATTAGTCATCCCTCACTTTTATCCCGACCTCCGTGCCATGGTCAACGTCGGGACCAAGTTCGAAATGACCTTGAGCCTCCAGAAAATAGCAGCAACTCCCACTTCTTCCTACCGCTACCACGCAGTCCCGTCAAATCTGACGCTTGTTCCAAGCAAAGGAAAAGAGGCCACTGGAGCAGTCCACTACATCCAGAATGGAGTCCAAGGAAATCGCGACCAAGCACCCCCAAGGAATAACAATCCTCCCCGGCCGCAGCGTTTTCAGCACTTCAACAACCTCAGAATGCCTCTAAGCCAAGGGTTCGAGACATTGGTGAAGCACAACATGCTCAAGCCTCTTGAGAATTATCAGCCAAAGACTCTTAAACCTAACATGAACATGAGCAAATGGTGTGCTTTTCATAACTACCCCAGCCACACAACCGACTATTGCTTCGTGTTGAAGAAAGTGGTCCAAGGCTTAATCGAAGAGGGAAAGTTGGAACATCCCCGCTATTCCAACACAGTCGGAAACCCTTTTCCTAGAAATGACGGGGTAAGCATGGTGGATAAGTCCTCGACAAATTCCAGTGATGATCAGGGACGTGAAGGCAGAACCTGGGGCTTCCACGTTGAGAAATTCAGGAAAGAAAACCCAAGAATGGTTATTCCCCAACAATCCTTTCCAGCATCGGGACACACCAATGGGTGGATTGAATGCCCCCCGGAGATAAGGCAGTTCGAAATAGGCCGACCAAGTGGCAGCGTCAAAAACCATATAACTTTCACAAACGCGGACCCACAACCAGCAAGAAGAAATAGGTCGAGAAGCTTGGACTAACCCCTCGTCTCCTAGAGTCTAGCTTCGAAAAAAAAATCAGAGTCTGTCGTGTTTATGTTTGAGTCTCTCGAGTCGTCTGACGGCCTTACGCCTAAAGATTACGCGTTTGTAGCAAAAACTATGTTTCCTTATGCTCTGAATAATAAATTCGACCTCTCTGAGTATCCCCTCATTGCCACTTTAACAAATGATAAATTAACTAATCAAAACAGTTAATAATGATTCACTTGATAAAGACGTAGACACATTAAATGAACAATACATTAAGCAATCTTTAAGCATGTTGTCAAACGAAAGGAAAATCGGGCCCAAGCTGCCGAGAAGGTTCTAACCAAAGTGACTTTAGGGACTGCTGAAGAGCCTACAGAGACGCAAATTGGAGAATTCTCCGTCGATACTTGTTCGGTCGAAACCTAACGGTTTATTTTAAAATCTGCAAGCGCACGGGCTATTGAAATATAGCGAGTGCAAGTACGAGTCGATCCCACAGGGACAGGGATTACTTTTAAATGAAATTGTTTTTACTATGATTGTAAAAGAGATTGGGGGAAATAAATATTGTTTTTAGGAAGAGAATGAAGCATACGCAGAAAATACTTTAAATAAAACTCTTATAAACGAAGCATTCTCGGGATTGGAAATCATTTACACAATTTGTTCATCATATAGTCGTTGACTTAGAAAATATAGGTTTTCACGAAAATCAAGGATGGTACATTAGGCTTACACTACTTCTCACGGTCAAGACAGTAGCGTTGTATCCTTCACTAATTATGTCCTAACTGTTTGAGATTTCCGTTTAGGGTACTCCCGCCCTGTCACAAACGGGCATTCCGACTTATCTCTAGCTGACCATAATTAGTAAGAATCCAATAAGAAAGAGAGTCAACATACTTTCCATTAAAGGAACATCCCTAGGCCATTGAACTACTCTCGTGATCAATGAAACCTAGTTTTTCTATATGGTTCCGTCAATCGAGATTCTCCGCTAGGTACTTCTCTCGATCGACTGAATCATACAAGTTGGACGTCTCCAAAATGTAAGTCATTTTGAGATTGATATAAAGAAATTATTTTAGATGAAGATAGAAAACAAGACTTTCATATTTAAGGCGATGAACAATACTCCCTCCGTCCCAGAAAATGCTTCACCTTTTACCCAAAATGGCATCCCGTTTGAAGCTTCACCTTTTGTAAAATGGAAAAGTTTTATTAATATTCTATTATACCCACTCACTATTTCCTCCACTCATTCTCTCTCCTAATTCACTATTACACTCACAACACTTTTTAAATTTACTATTTCCTCCACTAATTCTCTCTCCTGTTTTCAAATTACACTCACAACATTTTTTCTTCCCACCCATTTCCATAATTTGTGTGCCGGGCCAAAATGGTGAACCATTTCCTGGGACGGAGGGAGTATATGCTTTGAGTTTCCAACCCCAAGAACAAGAGGGATTACTCGCTAGCCATGTAAAAGTAAATAAGCATAACAATAATAAAAGATAGAGTAAGAAAAACTTATGATTATTGAGAGACGAATGGCTGGAATAATACTTCAACTTTTATTGCTTCTTTTCCAAAGGAGACTTCAAGAACAAAAATGGACTTGAATCTTCAAAAATCTTTGGAAATCAATGTATAATGTACTTGTAACTTTTGCTATACTAATCTCTAACAATTTCTGATGATTTTTCGATATCCTAGTGTAGTGTTGTGAGGAAAAAGAATTTTATCCTTTTCGTTTTTGAGTCGCCACCTATATTATTCGATTGGAGAAAATAGGAAAACCATTTTGAAAGAGATTTGGGTTCGGGGCTTAGGTTATGAAATGGGTAGGTCAAGGAGCATCCATTTCACCCAATCCGGAGATCGGTCTTGCTAAAGAAAAGAGAGGTTTTCAAAAGAAGAGAAAAACGATTTTAAATATTATAAACAAAGGTCCATTTAACGAGGTTAAACGGAATGTATGATCGATTGCTTCGAGACCGTCTCCATGATTTGGAGAGGCTCTAGGCCGATCCTAGATTCTATGGACTTATACCACTCTAACAATCAATTAGAAAGGGATTTAGGGGTTACCTTGCGTGAGGTGATTTGGGCAGAGTTTTGACTCAAGTTTAGAATCGACTCTTGAAACGGACAGAGCTTCGCCTCGGTCCTTGACTTGGAGCTTGATGTTTGTTTATCAACAAGGTTGACAAAAAACTATGAGGTGAGTTTTTAGGGTGATTTTGCAGGATTCTTTCAGGGAAAGAAGACAACAAAATGTGTGTGTGTTGTGAAAATTCGCGGTTTTTCCCGGGGGGTCCTTCAACCTTGGAAGTCACCAAGTATTTATAGAGAATGGATAGGAAGAAGTGGAGAGGTAAAACCCTATCAGATGGTTCTAGACTCCAAATCTTATTGGTTGGCCGGAGAGATAAAGTTTTATTCCGAAAAGAGGTTGAAATCGACGAGGGAACTGTCGTCTGCAATCTGCAGAGGGGGGATATCTCGCACGAGACATGCCATCTCGCGGCGAGATATTGCTCCTGTGGACAATTTTGTCCTTTCCTCGTTATCTCGTATGCAGTTTAGTCCCCAAACTAACGGTGGTTAGTCAAAACTTAACGAAACATGACGAAATGGTGGATTTCTACTTCTTGACTCAAAGCGAGACTTAGAGTGGTATAAGTATGATCCGATGTGTTCAGAATGGGGTGTCTACAGAGCCCCTCGGCGATAAGTCTTATGAAAGAAGTCATGTCGATGATAGAAAAGACATCATTCTGAACATCGGGATGGTCGGGCCGCACGGCTTCCTACGTATCTCTATCGGAGAATCAGACCATGACGTAGTTCGACTCCAAAACACGAAAAGGCTACTTTAGGTATTTTGAAAATCATTTGAAAATCGCGGAGATTTTGTTTTTGAAAAGGTAAATTCATACTGAGGAATCAAATCAAGACCCAATTCAGAATATACACTTTGTGCGAAGATTTGCATGCGGGCTCCGAACTGCGGGAACTATGTTAGAAAACAAAGGCTTACCTTTCCGGTCCTTTGAGTCCTGTCGGTTTTGTGACGATTCGCCTTTCTGGGCTCCGAATCGAGCTTTTGGTTCGACGATCCACCTGTCTGGGCGTTGAATCGGGCATTTGGTTCGATGATCCACCTATCTGGGCATTGGACCGAGCTTTTTCTGATGACGATCCACCTGTTTGGGCATTGGACCGGGCTTTTCTGATGACGATCCACCTGTTTGGGCGTTGGATCGAGCTTTTGGTTTGACGATCCACCTGTTTGGGCGTTGGACCGGGCTTTTCTGATGACGATCCACCTGTTTGGGCGTTGGACCGGGCTTTGTCTTTGATGATTCACCTTTCTGGGCTCTGAATCATGTGGATTGAGTTGATCTTTGGACCACTCGGCTATCGGGCGGCCAGTGCCGGGTGCCTTAGGGTGATCGTGCGCATGTCACATTTGGTTCGTTCCGTGACTTGCGGTGCCGGTTTTTCCACGTTTCCCTGCTAGTTTATCATTTCCAAGGGTAAATGTGTCAAAATTTTGAATTTTGACGTTGCGTAGATGCTTATTGTCGAGGACAATTTGGTCACTTTCCAGAAGGTATATCTCGCGGCGAGATAAGATATACCGCGCGAGACTTGTACTGTCGGGGCATATAAACAGCAGCTCTTGCTTATTTTGAAAACATCCTTCTCAAAATTTCCCTCCCTAGCTCGAGCCAAGGTCGTTTTCTCCGTGATTTTTCGTGGATTCGCTTGGTGTTTCTTCCTCCCAATCACTTTCCAATCCTTTCTCCCTCCATAATCCATGGCTCAAGAACAAAGGAATCCGATTTTGGGGAGCTATTTGCTAGGGAAGGATTACCCTCGCGATGATCTCACCTTCGATAGGCATGCACATATCTCCACCGTTGTTCGGGACGGTTTGGTAAGAGCTTCTTTCTCAACTCTTGATTCTTGTATTGCATTGAGTTTGAATTCCTTTCCCTTGAATTCAAAATTTCATCAATGGCTTTTGTTCTTGTTCATGCCTAGAACTAGGTTCCTTTTGCATGCGTCGATTTTGTGTGTTTCTTTGGATGATTGTTGTTGCATTGCGTGTGTATGAGCCTCCTACATATCATGGATTGTAGGAGAGGTTGATTCGGATCACGAATGACATTCTTGGGCAAGCTTTTCTTGTACGCATGCCAAGTGTTTGATGAAATGCCCCAATGAAAAATTTCTTCTATTTCATTGATTTTTTTGACATGGAATGATTTCTAATATTGCCTTCTCTGTTTTTCCTTTGTTTTGCAGTCGTATAAGTCAACAAAGAATTGCCGAGGAAGCCCGAAAATGGCTAAGGAGGTGTGGGACAAGATCAAGGACCTTGATGGCGTTCGGGATAGGGTGGCCCAAATGGGTCTTCTGACTTTCGTTGACAATCTCCGGGGAATAAGGCGGACTCCCCAAGTTCTCCAGGCTATTTGGGAGAGGTGGTGGGACACTACCCACACCGTTCATTTGCGCTTCGGGGAAGCGACTATGACCCCGACTGATTTTCTCGCCATCACGGGATTAGAGTTCATCGCGATCCTCGCCAAAGTTTTTGGGTTATAAGCCTGCGAGTCCAGCTGCGTGGAGGCAGTTGATTGGTTTCCCCCCTAACAAGGTCAAGGGGTTTGCTGCTGAGTTGACACCCCTCCGGCGTCAAATTGAGGAATATGCTGAGAAGCCAAATGCAGTCACTGATCGACTGGTGAGGGGTGCCCTCTGGTATATTCTTTCTGAGACCATTTTTGCGAACCATTCTTCTACGACCCGTCTTTCTCTGTTACGTTTGTTGGTGAACCTGGATGAGGTGAGCGGATATGATTGGGGCTCAGCGGGGTGGGCCGGCCTACCGCTACCACGCCATGGATGAGGCGTGTAGGAACACCAAGGATTCCCCGTCGTGGTATTCTTATGCCTCGGGAGGTATGCCTTTTGATTCTATTTCGCTCTCCGTCTCGCATGCTCGTCCGTGTTTCATACCGAATTTGATCTCGTTTTCTTTGTGCGTATATGGGGCTATGCTCGTCTCTGCCGTATAGATTTTAGTTGGAGAGCCGGGCCCCTTTATTTCGGATATCGGGAGGTGGAGCCACCCAAATCGGACCGCTGATGAGGAGGAGAACCAGGATTGGACCCCGACGGTAAGTGAGGCGCTGCCATGGCCGGGATACCTTCGAGTATGAGAGGCCGGGCCTTTATCCCCGGACCCCGTTGGAGCGGGAGGTGCATCGTGCTTGGGATGCTATCGCGATGCAGAGGATGCCGGCATCTTTGGAGGGAGATACCATGTATCTTGGTGAGCGGGTCTTCCCACGCATGGCCGGGTAGCTCGCCATATAGCGTCTTGCAGTGGCGGATCCGCCGAGGGCGATGTATCCCACCCACTCCATTCCGAGGATGATTATGCAGGTCTTTTGGTGGGTGATGCGGCGACGGCTTGCGTGATCCCCGGGCTTCTTATGCGGAGTTTCGCCTCGCTTGACGGGTCCCTCCCGGTGGGGATAGGCGATCACATGCTCGTGGCTCCGCCTCGCTTCGCTTCAGTTCCTCGCCCCTAGCACTTCTTCCCGTTGGTTCTCTGCCCTTCGCCCCAGACTTCGGCCCTTTGAGCTATACTTACATGATGGGGAGCATGCCAATGGTGGGGCACATCCCGACTCTGGATCATATTCCTAAGGGTTACCGCCTTCCGCCGGATGTCTCCTCGGTATGTTTCTATCTCGTATTCGTCCATATAAGTGTATATGTCCGACTTCTTCTGAGCATTTTCTTTTTCTTTGGTTGTCAGGTCGCTCTGTCCGCGGCCGATTACAATCGTGGCGCGACTAAGATGGCGGGACTGATGGCCTTGGTGTTGGACCTGTCCGAGAGGCTGTTCCACAAGGCTTCTTTGGCGGCCTCGATAGTGGCCTCGGCGGTGACCCCTACTTGCGGAGCCAAGAGGTCGAGGAGGGATGGTAGCCCCCATGGTGGTGATAGCGGAGGTGCCGTCGGCTCGAGCGACTTGATGGCGTGACCCCCTCCTTTTCCCTTTATCTGATTTCTGATGATTTGTACATATTGGCCGGGCGGGCCCAGACAATTTTTCTTTTCTTTTGGTACCTGTTAGGAACAAGTAGGTAGCACAAACAATGGTTTTTCTTAATCCCTAATCCTAGGTCTAATTAGTTAATTAATTAACTTTCTCGACTTTCCATGTTTTTGAAAATGGAATGGAATGGCCGCTAGGCCACAATTTTGAGCCCTCATTTTGGTGTTTTACTGCATGTTATGAACTGTACACGCAGGTTTTCCGAGACTTGCTTCGTCAAGTCGGGGCTAGATTGTTGTTTGAGCAGAACTGTTGCTGTTTTGCCGTAGGGATATCTCGCGCGAGATAAGGTGTCTCGCACGAGACACGCTATACAGGCAGAAATCTCTTCCTTTTTCGAACAGGATTTTGTCAGTTTTCCCTATAAAATCACCCTGTAGTCCGGCCAGATAACTCATTCTAGCCTTTCAAACTCTAGAGATATTCTGTTAGGGTGAAACTCTTGTCTTTTTCTTTAACCCTGTGATCCATGGCTTCCAAGGAGATTGCCCCAACGTCCATGATTGTCGATGATTTTTCTTTGTCGTCTGAAGTGATTGCATCTTTCAAGCAAGCATCAAGGGATTTTGTGAGGTCGTTTCGCAACCGGTCTCGCAATAGGTTCATAGCAGAATTTGGATTCAGAATTCTTTTCACTTTGAAGAACCTCCAACCGGATTGGAGTCTTTTGCAGGGTGCTGCTCGATTTTGGGATCCCTCTATTCACCTTTTCAATTTTTCTTTGAATGAGATGGTACCTACTGTGGAGGAATTTGCCATTATCTTGGATATGCCTCTGACTGGCGAGATTTCCGTTCCCAAGTACCATAGAAATCATTCGTAGGCTTTGAATGAATTATCAGGGATCCCCCTTGATACTTGCTATGAGTTGGTTCACCGCAAGTGGGTTGATTGCTCTTCTTTTCCAGAACGCTTCAGCGGTGATTCGAATGATGACGTTTTTCATGTCTACAAGCGGAACTTTCTGGCCCTTTTTCTTTTCGGAGATGTTCTCGTTTACATGTAGGGACGGCTTGGTCGACTCCCAACCGGTGGAAATTGTTCTCGTTGTGCTAGAAAACGTTCTAGGAACATTATTCCGCTAATCTTGGGTGAGACCCTGCATGGTCTTGACGAGCTGCATAGGACCGGTGTCATGACTCAAGGGAGTCCTCTTCTGTTGACTATTTGGCTTAGGGAGCATCTCAAGTTGGTAGGTCCCCCGTTGGAATATTCCCCTTTCACATATCATACGCGAAAGTTATTGATCAAGGATCTTTCAAATGGATGAATGGGCCGAGTTGATTGCGAAGACCGAAACCGCCGACATTCTTTGGTGTCCACCTTATTGGAGGTTGAACAAGTATGTTGCCAATACCGAGGGTTTTGACAGTGGTTGTTCTTCCGGGTTTGCGAGATTCCTCCTTTTATTTTCCCAAGCGGGTGCTCCGTCACTTGGTCGCCAGCCAGGACACTTATCTTTTCGAAATAGCTTCTCGTGAAGTATCTTATATTGGTGTAGAGTTTGCGCAGGCGCTAGCTCAAGCATGGGGTGAAGGAACTAGTCGGGATCGCTGGTCGAACCTTCGGACTTTTAATGCAAGTATCTTCTTATCCGACAAGTACTTGGATTGGTTCCTCCATACCGGTCACCCTAGTGCAGTAGAAGATTGATGATCTCGCGGCTTTCACCGCTAGGAGATTCTTTTGTAGCTAGCAAAGATTTTGCGAAGGAGCGAGGCTCGCCCGATCCCGCTAATGTGCGAACCGATCCAACTCAGATTTTCTCGATGGGGATTGGTACGAGAGGCGAAGCAAGGGATGCCTCGGAAAGACGCAAGCTTTAGATAGGCCCCATGTCTTCAAGAGGCTCTCGGGATCTCGTTTTTGATCGCCTCGACTCGTTTTTGATCGCCTCGAGGGATGCTCGCCGCGGGCTCAAAGCGCAAGGAGGATCACGACAACGGTGGAGATCATGTCCGCCAGCCTACCAAGTCAATGAAAGGCTAGATCTTTAGGAGTACCAAGAGATTGCTTTGATAGATCAATTGTTTTGCTTTTATTAGTATTTTTTTTTCGAGTTTGTTAGCTTAGCAAATTAGTCGTTGTGGTTAGGATTTCCCTTTTGTCATTAATGAAAATGCATTTGATTTATAAAAGGACAAAAGTAGACTTATTTATTTGATTAGACCGAACCCAAAGGCTGCCTACGTTCCTCTTTACAAAGAATTAAATAAGAGGCTCGTGTCTAACGTAGTTCATTTTTGAGAAAAGGACAAAATACGGCTCCGTGCCGAGGGGTAATCTCGCGCGAGATAAGCCTCCCTCTTTTTTTTTTTTTTTTTTTTATGCACACCCTTTCTTTTGCCTAGACCGCCCTTTCGGGTTTTCAATCTAGCGGGCTTCTTTTCTTGTGCTAGCTCTAATTTTTGCCTAGGCCGTCCTTTCCGGATTTTCAACCTAGCGAGCGATTTCTTTTGAGGAGGCCAAGTCACGCGAAGTACTTCTTGAGCTTGTCCATGTTGATCCGGCTTCGGTAGTTGATCTCCGTCTAAGTCCACCACCGAAGGGCTCCCCTGCAGAATATCTTCTTCACAATGTAGGGTCCTATCCATCTTGGTCCCCACTTGCCTAGCGGGTTGAAAGGTCCAGACGGTGCTCACGGAGAACCAAGTCACCTACTCGATGTTCCTCGTCTTGACCTTTTTGTTGAAAGCTCTTGCCATTCTTCTTTGGTAAGCTTGAGTGTGTTCGGCCGCTTTCAACCTTCCTTTCGTCCAACAGGCCAACTCTTCGTATCTCGCTTCCTAGCCGCCGACCTCGTTCACTTGGTTTTCTAGAGAACCCGTAGTGATGGTATTTCCAATTTATCGGTAAGACGCCTCCATTCCGAATGTGAGGGCGTAGGGAGTCTCTCCTCGTAGCCGTTCGGACCAAGTGCGGTATCCCCATAGTGCGAATGGTAGCTTGTCGGGCCAATCTTTTCCAAAGGATCGCCATTTTTCCGATGATAGTCTCGATCGTTTTGTTCGCGGCTTCAACCGCTCCGTTCGTTTGAGGCCTCGTAAGGAGACGACTTGTGTCTTGTGATTTTGTATTCGGTTAGTAGGCGATCGGTTTCCTTCTCGAAGTGGGACCCATTATCGGATATCATCTCTTGCGGAACCCCATACCGGCATGATGTTGTGCTTGATGAATTTGCAACCTTTCGGCATTCGTAACTTTGTAGGAGGCGGCCTCAACCCACTTAGTGAAGTAGTCGATGGCTACTAGGACGAAGCAAAGTGTCCGCTGGCTCCTATGGGTGTGACCTTTCCAATCACGTCTATCCCCCATGTAGAGAACGGCCAAGGAGAAGTCATGTGGTACAAGAAGGAAGGCGGCGCATGCCGAAGATTGGCGTGTATCCGACACTTGTGGCACTTCTTGACCATTTTGGTACAATGGCTTCCATGGTTAGCCAAAAGTACCCTTGTCTCGATGATCTTTTTGGCGAGCATATTTCCGCTCATGTGGGTTCCACATATGCCCCGATGAACGTGGTCCATTATTTCTGGGCCTCTTCCTCGGTGGCACAAAGGAGGTTTCCTTGGGAATGCTTCTTGAATAGACGGCCACGGTGATGACGTAATTAGCAGCCCAACCTCTTAAGGGCGATCTCGAGTCTTCGGGTCCTGTCTCAGTGGGATGGTTCCATCTAGGATGAAATGCCAAATGTCATGGTACCATGGTTTCTCTTCGGAGTTCCCAACAAAGGGCACATTCGGATAACCATTTGTCTTTGCGCATGGAGATCTATAACGGCGCAAAGATGCAGTGAGTTGCACGTAGTGTTATTTTGAAGGGTTTGACTGCTTTTCCTTTAGGGATTTTGACCAAAGAAGCAAGTGTGGCTAATGCGTCCGCAAAACGATTTTTGTCTCTGGGGAGGTAGTGGAATGAGACATCTTGGAATTGTTGCGCCTACTCTTGGAGATGGGCACTGTATCTTTGAAGGGTTGGATCTTGGACCCTCCACTTCTTCAATGTCTGATTGATGATCAATTGGGAATCCCCGAATACCTCGAGTTCGGCCACGTTGCGTTCTAGAGCCGCCTCAAGTCCCGCGATGCAAGCCTCGTATTCTCGTGGTGTTGTTGGTGGCATCAAAGTCAAGACGTATTGCCAGTGGAGTGTAGATGTCGTTAGGGTCTACTAATAACATTCCAATGCTGAACCCTCTCATGTTGGCTGCGCCATCGAAAAATAATTGCCACTTATTTTCTTCTTCTATACACATGATGTCCTCATCAGGGAATCGCGGGTCTTCCCCCTTCACTTCGTCGCAAGGAAATTCGGCCAACCGATTCGCGAATACACTCCCCGACGGATTTCGAGTGACGTAAGTGATATCATATCCCGCGAGCATGAAGTACCATTTGGCTAGCCTCGAAGACAAATTTGATTTGTCTAGGATATATTTCAAAGGGATCCATTTTTGCAATGAGACGGACCGGGAAGGCTTCCATATAGTGCTTCAGCCTTTGTGATACCCAAACAAGAGCAAAGACAGATTTGTCGAGTGGAGAGTAGTTGATTTCGCCGCCTTGGAATCTCGGGCCGACGAAATAGATGGCATTCTCTCGTGTGGGAGGCCGGCCGTTCTTGAGCGAGCATAGCCCCTAATGCGTTGTCTCGTAATCGTGAGGTATAACTTCAAGGGCTTCTCCTTGTGCGGTGGAACCAGATAGGTGGGGAAGTCAAGTAGTGCTTAACTTCCTCGAATGCTTCTTGACATTCTTCGGTCCACTCTTGAGGTGCGTTTTTCTTAAGTAGCTTGAAGATAGGGTCGCACATTGTAGTCGCTGATTGATGAATCGACCGATATATTGAAGTCTCGCCCATGAATCCCTTTACTTCTTTCGTGTTCGGGTGGAGGCATGTCTCGTAATGGCTTTTATCTTGGCGGGATTCGCTTCTATGCCACGCTCCGTGACCATGTACCCTAAGACTTTCCCTTTGACCACTCCGAATGAGCATTTGGCGGCCGAGCCTCATCTTGTGCCGTCTCGCCGATTGAAGAATTTTCTCGAGATCTCTCAAGTGTTGACCATCTCGTCCCTTTTGAGTGAATAATCATGTCGTCCACATATACCTCTATTTCCTTGTGGATCATGTCGTGGAATAGGGTCGTGGATCGCTCTTTGGTAAGTAGCCCCGGTTCTTGAGACCAAACGGCATGACCGTGCAGCGTAACGTTCCCAAGGTGTGGTGAATGCCGTTTTGTGCCGATCTTCCTCTCGCCATGAGGATTTGGTTATACCCCGCGAAACCGTCGACGAATGAGCGGACTTCGTATGCAGCCGTGGCATCGACCAACATGTCTATGTTCGGTAGCGGGAAGTCATCTTTAGGGGATGCCTTGTTCAAGTCTCCGAAATCAACACGCACCCGTATTTTCCCGTTCGACTTGGCTACTTGCACCGTGTTTGCTAACCATTCCTGATATTCAATCACTTTGATGAACCCTACATTCAAGAGCTTCATGATTTCCTCTTTCACTTGCATTGACCATTCCGGCTTGATTCTCGCGTAGTTTCGCTTGATCGGGCTTGGCGTTGGGTAGCAAGTGGTATCTTGTGCTCTACAACCGACCGATTCAACCTGTGCATATCTTTGTAGGACCAAGCGAAGACGTCGACATATTCTCTCGAGGAGCCGCGTCAAGGTTTCTCCGTCTTCCCCTTGAAGAAGCCGCCGATCTTTGTTTCTCCGGGGTCTTCCGTTGTCCCAAGATTAACCGCTTGCATTTCCTCGTCGTCAACGTGGCCATTCTTTCCACAACGACCTACTTGCTTAGCTAATTCTTTTTAAGATTTGTTCGTTTTCTTGATCTATCTCATCGTATGATTCATTATTAACGTGTTCGTTATATTGATTATTATTAGTTAATTCATCATTCACGATGTTAGCAATCTCGTGGTACTCGGAAAGATCAAAGTTTTCATTAAGGAAGTAAGGGAATACATGTTCAGCCACCGCCTCGATTTCCTCTCGAGTGAGTTCATCTGAGGTGGAGCCTCGCTCTAATGTAAAAGCTACGGGGCCTATCTTCCTGCGGGGATGGGGAGTGCAACCAAGCTCTTCGATCATGAAGTCTTCATCAACAATCGGTCCTCCTAAGTGACGTGCCGCTTAGAATTGGCTCATCACATTTCGTATCGCCTTGTGTAGCCGTAGTTGGAGCGTCCCCTTGGATATTGCATGGATCCGCCGTCTTCTAACCGCACAGTCTTGGAACTGTCGCATCATGTCTTCTCCCAACACAAAGTCCCATTCACTTGCCATTTCTGCTTCGTGACCCACAAATCATTAGGGATTAGTGGGACGGATTCTGTTTCATCCGGAGAAGCATCGCAGCCGCCGAAGATTTCAAAGCCCGGTTGGCGCTTTCCTTTATCATCAGTCCATGGTTCTGAAAAGATAAAGTAGGGAATACTTTCCCCTTCTCGAACAAAGTAGCCATTGAGTGTCTTTCGATATGGCTTGAGGTTGCCATTCTTGGGCTTTAGGTTGTCGTAGCCTTTGTATGTGGTTCCTTCCCACTTGATTTGAGTGAAGCCCCACTCTTCTTCGTCATCTTCATCGTGGATGGAGATGATGTATCCTAGGCCATGCTTTGTGTGAAGCGGGGGGACCGGTGGCGGTTCCGTTATCCCTTGTAAGTGCTTTCCAAGCCCCAATCCAGGAAAGTACCCTTTTGCTAGCATCATTCTCCAGACAGGAAGGCTTCCGGAAAACCAAAGTGCCTTGGAGTAGTCATTTTCGTTGCAAGTTTCTATGACATTCACAGTGTTTCCTTTCTCGATCTCAAAGAATTAATCAGAATTGAAAAGGGAAATACTGACTAACTATTTTTGAAAAGCAAACTTGATACTCTTGCCCACAAATGAAGTCTTTAGGCAAGTAGTACCCAACTAAGCTAAACTAGACTATTAATTGTTTCTCTTGCAACTAAAAGTAAATAACTGGAAAGAAAAGAGATTCTTCATTTGCTTGAACTCATCCAAACTATTCCACCACTCGGACAAACTCTGATGGCGTCGTTGTCAATCAAGTCTTGGACCGCATTCTTCAGGTTGAAACAATCATTGGTGTGATGGCCATGGCACTGATGGTAATAGCAGTAGAGGTGTGGGGCTTGACCTTCCCTCTTAGGTTGGTAACCTTCCATTGGCTTTAGCTTTCCTTCCTTGTGAAGACTTCTGAAAAGATGACCGAGAGTGATGTTTCCAATGTCGGAGAAGACTCTACCCTTCCTTCGCTTAGCCATTTGATTGTGGAGGTCTCGGATATGGTTCTCGTAGTGTTGCACAAAGACATTGTGGCGAGACTGATATTCTTCCTCCATTTGCTCTTTGAGGTCACGGTAGAGAGTATTGAGGAAATACTTGACCCTCTCATCAATGTCATCCTCGACGTGAGCTTCAAGGTTGATGCACTTTTGGGTCATGGTCTCGAGTTCACTCTTGACTTCCTCGAGCTCTTCAATCAGCATCTTTGTCTTTTCAGCTTGGATGGATTCTTCCATGTGATGCCACGAGTCATTGTCATTAATTTGCTGCAGGGCTTTGGCAAGTTGAGTTTTGATATCACTTAGCTCCTCTTGCACGGACGATCGTCCACTGTCGGAGTCACTCTCCATTTTCCGGAAATCCCTAGCAATGTGGGTAGAAGGCAAATCAAAGGCTTCTCTCCAACCTCCTACATGTTCCATTTCAGTGACAAGGGCCTTGGTCAAGTCTTGCAAAGTGTGTTGTTCAAGGCATTCCTTGGTCATGACGTGCTTTCCGGTAGACATTGTGTTGGGAGTCTTGAAGTTGAGTAGCTTCGAAAAACTGACAGAAGAGATGCAGATATCAGGATCTAGCCCCAACGAGTCTGGAAGCGTGCTCAAACGGCTCAGGCTCAAATTCAGCAAACAGAAGCATTATCCCGCGCGAGATATGTTGTCCCGCGCGAGATAGCCACACGGAAAGTCGATTTTTATTTAGACCTAATTTTTGGTCGGAACGGAAAGTCCGTTTTGAGGGGTTTCTAAGGCCTTTATCAGAACTTAACGACTAAGCAATCAATCCGATTTTTGTAAAACAAAGCCATGTAAGATCGTTTTTCGAAGGATTATACATATATGTATTTTTTCAAAGGGACATCCGAAAGGGTCATTCCGAAGGGACTTTTTCCGAAGGGACTTTTCCGAATCCTTCTTTATTGTCAATTTTGCATGGCTTTGTTTTGGTCAAAAACAAGAAAAGATCACCTAGTCAAAACCGACCGGTCACGGAGTGATCCTAAAAGGTCAATCTACATGAGAATGTGGCGACGCAGGCCGGAAGGCTAGGCTCCCCGCGATATGACAATCTAAGTGGATTGAATACGCGGAGTGGGATTGTCCAACTTCGGAGAGACCGGCGACTAGGTGGTTACCGTCATCCGTCCTTAGTGTGGGTCCCGGGTTTATAGAGGGTATGCAGTGCAATGACAGTTATAATATGAGTGCGCGTGTGTGATAGTCAATCTAGGTGATAGAGTAAAATAGAGAGTTTTTTTTTTGAAAAATTAAAAGGAAAACGGATAGTGGCCGCACCAAGTGGTTGCCTACGTTTCTTCCAAATTAGGAAGACTCAGGACGTCGTAGTTCCACATAAAGAGAGAGAAAGAGAGATAAATAATTCAATTTACAACTCCCGAATTCCCAATGGACCGAACTTTAATTAAATAAAACCCAATCGCACGCAGTTCATAAATAATAATCAATTATTTAAAGGAAACGAAGGTTCGAGTTCTACACCTTAAGGGAGGCCTTAAGATGCGGGAACTCTGCAGATAATGAATGTTGGGATCCCCCTTGTATGTTCGGCTCTCGTCTTGGACTATGAGACAAACGGGAGAAACCAGAAAACAACCAGATTGCCGAAGCAATATCTCGCGCGAGATATGATATCTCGCCGCGAGACATGCCTCATCTGAGAGCAAAAAATTCGAATTTACAAAATTTTTGAAAACCTCTCTTTTAATTTTGACGCAAGTTTAAGCCTCTTAATTTTAAATCCCCAGCGGAGTCGCCACTGTAGCGTTGTGAGGAAAAAGAATTTTATCCTTTTCGTTTTTGAGTCGCCACCTATATTATTCGATTGGAGAAAATAGGAAAACCATTTTGAAAGAGATTTAGGTTCGGGGCTTAGGTTATGAAATGGGTAGGTCAAGGAGCATCCATTTCACCCAATCCGGAGATCGGTCTTGCTAAAGAAAAGAGAGGTTTTCAAAAGAAGAGAAAAACGATTTTAAATATTATAAACAAAGGTCCATTTAACGGGGTTAAACGGAATGTAGGATCGATTGCTTCGAGACCGTCTCCATGATTTGGAGAGGCTCTAGGCCGATCCTAGATTCTATGGACTTATACCACTCTAACAATCAATTAGAAAGGGATTTAGGGGTTACCTTGCGTGAGGTGATTTGGGCAGAGTTTCGACTCAAGTTTAGAATCGACTCTTGACACGGACAGAGCTTCGCCTCGGTCCTTGACTTGGAGCTTGATGTTTGTTTATCAACAAGGTTGACAAACAAACTATGAGGTGAGTTTTTAGGGTGATTTTGTAGGATTCTTTCAGGGAAAGAAGCCAACAAAATGTGTGTGTTGTGAAAATTCGCGGTTTATCCGGGGTATCTCGAACCTTGGAAGTCACCAAGTATTTATAGGGAATGGATAGGAAGAAGTGGAGAGGTAAAACCCTATCAGATGGTTCTAGACTCCAAATCTTATTGGTTGGCCGGAGAGATAAAGTTTTATCCCGAAAAGAGGTTGAAATCGACGAGGGAACTGTCGTCTGCAATCTGCAGAGGGGGGATATCTCGCGCGAGACACGCCATCTCGCGGCGAGATATTGCTCCTGTGGACAGTTTTGTCCTTTCCTCGTTATCTCGTATGCAGTTTAGTCCCCAAACTAATGGTGGTTAGTCAAAACTTAACGAAACATGACGAAATGGTAGATTTCTACTTCTTGACTCAAAGCGAGACTTAGAGTGGTATAAGTATGATCCGATGTGTTCAGAATGGGGTGTCTACACCTAGACTGATTACAAGTGGTCTATTTATAATATGGAGGAGACTCTTCAAGGTGGTGCCTTCTAAAGGTGCCTTTTAAATCTGCAGACACCATTTGCACGACCGAGCTAAGGAAGTTGCACGACCGCTCCCTCTTGGCGCCAGTTTTGGATTTGAACTTGGGCAAATGGCACGGCCGCTCCATGTTTGCTGCACGGCCGCTCTGGAAGGTAGCACGGCCAAGCCATTTTCAAGACAAGGCCAATCTATGTTTTGGGGCCAAAAATGGCCTGAACATGGCCAAGTGCACGGCTGCTCTGCTGATGGCTGCACGACCGCTCTGTCTGGATTTTGGCTTGTGTGTTTGATTTGCTTGTTGTTCTTCCATGCCTTTGCAATAAGATGTTCAAGTATCCTTTGATCATAAAATAGACTCCAAAAACCTGTCTAAAATGCATAATATACACCAAAAACGTAAAATCGAAGATATATATAAAAGAAGCTAAAAATAGATTAAAATGCAATCTAAATGATAATAAAATTAAGGAATTTGCTATGAAAATATAGGATAAATAACTATATAATAGTCACTTATCAAACTCCCCCATACTAAGCTCTTTGCTTGTCCCCAAGCAAGATTAGGATGAAAACATGGAAAGGAAGAAAAGAAGGCAAAACAAAATAAGAATGATCCCTCATAAATTTTATAGTAGCAAGCCTATTGCCTTTTGAATATTGCCTTTATCTTTATAGTCATATTTTTCATACCTTTAAAAATTATTAGAAAGAAGTATTTTGGGGATATTTCAAAGAAACAATTTTAAGACAATAACCTAATATAACATATATAGGAATTGATCAAGCAAAGTATGCTAAAATGATGAATCTTAGATCATAAACTTGGTGAAATAGAAGCTTTACTCTATAGAGTGATTTTTTGAGAAAAAAATGAATTTTATTGCTTAAAAATGTACAAATAAAACATGAACATTTATTCACAAACTAGAAGTTTTCATAGATTTGAATTGCATTTTTGAATCACAAGGGTGAAAAATGGATGATGATAGTGGAAAAATCTTATCAAGGTTTCAACAATTTATCTTATTTTTGCACGTGTTAAATTTTTGCAAAAGACCTTAGTTATTTTTTTATCATTTTAAGTAGGAGACATTGTGGCTGCGAACCCCATGTTCCTAATACTTGGACCAAGAATACTTCGGATATTATTTCCATTTGGCAAGGAAGCATCGTCGCAGCGAACGCCGTGCCCCGAGTTACTTAGGAAGTAATAGATTTCTTTTTGCCTTTAAGATTTGGTGATTAAATCACTCTTTTAGCAATAAGATAAAATGCCTAGCCTTGATTTGATTAATGGAAATGAAAAGATGGGATTTTAATGAAGGAATGTGATTCAAGGGATGCAAAACAAAATAAATGCTTCTAATAAGGGAATAAGCATTAATCAAATTCGAAATGTACATTTAAAGAAATATTTTCAAAATTTTTCATAAAAAAAACCAAGTAAATAAAGATGATCAATAAAGATTCAATCTAATCAAATGTTTTTTCTTGACAAAACCCTATATTTTGCTATATTAACTTATGACGCTCTAATTTATTTCCTAAAAATATTCCTATATTTTTCTTCTTATTTATTTCTAAGTTTATAGAAAATATGAGAGGAAAATTAATGGCATTATTTTGGGGCAAATAGTGAGTATAAAGAATAATAATATAGATCATCATAGGGATTATATATATATATATATATATATATATATATATATATATATATATATATATATATATATATTATATACTAGACATGCGTAAAAAGAAAAGAAAATGCAACTAAGTTAAAAAATAAAAATTTTAAACTAGAAAGCATGTAAATTTATACTAAAAAGCATGTAAAAACAAGTAAAATAAAGATAGATATACCCCCCACACTTGAAATGAAAATTATCCTCAATGTTTCAAGGAACAACGTCAATTTCGGGAGGGTAAAGAGAAACTTACGGAAATGGTGGTGGTGGTGGAAAATTGTCCCATTGTCTTGTCCCATAGTTGTAAACGTCATCAAATCTTCCTTGAACATGTTGAATACGACCATCCATTTGGCCGAGATGTTGAAGAATTTGAGCGTTTTGTTGAAGCAGTTGGGTTTGTTGGACGGACAATTGGTCGAATCTTTGGTAGAAGTCGGGTGGCATTGGAGGTTGCTCATCTTCTTCTTCTTCTTCTTCTTGGCTTTCTTCTTGAATAGCATTTGGAAAAGTCCAAGTCTCGGGCTGTCTGATTCGGATGGTGGGTAGATTGTTGTTTGGGAGCACAATATAGGGCATTTTTCCTGCCCCTACTAACCAGTTGTACTCTCTATTTCCCCTCTCCGAAATGAGCTGCATAGTTCGAAGAGTTGGAATGTCCAATTTCGTTGATCCCCTTACCTCAACCCAATCATCAGGTACCAAAAATCAAAATGCTTGGCAAATAATGTAACAATTCCTCCAATATGAATCTCTCCGTTATAGGTTGGAGAAATGATATCACCAATCAACTCGAAGAGGAAGTTGCAAATGTTCATCCTCCTACGCTCCCAAACAAAACACCACAATAAAAACAACTCCTTTCTATTGACCGTTCCTTTATCCTCCCTAGCAAAGATGGTACAAGCGTAGATTCTATGCATGAGGCAGATGGTTGGGTGAATGATAGAGGAGGCTTTGGCGTTTCGGGATTTGAAAGATGGAAGGCCGGTTATTTGGTTCCAAAAAGCATTCTCATTAAATTCAACGGGCATATCGGGAAAAGATTCGGTTTGAAAAGACAATCCCAAAATTCTGCTAATATCAGCCCCGGTTAGATGAATCTGTCTTCCGCAAAGGCAAAAGTCGATATGGAACTGATTAAAAGTTCTTCCTGTTAATCTACAAGTCTCCTCCACAATTCTACTCTTCACCGTGCTCAAAAATTCTAGGGTCATGTTTTCATAAGTCTTTTCATGGAGTTAGAGAATTCCCTCGGATCTTAACCCCATATGCAAAGTTAAAACATCCCCATAAATTCCTAATGATATAAGGGCAGGTCTATCAGGAAATTGGGTTGGTCTAATTCTTTTGGAACTAAGGGCAATGAAACGTGCCGTTTTCCTGACACTTCTGACTTCAATCCCCAAGGTATTGAGGGTCGGATTCAAGTTAGAGGAAGTGGCTTTCTCCTTCCAAGATCTTTTTGTAACCCTTTCTGCAGCCTTTCCTTTGCCTTTTGAACTCATTTTATCAAAAACCCAAGAAAGTTTGAAAGACAAGAGAAGTGAGAAAATTTTACCCGGAGAAATTGATGATATAAACCTTGAAATCCTTGTTGCCCAGCCTTAGATTAACCAAAAGCTTCCTTCTTACACCTTGAATCCAGAGTAATCCCTTCAAACTTTTGAAATGGGTGAAGGTTTTTTTTAGATTTTCGAAATTTGGGTTTTAAAGGGGTTTTGAGAGGATTTTGATGATGAAAGGATGTTTGGCTAATGGATTTGTGGAGAATTAAGGTTGAATTTGTGAGTTTAAATGTTGGATATGGAGGTATTTAAGGTGGATGGGGCGGAGATATAGAGAGGGAAGTGAAGAAGATGAAGTGAATGAGGGAGAGATGGAGGAGTCAGGTCTTTTGACTGAAACGACACAACTTCCCAGGCGACTTGCACGACCGAGTCAAGGATATAGCACGATCGCTCCCACTCGTTGAGTCAACTCAACCCTGACTCAATATGAACTGCACAGCCGCTTCAAGGCATAGCGCACGGCCGTGCTAACCACTGTTCACCATTTTATTTTTCTTTTTCTCTTATTTTTATATACCTATAAAACAAAGTTAGCACAAGATAATAATAATAATAATAAAAATAAAATATTATAAAATAAAATATTATAAAATAAAATAAAACAAAAAGTAATCCATCGGTTACCATCTCGATGATGCTTGGTTTAGGTCTTTAGCTCGACCCCTTTCCGGTAGTAGGTAATGTGTGATATTTTGATGGCCTTTTGTCATTGACAATTTGCTAGTGCATTCCTTCCGGAGTAATCAATATTTTCTGCGGTAGACATTTTTTCCATCCCGACTTCTTTGGTAGAACAAGCGACCTATAGTCCTTGCATCTTCGAAAATTCGAAGTGCCCTTCTTCTTTGTTCTTTTTGATTCTTTCACTGTATTGTTAGTTTCGGGACAAGCAAAAATATCTATTGCATTAAAATTATTATTGCAATTCAAAGGTTCATCATTTATTGGATTATTTTCTATTTCTTCCTTTGATTGCGATTCCTCACCCATCTCATATTCTTCACTTGGGGTGTAGGTCTCTAAATAGGGGTCCTCGAGATCTGATCTTTTCATATCAAATTCGACTTTTTCTTTCCCAACATTTAGGGAAAAGGTGCCATTTTCACATCGATAATTGCCCCAGTAGTGGCAAGAAATGGCCTTCCTAAAATGACGGGAATTTGATGATCTTCCGCCATATCAAGGATCACAAAGTCGACAGGGATAATTAAATTCCCTACTCGACATGACATGTTTTCCATAATACCAACGGGGTATTGAATGGAACGGTCTGTCAATTGGAGAGATATGGTAGTGGGTTTGAGTTCCCCTATACCAAGTTTCTCACTTACCGATAATGACATCAAACTTACACTAGCTCCTAAATCAAGCACATCGTCATCGATATTAATTCTGCCAACACAACAAGGAATTGTAAAAGTGCCCGGATCCTTTAATTTTGGAGGAGTTTTATTTTGCAAGACAGCGCTTACTTCCTCCGCTAACATAACATTTTCATATTCTTCTAGCCTTTCTTTTTCAAAAATCAATTGCTTTAAAGGTTTAACTGATAAAGGCATATCTTCAAATTGCTTGAAATATGGAATGTTAATATTAATGGCATCTAGGTTCTGAAGAAGTTCACCATAATCCTTGTCTTCTTTCCTAGGGGATTCCGTCCCCGAATTAGTCTCAATCATCGGTGGGATTGGACTATAATCAATTTTTCTAGGGCATTCATTTAGCATTTCACGTTCATCCCTAGTATTTACCATATTCACATGCTCATTTGGCCTTTGAGGTTGACCGAGAAGACTCCCTTGTGGTCTACTCGTTGGGATGGCCTGTTGAGCTTGTTGAGTTTCAACATCTTATTATGCGCTGCTAAGTTATCAAACCTAGCATTTAAAAGTTTAAAACATTCCCTAGATTCATTATTGATCTTTTCTTGAGAATTTTTACTTTCTACTACGAAATCCATTAAAAGATCCAATTTTGATTTAGGGGGAAAGGTATTTGCATTGTTATTAAAATTCTTAGGTACAAATCCCGGAGGTTGTGTAGATGGTTGCGGGTTTAGAACGTTGTTATTCTTATAGGAGAAGTTGGGGTGATTCCTCCACTCGGGATTGTATATATTATAATACATCCCCCCCTTCTGTCCAAAAGAATTCACAAAGTTCACTTGATCATTAGAACTAATGTCAAGCAACTTGCAATTATCCGTACTATGTGAGTTAGACCCACATAGTTCACACAAAACATTTATATTTGCCATGGGATTGACATTAAGATTTTCATATTTTTTCAAAAGCATGTCAACCTTAGAAGAGAGAAGAGTAACTGCATCAACATTATATTTACCAGGCGTACCTTGTTGTTGCTCCCTCTCATTTGACCATTGGTAATGGTTCAATGCAATATTTTCGATAAGGTCATATGCCTCATCGACTCCCTTTTTCATCAATGCTCCTCCTGCAGCGGCATCAATAGTCTCTCTTGTCTTAAATATGAGACCGTTGTAGAAGGTGTGAACAATTAACCACCTTTTGAGCCCATGGCGGGGGCACATTCTGAGAAGTTCCTTGAACCGCTCCCATGCGTCATACAAAGTTTCACTATCCGTTTGACAGAAGTTAGTGATCTTCGTGCGAATTTGGGCTGTTTTGCTTGGTGGGAAGAAACGCCCAAGGAATGCTTCTTGAACTTGGTCCCATGTTGTTAATGAATTTTGGGGGACCAAGTTTAACCATTGCTTCACCTTATCCTTAAGAGACAAAGGAAAAAGGCGCATCCGAATTGCTTTCGGGGTAACATTCTGAATACGTGTGGTTTCACAGTATTCCAAGAATGTTTGGATGTGGAGATGAGGGTCTTCGAAAGCAGTGCCGCTATATTGGTTATTCATAACCATATGCAAAAGTTGCGGCTTTATCTCGAAGTGTGCCGCTTCAGCATTAGACACAACGATAGGGGATCTAGTTCCCGGGGTACTTGGATTTACAAAGTCCCGTAGGGTCCTAGGAGGTGTTTGTGGCTCTCCGTCCGCTGTATGCTTGTTTAGTGTCTCTTTGAGTTTCCTTAATCTTTCGTGAAAGCTTCATTCGGGTTCTGGATCAAAATTGTCAAAGAATGTCCGAGCCCGTTTCATACACTATAAGAAAAACACTCAAAAAGCGATTAAACGTAACAAATTACCGGAAGTAAAGACAAACAATATAAAAACAAAATAAAACAAAAAAATTTATGTAGTAAAGATAAAAACAAAAAGTAAACTGTTGTCCTCGGCAACGGCGCCAAAAACTTGTTCGGTCGAAACCTAACGGTTTATTTTAAAATTCGCAAGCGCACGGGCTATTGAAATATAGCGGGTGCAAGTATGAGTCGATCCCACAGGGACAGGGATTACTTTTAAATGAAATTGTTTTTACTATGATTGTAAAAGAGATTGGGGGAAATAAATATTGTTTTTAGAAAGAGAATGAAGCATACACAGAAAATACTTTAAATAAAACTCTTATAAACGAAGCATTCTCGGGATTGGAAATCATTTACATAATTTGTTCATCATATAGTCGTTGTCTTAGAAAATATAGGTTTTCATTAAAATCAAGGATGGTACGTTAGGCTTACACTACTTCTCACGGTCAAGACAATAGCGTTGTATCCTTCACTAATTATGTCCTAACTGTTTGAGATTTCCATTTATGGTACTCCCGCCCTGTCACAAACGGGCATTCCGGCTTATCTCTAGCTGACCATAATTAGTAAGAATCCAATAAGAATGAGAATCAACATATTTTCCATTAAAGGAACATCCCTAGGCCATTGAACTACTCTCGTGATCAATGAAACCTAGTTTCTCTATATGGTTCCGTCAATCGAGATTCTCCGCTAGGTACTTCTCTCGATCGACTGAATCATACAAGTTGGACGTCTCCAAAATGTAAGTCATTTTGAGATTGATATAAAGAAATTGTTTTAGATGAAGATAGAAGACAAGACTTTCATATTTAAGGTGATGAACAATATATGCTTTGAGTTTCCAACCCCAAGAATAAGGAGGATTACTCGCTAGCCATGTAAAAGTAAATAAGCATAACAATAATAAAAGATAGAGTAAGAAAAACTTATGATTATTGAGAGACGAATGGCTGGAATAATACTTCAACTTTTATTGTTTCTTTTCCAAAGGAAACTTCAAGAACAAAAATGGACTTGAATCTTCAAAAATATTTGGAAATCAATGTATAATGTACTTGTAACTTTTGCTATACTAATCTCTAACAAGTTTTGATGATTTTTCGATATATAGACTGACTACAAGTGGTCTATTTATAATATGGAGGAGACTCTTCAAGGTAGTGCCTTCTAAAGGTGCCTTTTAAATCTGCAGACACCATTTGCACGGCCGAGCTAAGGAAGTTGCACGGCCGCTCCCTCTTGGCACCAACTTTGGATTTGAACTTGGGCAAATGGCACGACCGCTCCATGTTTGCTGCACGGCCGCTCTGGAAGGTAGCACGGCCAAGCCATTTTCAAGACACGGCCACTCTATGTTTTGGGGCCAAAAATGGACTGGACATGGCCAAGTGCACAGCCGCTCTACTAATGTCTGCACGGCCACTATGTCTGGATTTTGGCTTGTGTGCTTGATTTGCTTGTTGTTCTTCCATGACTTTGCAATAAGATGTCCAAGTATCCTTTGATCATAAAATATGCATAATATACACCAAAAGCGTAAATCGAAGATATGTATAAAAGAAGCTAAAAATGGATTAAAATGCAATCTAAATGATAATAAAATTAAGGAATTTGCTATGAAAATATAGGATAAATGACTATATAATAGTCACTTATCAATACTTCGCCTAAAGAATATCGAGTCTTCTTCTCCCCCCTCTACACTCTAGAAAAAAAAACACAAAAAATTATACAGTCAACCTCGTAGGTTCTAGTACTCTTCTCGTTCAATCAAGTCCTCCCCGAACATTGTAATTAAGTCTTCAATTTTCCATACGCAAGTTTTCTTTCTTTTCTTGCTAGACTTGGGACATTATTTTACATCCCACATTACATTTAACGAAATGGTTTTGTTCTATGTGATCACTTGCATTTCTCAACAAGTAATTCCACAAATGATTAATGCTTTGATTAATTGGTGTGAGAAAGTCAATCGATAGCTCCCCATACACCTTACCATACCCACACGTAAAGGCCTCCATCAAGCCATACACTTTCCAAAATATGTCCCCACCATCACCTTGACCAAGTAAACGATGGCGGCAACATCAAAGGACAACAAAAGGTCACTTAGCATTAAAAGATTGACCCCATGTCGACAACAACCTAGGGGCTTGCCTCCGCCCTCGTGCGCATCAAGAAAGTTCAAGCAGGGGCTTGCCTTCGCCCTCATATGCTTCAAAAAAAATGAAAAAAAAAGCTCAAGCAGAATCTTAAAAAAAAAAGCTCAAGCAGAAGCTTCAAAAAAAAAAAAGAGAGAGAAAAAGCTCAAGCAAGAGCTTTAAAAAAATGAGGCCAAGGACCCAGCACCGCCAATCAGAAGCTTGACAGATGGGCAAAATTAAAGTTCGAAGAATGGAAGTTGTCGATAACAATGGAGCAGTTAAAGCAAAGGCAGAATCATGTCGTAAGCCCTTAAGCTGTGTTCAAATTCTTTCTCCGCTGATGAAAGATGACGATCAAGAAGCAATGGAATCATTGAAATGGCCGTCAAAAAACGACTTGTCAAGGAATCACCTCAAGGCCCGTGCCTCATCCTCCAACCTTCCTATCCAAGCCTTTTCACCAAAAGGTCACACAAATATTCATGTCCTGGCCCCAAAGCCAAACACGGTTCGACCCCGAACTACGTCGACCTGAGCACCTTGTCTTAAAGGAAACATAGGCAACTAGAAATGGTCCGGTCATAAACACATACAAATCCACAAACTCGGTCTCACCAATGACCCCTCCTATACACAAACCTTCCCTCATACCTGATCCAACTCGATCCTTGATACCGATCGACTTTCTCCTCATGATTAATCAAACATATCAAGTTTAATTATTGAATAACCCGAACATGAACAAAGGGTTTTAAGCAAACATGTGATCATTGTGAACACATCAGGTTTTCAAATGTCTCGACAAGTATTCTTTTTCTACAAAATAGGAAAAATAGAGCTAAACACTGATTTTCTGTCAGCAAGGGCTTTCATACACTTTTACAAGCTTTTCTGTGCTCATACTCTCTCAAAAGAGTCAAACTCAAAAGCATATTTTTCGTGCCTACATCAAATAAGGCATTCACACAAAAATGGACCCGTTCCCGCCTTTTCAAAAAAAATGTATTTGCCCTTGCAAGTGTACATTACAAGTCATTTCTTTCACATTTCTGGTTGACTGATTGATTAAAAAAAATACAAAGGTGCTGAAGAACATACCCAGCTAGATTGAAAACCCTAAAAGGGGCAGTCTAGGCAAAAATCAGGGTCAGACCATTCTTCTCTGTCTCCCCTTCTCTCACAAAAAAAATGTCGAACTACGGAGACCTGAGCCTCTCAGTCCGGGGGGAACGTAGGCAGCCTTCATTGGTTCGGTCTAAATCATACACAAAAATCCAAGAATTGGATGCCGCCAAGGCTCAAACAGAAAGCAAGCAAGAGATCTTGCGTCTCGATAAAGCTCTAAAAGTAAATCACAAATCATCACAGTTATAACACTTCTTGATGAGTTCAAGCACGGTCTACTCTTGACTCACAGCATGCTAAGACAACTTAATACATTTAACAATTAATGTGTCTGCAACGACAATGAATGGATACTTAGAGTTTCAGGAGGTCATTCCGCGCCACTCGCGCTTGTCCCTTCTCCATCCTTTCTTTTCTTCCTTCGTCCCCAACGAGTCTACTTCCGTTCCACGTGAACTACATCTGTCTCCCTCCTTCCAAGATCAGGAGTCCTTATAGTCGTGTCAAGCAATCCAGTCGCTCTCAGAGCATCATTCGCTCGTGCCTCGGCTCGGATCTCCTCCCTACGAGTCTGCAAAAGGGGACCTCTCCCCACCAGTCTGTCAACACGAGTCCCGTAGTCAAGTGAAGCATCTCCCGTGATATCTCGAGGGTTGACCCAAGCTTCTGCACTCCAAAGATTGTAGCCGTGTCATTCCAGCCTAGCAAAGGCTCCTGCCTTATCCCGAACTTCCTGAAACAAGTGACGAAATGTAGAAAAATTAGGACTGAGACAGCCCTGGGACCCTGACAACATAGGAACCTTCTTGAAAGGTTCTCCTACTCTCAATCCTCCAATGAGGAACCCACCAACGAATCTGATGTGTGCCAAGTCGAGCCATCCACCTCTCCCAAGCAGTCTGATCCATATCCAAGACAAGAGGCCGCTGAGCAAATGTCCACGGACTGAAGGATGTCAGAGGCACTGTCATAGCTTGAAGTCTCTCTCTCTCTTTCGCAACCATAATGTAAGCAAAGCAGGGGCTTCCCCCACGCATGAACCGATCCCCCATCGCCGAGCGATCTATGCCGTGGAAAGTTTCCCCCAGAGCCAATGGAACGATGTCCTCGCCCGCTCAGCAGTGGTCTACCGTATTCGACAAAGCGCTGACACATATCCCGAGGGGGCTAACCATGAAAAGAGTGACTATCACTCACAAAGCAAACATGTCCCAGGAGACATCACTCCTGCCGTCGCTCATGAAACTATCAAAGTTGTTTTAGCCCCCGACTGCTCAGAAAACCTGCCAAAGCTGCCTTAGCCTCCATATACCACAAACATTTCAAGCTCATGCGACATGCACAAAACATAAAAAAAAGGAGTAGAAATAACCCCTAAAGTTAAAATAAAAGAGTTCATTACATGGGAATACATTGTGCATACAAATATAAATATTTGGTTGCTCTCCTCACTAACATGCATAAAAAAGACAAAAAAAGAGTCATACTCTGAGTCATCGGCACCACCGCCAGGTAAAGACTCCTGCATCTCGGCGCCTCCGCCAGCCACCTCATCATCCTTGGTGAACTCATCACCTTCCTCGACCGGATACTCCAAGAGGTCTGCAGAAGTAAGAACAAAGAAGGAAAGAGAAGACGAGCCATCCCTCCTCTCCTTGGCCAGTACCTGCGGCATCCTCAACATTTCAACAACTCGGTCAGAGGCACCCCACGTCCTCAACATTTCAACAACTCGGTCAGAGGCGCCCTATGTCCTCAACATTTCAACAACTCGGTCAGAGGCGCCCCACGTCCTCAAACATTTCAACAACTCGGTCACGTTACGCCTCGGGAAGAGAATAGCAGAGCTCATCCGAGTTGCCTCGTACACACGAGTCTTTCGATACCCCTCTTTCTTTAAAAGTTGTGTGTGTGTATGTGTATGTGCTTTTAAAAATGCATGATGTATATGATATCTACATTGTATTCTATGTATTGAAATAAATTGAAATAGTGTCGGAAGGAAGCCTTACCAATGTTGATTCATGTCTGCCTTCCATTTGGGAATAATGTTTGAATGTGAATAGTGCTTCGGGATGGACCGAGATTGCTTTGAGGATGTACCGGTGTCTGTAGACAGAGCTTCGGCGTGCCTCGAGAGTGTCAGGTGTGTCCTCGGGCAGAGGTTCAGCATGCCTTAGGAGTGTCGGTTGTACTTAGGCAGAGGTTCGGCGTGCGTCGGGATCGTCGGTTGTACTCGGGCAGAGGTTCGGCGTGCGTCGGGATGCCTCGGGATTGTTGACTGTATTCGCGCAAAGGTTCGGCGTGCCTCGGGATCATCGATTGTGCTAGGGTAGAGTTCCGGCTTGCTTCGGGATGGACCGAGATTGTTCGACAGGGCTTTGGGATGGATCGGGATGGACCGGAATGCTTTGGGATGGACCGATAAGGCTTCGAGATGCCTTGGGATAGCTCGAGAGCATCTCGGGAGCGCTCGATAGGGCTTCGGAGCACCGCAAGGGGGCTCGGAATGCCCCAGAGGGAATCGAAAGGGACCGGGATTGCCCCGAAGGGACTTAGAGGGGAGCCTGAAGGCTGGGGGGAGAGAGGAGAGAAGGGAGGTGTGAGAAAATGAGTGGGGGAGCCCTCTATTTATAGGAGTGAAAAAACTGTAAAGTGGTCCACACGGACCATTTTACAAAACCAAAATTTTGGTTTTCCTGGATTTAAGGGAATATTGTGGACTTTAAGGGGATTTTGCAATTATGATGTCTGTTTGACAAAATGGTCCGTATAGACCATCTTGAATAGCAAAGTGGTCCACGTGGACATGTTTGCAGGCTAGTTCTCGCCGAGAGCTTTCCAACCATATATGGCACGTCTCGATCGGAGTTCGTATGAAGGAGTTATGACCTCCGGAAGTTTGCCCTTGTTTTTTTCTGTATGCTCGAATGGTGAGCGGTCCGGATTGGGGTACTTACAGAAGCCCCTCGGCGACGTCACTTATGGAAGAAGTGGGGTCATCGATAAAGATAAGGGTCCCGATCTGGATCTTTCGCCAGGAGAGAGAAGATGACCAGGTTGGTCGAATGGCTGGACCCTTTGATAGGATTCCTACGTATCCCTGAGTGGGAATCAAGCCAATCGTAGTTCATGTGTGGGGTGACCGCTTGGGTCGGATGGCTGGAATTGTGAGGACGTGGTGGTGTCCTGAGGTGAAGTTGAAGGTATTCGAGCTTACGATTTTGCTAGGAAAGGCGAGGAGTATCTAAGTTCAGATTGTTTGAAGGCGTCTATACCCTAAATGAGACTGGTTGGGGGTGTCTACCCTATGTGAGATTTAGTTCAGGAGTATGAACCTAAATTGAGACTTAGTTCAGGAGTATGACCCTAAGTTGAGACTATTCTAATGAGACTATTCTAAGGCATCTGGACCTAAATTGGGACTTAGTTCAGGAGTATGACCCTAAGTTGAGACTATTATCTTATTAGCGCCCTCGGACCCCAAATTGAGACTTAACTAGTTCAGTACGAGTCCTTAAGTTTCTAAGCTAGACTGTCTATTAAGGCGTCTGGACCTAAATTGAGACTTAGTTCAGGAGTATGACCCTAAGTTGAGACTATTCTAAGGCGTCTGGACCTAAATTGAGACTTAGTTCAGGAGTATGACCCTAAGTTGAGACTATTCTAAGGCGTCTGGACCTAAATTGAGACTTAGTTCAGGAGTATGACCCTAAGTTGAGACTATTCTAAGGTGTTTGGACCTAAATTGAGACTTAGTTCAGGAGTATGACCCTAAGTTGAGACTATTCAAAGGGGTCTGGACCTAAATTGGGACTTAGTTCAGGAGTATGACCCTTAGTTGAGACTATTCTAAGGCTTCTGGACCTAAATTGAGACTTAGTTCAGGAGTATGACCCTAAGTTGAGACTATTCTAAGGCGTCTGGACCTAAATTGAGACTTAGTTCAGGAGTATGACCCTAGTTTGACTATTCTTCTTTTATGTGGTGTATATTACAGCTATGTCTTGCATTTGAAGTTTATTGGCATACCATTGCTGTGTTTACCTGCAAGAGGAGGCGCCTTTGTGAGGAGGAAGTTGAGGACGTGGTGCACCTCTGGCTGATATAATGAGGACGTAGGGCTCCTCTTACCGAGTTTTTGAAATGTTGAGGACATGTGGCGCCTCTGACCGAATTTGCTGAAATGTTGAGGACGTGTGGCGCCTCTGACCGAGTTGCTGAAATGCTGAGGACGTGTGGCGCCTCTAACCGAGTTGCTGAAATGTTGAGGACGGGTGGCACCTCTAACAGAGTTACTGAAATGTTTGAGGACGTGTGACGCCTCTGACCGAATTGCTGAAGTGTTGAGGACGCCGCAGGAACTGGCCAAGGAGAGGAGGGATGGCTCGTATTCTCTTTACCAGGCGGTGGTGCTGATGACTCAGAGTAGGACTCTTTTTTTTTTCTTTTCTGTGCATGTTAATGAGGAGAGAAACAAAATATTTGTATTTATATGCACAATGAATTCACATGTAATGAACTCTTTATTTGCACTTTATTGGTGATAACTTAGGAGTTATTTCTACTCCCTTTTTTGTGTTTTGTGCATGTCACATGAGCTTGAAATGCTTGTGGTATATGGAGGCTGAGGTAGCTTTGGCAGGTTTTCTGAGCAGTTGGGGGCTGAAGCAGCTTTAACAGCTTTATGAGCAACGGCGGGAGTGATGTCTCCTGGGACGTGTTTGTTGGATGTGATAGGCCATTGCCGGGCCGGTGAGGACATTGTTCCCTTTGTTTCGGGGGAGACTTTCTGTGGGCGCCTACCAACTCCGGGAACCTATAAACTCGTGTCCCAGAATGGAGGGTCCCAAAATACCATTTCAAAAAAAAAACTTTTCTTTACTTTAACTTGAAAAGTAAACAACCCTTTTCAAAACAATTTCAAAATAACCTCTCTACTCGGAGGCGATATATAAACCTGTTTAAACGTTTCTCATAATCACATTGGGAAAACAGTAAACACTTTACGTTACCTTCTTTTTATCTTTCCCATCTGAATCATATGTAGTACTACGGTGGGAGTAATACTCCGCTCATTGATGAACTGCTGGTGCATGCATATTCACGACTTATACAATCTCTATCGGAGACCCATATAAGATGGCAGCTATCTTATGAACTGACTGCACATATCCATAGAAGCTGTACCCCCAATCCGTGGCCACAGAAGGGGGAGCGGTCACAGGTATAAGGAAATCTAAACACCTTATGAAATATCTTCTCATAAGTGATAGTATTTCATATACCCCCGAAGATCAGCTGATACAACCATATTCAAGCACATAACAGATACTTGAAAATAAGTCCACCCCATGGGACATCAATGCATAACATGGTACTTATTCCTCATGTCAAACCAATCACAATAGTGCACATATATTTCAACACTATTGAATATTAACAATTCAATGACATGGTATTAATACTCATGCTCAACCAAATGCAACAGTGCAACACGTATTTAAACACTATGTGCACAACCAACTATGAATATGTAAACACTTATGGCACAATGTATATCACGTAAGTCCTACATATTCGTTACACAATATATAATCCAGTAACAGGGTATTAATACTCCTGCCCAAACCAATAACGTAGTACAACATCTATTTAATGCACTGCATAAACCAATAAACTTATACATGTAACCACGTAGAGGTACAATGACATACAAGTAGCCCTACGCGTTCATAATATAACATTAAACACCTTCTATAAAGGTTCCATATTCAAATGCCAAGTTTTACTAACTTTGGTTCAAGTTGCACAATTGCCTTTCAAGCATTTTCAGGTCAATATTTAAAGACCTTTCCTTTATCATTTTGGGTCATTTCAAACTTCATGGTATAGTACTAACGTTGTACTATCATTATAGTTATAGAAGGATCAATTCCATACTAGATTGCTAAGGGTTCCATGCTTGCAAACTCAGCCTCAGAAAACTGTCCTGGTCACGAGTCGTGCTAATAGGCACGAGTCGTGACCAACCCCGACACGAGTGGTTTGATTATCACGACTACTATATACGAGTGAAAAGGGCTGGGGAACGACTCGTGCTCATGGGCACGAGTCGTCCCCTTGCCCAGAAACTGCTGTTCATGAAGATTTCAACAGGACAAAGCACAACAACCTTATTTCCTTCATACTCTTTCCTTCCAGCTCAACTTTACCCAGTTTAAACATCAGTATATTGGTTAGAAACAACACAACATACTCCCTCCAAGCCATGTAACACATACACAACATATTCCAAATCCAACCACATCATTTTATAACCCTTTAACATGATCATTCAACCCAACTTATTTTATTTTCATTTCAAGCCAAGTAAAATGATCCAAAACTATCACAACTTATGTATAACATCATAATATCATCATTATATATATTATGAACAGTTATAGAACGGAATCATAATAACTTACCAAAATTTGCCGAAATAAAAAGATGATTTAATCGGCTATTCTTGTTCTATTCAACTCACTGATCACAAATATGAAATCAAAATTTGAAACGGAGCAACGGATAATTTTCTACGAATTTATGAAGGTAACCCTAGGTTGGAAGATAATA
The DNA here is from genome assembly GCA_022495995.1 of Adenophora triphylla var. japonica. NCBI lineage: Eukaryota > Viridiplantae > Streptophyta > Magnoliopsida > Asterales > Campanulaceae > Adenophora > Adenophora triphylla. Next base: position 791,032 of record JAFEMH010000204.1, on the reverse strand, counting down.
CGTAGGATAAGAAGAAGAAAGAACTGATAATGAATCTTCTAGGGAACTTGGAAAGATTTATATAAAACTACTTAAACTTTAGCTCCTCCAAGTTCTAGACTCCTACAATTCACCCCTTATACTTATATTTACACATAAGCTCCTCAAAGCTTTTTATAACATTTCATTTCAAATTTCAAATATCACCCCTTTACTATACCAATTCCCATTTATTCATTTAGACATTATATATTCAAAATCAATTTAATAACATCTAAAATCACGTAATTTAGCAACTTAGCCAAATAAACACGTAATAAAACCAAATAACATATAATGCATAATATGAGATGACATGCACCCCACTCCCACGTGCTTCACGTGTGACCAAAATGTTGCCTAGGTTTAGGGTCGTGACACTCACTCCCCCTTAAAAAAATTTCATCCCGAATTTGGACTTCACTTACCTGAATGATCAAACAAATCAGGATACTTCTGTCTCATCTCAGATTCCAATTCCCAAGTAGCTTCCTCAATGGTGTGATTCCTCCACAGAATTTTCACCACAGGAATACTCTTGGTACGCAATTCCCGGACCTGCCACTCCAGAATCCGCAATGGTACCTCCACATAGGTCATATCCGCCTGGACATCCTCAGGAGGAGAACTCAAAACATGAGAGGAATCATAACAGTACTTCCTCAACATGGACACATGAAATACATCATGGAGAGAAGAAAGAGATGGAGGTAGAGCCAATCGATAGGCTAACTCACCTACCTTCTCTAACACCTCAAATGGACCAACAAATCTAGGAGCCAACTTCCCTTTGTTGCCAAACCTTTTAATCCCAGTTCTTGGTGAAATCTTCAGAAATACAAGATCACCAACCTGAAAGGATAACTCCCTTCTTCGAGTGTCGGCATAGCTCTTCTGAAGACTATGGGCTGCCCTCAATCTGTCATGGATCACTTTGATCTTCTCAGTTGAGTCTCTAACCAAGTCTGGACCCCAAAGTCTAGCCTCACCAACCTCGTCCCAACACATTAGGGACCTACATTTCCTCCCGTACAGTGCCTCAGATGGTGCCATCTCAATGCTGGATTGGTAGCAATTTGTAAGTGCTCCAATTTGAGTTGTTAGTATTTTCGTTAGAAAATTAACGAAAGTTTTAACATTTCTAACAATTCCTAACATTTCTAACAAAGTGAGGGTAGATTAGGGATTGCCATTTAAAGATAAACCATGGAAAAGAATCAAAAAAGCAAAAGAAAGGTCAAAAACCCGAAATGGAAGCTGCTGGAACATTTTCTGGTTGCTTAATTTGAATTTTATTCTTTCTGTCCAAAGCCTGGAGCAACATTTAATGAATAGTGCACGCCATCAAGACCATCCGCGCGGACATGTTTGAATTTTCAGAGGCCTATAAATTGGACCCTTCAGTCACAGAAATGAGGAGGAACAACACATTTTACAACTGCACTTTGGCGAAAAATAGGGAGAAAACAGTGGAAATTCACTTGAATTGCCACCATTTTCTCTTGAATCTTTCCCAAATCCCACTCACTCAAAGCACTCTCAAATCACTCTCATACATACACTAATCCAAGCTCAAATCACCCCTTAGGAGGAGGATTAGAGAGAAAACATAGAGGACTTCATTGTTATCTACTTGTTTTCTCTTTGACCAACTCTAATCACAAATCCTAAACACATTCAAACCCTAAACACATTCAAGCCTTGGATCCATTCAAACACAAAACACAAAGAAGATAGGTATAACCTCCTTCTCCTTACCCTAAAATTCTCTCATTCATGCATGCATTTTCAAACTCCAAAATGTAGTTTGTTCATCTTCTTGCCCTAGATCCAAGAGGATCACCATGGAAGTTCATCTCCATGGATGATCCTCTACAAGGATGAACATTACTTTCAAAGTGTTTTTACTTACTTGCAAACATGTTCTCAAAACCCTAAAATTCATTTTCATACATCAAATCTTGATTTCAAAGGATAAAATTCCCCTTCCCAAGCAAATGAAATGCTTAAGTCCTAATGTACCCCAAGGATAGCTTGATATAGTAGATCACCAATAAAATGTTTAGTGATCACTAATCAAATCTTAGAGAAATGGGGACAAGCATGGATGCCAAACCCCCTTTAAAATCATGTTTTTCTTCAAGAGAAAGTTGCTGTCCAGTAGCCTTTCTCTAAGACCTCTGTCCATGGTCTAATTTTTTGGACATACAGAAACTTGGAATTTGGTGTTGACTAAAAAATACTTTTTGTAGCAAACATCCATAGCTTTCCAGACATATTTTTACTTTATATTTTGCGTGAGTAAAACTCCATTTTTCAAATTATCTTTTAAAAGTCAGTTCATCAGTCTCTGGAAGTCCAGATTTCATATCTGAGATTTCCAGAAGGTTTTGGTCCACCAAATCATCTCCAAATGGGAAAGTTCTTGTATAGAAACCTTATTTAAGGTTTTGAACAACTTTTATTCTCGTAATTTCCCCAGATTCTGAGATTTTTAAGCCCTTAAATCCATTTTAAAATAAAGTGTCCACTGCCTTTTTCATTCTGACAGAATTGGTTTTCAACTTCAAAAAATCTTTTGAGTCCCAAAACTCAACCCAAAAATCACACCAAAAATCATGGGACTTATTCAAAGTCTAATAAAGAGTTCCCAATTTTTACTTTTCAGTTTGAACTCATTTTGGCCAAAACATACACACACACTCACACACACAAATGATTTTTAAGCTTGGAAGACTCGTTTTACGAGGCATTCCGGGTGAACACTAACGTTCTTCCCGGCGTGTAACGTGATCTCCGAACCCAAATCTCTAATCTCGGGCATTTTTCAAAGTTTTGGCCCTTAAAATAAAAATGGCGTGGCGACTCCGTTTGATTTAAAAAAAAATCGGATATCATCACAGTGGCGACTCCGCTGGGGACTAAATAAGCTTTATCTTAAAAAAAATCGGAAAAAAAATGATATTTGGTATATTGGTGGAAACCATTAAACTTCCCGTTATCGCCTCCTAACACGAGTCGGGGATAAATTGTGGTTTAACAATCCCACGTACCGGTATCATTGTTTTCAAAAAAAAAAAAAAAAAAAAACATTTGAGGGTCAAGCTTCCGTCCCGGCATTTGAAATCATTTGTTGTGTGTGTGTTGATTTTTCACATTTTCGTGTTGTTTTGGCCGCCTCGGAAAAGTCAAAATTTTCACTATCGGACCCGTTGCCTTGAATTATGTGCTTATGTGTTATTTGCTTTCAAAAAAAAAATTCAAAAAAAAGAATCTCAAAAAAAAAAAAAGAATTTCAACAAAAAAAAAGATAAAAAAAAAGGATTAATCATAAAAAAAAAAAAGAAAATTTTCAAAAAAAAAATCATGCATCATACTTTTTAAGACACATGAAAAAATTCCTATTTTACTCAGAAAAAGAAGATAGACTGCTTGCACACTACGCGCACGTGACCTTACACTGCACACTACGTCCCTAACCCTGGGAAATCCCTGTCGCGGCCCGTTTGGTCTTATTACGCCTCTCGGTGCAAGCACGGGACTACCCAAACATCCCATGGAGCCTCGTGTCGACCATGCACTTGTCCGTGACACACTTTGTCCGAGACCCGGTTGGTTTTTAGTCTGGTCTGTGTCATGCCCTGTCTGTGTATAGACCTTTCCTTTCAAGCCTTAGTCGGCATACCAAGTCAATATCTTTCGGGACCCTAATCAGTCGAAGTCCTGCCGATTTTCCGTCACGGGCTTTGACCAGATATTGACTGGCGCCTTGACTTTGACTGATCGGCACAAATTATACAACGACTCCGGCATGACACCGAGTCATCAAGGACTAACGATTATTTCATGCCTAATTACAGCCTAATTGACGACAAGTCAAGATCAATTGTGGACATTTATCAGTCCGAATCATGCCGACTTTTTGCCGAGCCCTCGGACATGATCTTGACTTTGACGTCAACTTTGTCCGTAATTTACATCGAATGCTCGTTAAGACTCAATTACCCGCCAGACTTTTAGGATCGTTTTTCTTTCGGTCGGTGAGACCCGCTTGCCCTATAGGACCCTCGCCCGAGGCTGTCCACCCTGGGAGGTCGAAATACAGGTGGAATACGAGGGGCTTATAGACGTAGTGACGGGGCCCACTGATCCAGGATCCAGAGTAGTTTGCGAAAAAGAAGAGCAATCTTTTCCAACCGATTAGGTTAATAAAACATGTTTTAAGTAAACAAGAACAAATAACTGCATGTTGCATGAGCCCAAAGCCCAAACACTTACCCTCCTTCATTCCCAGACATCTGAACCCTCGTGTCTTTCCCCCCGCATCTCCTCACAAAGGTTGGTTCCGGACACCGGGTCACCGTTTGATCAGTTGGGAAGAGTCAAGCGCATCGTCAGCCTCGCCGTTTGTTCCGACTCCGGGTTTCAGAATGTCTGCATCAGCCGGTAATGATGGGGACAACGTCACTCCGCCTCCCGGGACCCCTCAAACAGAACATCAGTGGAATCAGTTAGCAGAACAGATGAGATTACGACAGGGAAGCACTGAATAGCCTTATGGAGGCTATCAAAATCCATGGTTTGGCTGCCAGCCTCAATCCCGATGGCACCTTCACCGTGGAAGAAGAAGAGGATGCCAATCCCACTCTTAGTCGCCCTGATTACTCCAGGATGCCAACCACCCACCTCCTATGGTACCACTACCAGAACCCATGCTCCTCGATCTTCGGGTCAGCCAGCTCCCCAGCTTCAGACCACTAGATCCATGCAGCCCGACGACACAAATCAGTTCGCAGTTCCTCAGTGGGGGCAAAATCAGTACGAAATGTCTTCTCATGGATGGGGTTACCTCGGAATGCCACAGCTAATTGGGATCCCGCCTCAGTTTGCAACCGATCAATCCGGGCCTTCGCAGCAACAGTTCAAAGGGCCACAACAACAGCTCGGCATGCCTCAACAGCCGTCAGGAGCCCCTCCTCAGAATGATGCTAGCTCAGTTGCTACTCACACAGCTTTCACAAATCCATTTCTCACTCAGGGTTCGATGGGTTACCAAACCTCCATCCCAGTTTCATCGAATCACCAGACCGCAGTACCCCCCTGGTTATACACCATCGCCGCAAACAGCCATGCAATTCAACAGCCAGGGACAGCAGCCCACACTTAAGCCTACTTATGGGACTCACTCCGGAAATCCAAGCTACCCAGCTACATCAGGACTGCCTCCACCCACTTTGCCAGTTGAAAATCAACAGCAGGCCGCAAGGTTCTATCCCTTCGCCCAGGCTCCTACTCATGCTCCCCCGGGAAATTTGGGCCAAGGACAGGTTTTCACCTACGTCCCCGGATCGGCCGTTCCCTCCACCAGTCTGCCGCCAGTGGTAGCTCCTCTCTCTAGCTCAGCCACTAGTTTGAACGCAATGACTCCGCCACAAGACCCTCATCTGGCCTGGTTCATGGAACAACATAAAGAAATGAAAGCGCAGATTGCTGAATTGACCGCTAAGAAGTCTGCCTTCCGGCCTACGGGCTCGGACTCCATCGTTCCCCTGCCTCACAAATTTGTTATGCCGAATATGGACCTCTTTGATGGTACTGCATGCCCGAAAACTCATCTGACACGTATACCTTGGCAATGAAGGCCAAAGGGTGTACCAATCAGCAGTTGGCTGACTACTTCAATCTATCTTTGAAATCCAGTGCCTTAAAATGGTTCTTCCGCATAAAACTCGAGGCCAGGGCTACATGGGACCAGATTACTAATGCCTTCATAGAAAAGTACAAGGCCAACTTGGAATGGGAAACCAATAGAGTTGATCTGCAGACAACAGTGCAGCGTCCCGACGAGAATGTTGGGGATTTCTACAAGCGGTGGAATCTGAAACTCAGTGAGATGGCAATCCCTCCTTCTGAAGAGGAGCAACTGGACATCTTTCGCCATGCTCGAAACCACATCCGAGAGCCTCCCTCGGTAACTCCCGTACTCGACTTACGGGCCATGGTTAACTCCGCAGCCTAAGTTTGAAAAGGCTTACAATTAGCAACCGGCCGCCGCACTCGCTGCGTATATCGAGCTCCTCCTTCAAACACCGCCCCGCTCCCGCTAAAGGCAAAGATGTGATTAACTATGCGGACAGGAATGTAATAACACAACTCCTTTTGCTCCCGTAAAACCAAATGAGCCTAGGCCACGGGTCATGAACCTCGAAAACTTTGGAATGCCTCTGAACGACATCTTTAGGGGACTGGTGAAAGAAGGCTTGCTGCGGCCTTTGGAGAATTTCCAACCCAGGAATCCGAACGCTCCTGTGGATACCTCAAATTATTGTGCTTTTCATCAAGCCCATGGACATCTGACTGACAACTGCTTCACTCTGAAAAAGGCGATCCAAGGCTTGATAGAGCAAGGAAATTTGGAAGGCCCCGAAGGGCCTAATACAGTAAAAAATCCTCTGCCAAGGAACCATAATCAGGTAAATATGATTGAATGCGGAGAACCTTCGCATGCCCAGGAAGATGCCGATGAAGGTCCCCAAATACCCATGGCCAACCTTGTCGAGGATCCCGAATTCGGATTCCCCCTCAACCTTGAGGATGATGAACAAGTCAGCCCACCCTGGTCTCCTGTCAGAGATTTCCTACAAGAATACGAGGCCCGCCATTTCTCGGATGAAAGGAAAGCTGATACCAAAGAACTGGGACTGTTCCGGTCAAAACATGAGAAAACCATTTACACAAGATGGTTAGAACAATCGAGAAGGATCGAGCAAGAAAGCTTCAGACGGGCGCACATCGGGGCTTATCAGCAAAGAGGCCGAAGAGCATCTGGAGCTAGTACACTTCTGCAAGTTGGCTCTGGGAGAAACCAAATACGATCTCGAAGACAGTGAAACTGAAGAATAAGAGGAGGAGGATTGCTTCTATATCCTGCCTGGAGTCAAATACGTGCCACCCCCTCTCACTCTTCCCAGCTTCGGGAGGAGAAGCTGAGTCACAATTACCACTTCCGGGAATGGGAGCATATGACAATTTCTGCGGTTGCACGCACCCATATTCCCCTAACGGGTTTGATCGGCGTTCCCTCTCAGCCGAAATCCCGGTAGTATGGGAAGATGATTCCGATGATAGCGATGATGATGATGATGACGAGAGCGAGGAGTCAACTGAGGCCCTGCATCCGTAATCAACTGGAACAATCAGCCGGAAATAATGCCATGGGAGCCAGACACAATGGTTGGTTGTCAGCAAGCGACGATGAAGAGCCACCCGAAAATGCAAGTCAGATGCCAATAGGGACGGGCCCCCAAGAACTGCACCTCGTAAGATGCACCTGTGGTCAGTGTCTGGATACTTCAGAGGATGAGGGACAACAAAGCCCGTGCCCAGATCCGTACACATCCGAAATCCTAGAACACAATGTTCCTTATAAGAACCTAGCCGGTGAATGGAGAGGGTTCATTGAAGCACTGGTTGAGAATGGAGGGTTTCAACGACCAGAAGATGAGGAATTCGTTAACGTCATCGGATCTTTTTCTTCTTTCCCGAGAATGGATGGCATAACAACCGTGAGGGTCACAACCGAGCCGCTTGAGCACAGCGAGTGCGTGCAATCACTAAAAAGGGTTATTGATCTAAACGTCTCCCCAGTGGCTTTCATACCTATGGATCCACATGACGCCTTCCTAATTGCTCCAGTGCCTGACAGTGGACCCCGGGTGCTCCTTATTTGGACCCAGATCTATCGAGCTGCTACATCGAACTACGAGGGGGAACGTTGCCTATCCTTTACTTGTGGCTGCCCTACTTGCAAGGGTGAAAGAAAGAAGATGTATGATGAGATGGAGGCTGATAGCCATAAGACCAAAGACACTTCGGAAGACGAATATGAAACCAAGGACATGAAGGCCATGAAGTTTCCTGGGTCTGAACACGTGGATGTCTTAGAATTCAACACTGCCTACCATGCTTTGGGGAAAGGATTTTCAGGCATCCGATCCAGGCTGATAGTCGAAGATCTGATAGAGAGAGGGAAACTAACTCCCATCCGCCCAAATGAGAAAATAACCATGGTCAGATCAAATCCACCCCGGAACAAAGTAACACTCCTTGTCAGGGTTACCCAAGAAGAGGTCACCTTCCCCGAATGTATTTCAGCTCTTAGAGAAGTCCTGGAAACTGGCATGATACCGGATGCGCCTCCCACACAGAGTGCTATAATCATCTCCAGCTCTGAGTATTACAGAAAGGAACCAGAATGGTTGCACTATACCGGGGATGAGATCGAAAAGCCGCCGAGCCCCGACAATAGCGACTCTTGTTGTATGATAACTATGAGCAAGGCAAACTATGGGAGCAAATTGGAAGACGCCCTAGCTCTGTGGGCCATCCAGGGGGCAACAACACAACCCCAAAAGCCTGTGACTTGGGAAGCAGTTATAAGGGCCGCCCAGGAAGGAGCCAAGATGGCTGGCCCCTCACCATTGCTAGACTCAGTCGTAACCGGTGGCCGATAGCCAAAAAGGCTCCCCCGTTGACCTTAGCAGCATTGAAGAAATCTAGTCAAGAAGCAACTGATGAGGAAGTTAACCTGTTAACCCGATCCGAGCAGATCTTCCAAGGGAATCCCAAGGTAGATAAGAAGACCACAGATCAAGCACCTGGGGAGAACCACCGCCCCTATGCTAAGACAGCTGAAGCTCCTGACCCCGGAAAGGAGGATCCCGTGCTCACCCAGTTGAAGCAAACACAGGCCAACATCTCTCTATGGTCCCTGCTCACCTCATCCTATCCCCATAAGCTAAAACTGGAAGAAAGCCTGGCCCGCACCTTGGTCCCTATTGATGCTACTCCCGATGACGTGGTACATCTGATTGGAAACATCCACTACGGGAACATAATCACTTTCACAGATCTCGACCTCCCTCAATTTGGGGCTGATCATAACGAGCCTCTCTTCATCACAGTCCAATTGGATGAACGACGCCTCCCTCAGGTCCTGGTCGACAATCGGTCCGGAATGAATATCCTTCCGGCAAAGATCATGAGCCTACTTGATATGAAGACTACAGACTTGAAGCCTTCCTCCCTCACAGTCAAAGCTTACGACTCGACATCTCGAGCAGTCCTTGGAGTTGCTACTTTGGACTTCTGGTTTGGCCAGAAATTGATACCTGTGGAATTCCAGGTTATCGACATCCCGATCACTTTTAATGCCTTATTGGAAAGACCTTGGCTGCATCAGGTCAAGGGGGTCACCTCAAGCCTCCACCAGTGTGTGAAATTCGTTTCGAATGGGGACTTGACAACCATTTACGGGGATTTAGTCACCTTGGAGGGCACGGATATAGGTGGAATACCTATTTTGGAAATCAAACATGATGAGGAAGGTCTCATGCTAACAGGCTTTACGGTCGAGCCGCCCAAGGCCCAAGTTTGCAACGTAGATCTGACGATCACTCGGGATAAAATCCCTCCGGTCTTGAAAATGATGAGGAAGATGAGCTATCTACCTGGCCTCGGTCTAGGGAAGCACCAACAAGGAACTCACAAACTCGTCGAGGTAAAAGGACAGAAAACTCGCCACGGCCTGGGATATGAGGCCACCTCAGTGGACACCGCGAAAGAAAAAGAATTTGCTCTACAAAGGAAAGAAGCTATCACAGGAAGGGTCCCGGTCAACAACCCTAAATCTCTCCCTTTCAGTCCTAATTTGGCTGACTACTTTGTAAAGGGTCCCACACAACCGGGTAACGTCACAGAGCCCACTCCTACAGAAGGGTGGCTGAAGCTACAGGATAGCCTCAACAAGTTCGGGGAGCCAAAGCTAACCCGGTCGTAGTATTTCTGGACCTACCCAAGATACCTGGGGCTACCACTACCATGAAGAGTGAGTATACTTTCAAAGGCGTGCCAAGCCTAGTGGAACAGTTTGAGAAGCTTACTACCGCAATTCCTACTGCCCAGGAAGGTCCGAAGCCTGAGTTTGAATTGATAGTGCCGAAAGCCAAAGCTGCGGAAGTCTTCTCAGATGATTGGGATGGTCCGATTATGCAGCAGTTATTTGGGGAAGAGGTCCGTGCCGGTTTGATTGATTTCAGGCTCGGTCAAAGAAATGGTAGCGATGATCGAGGAAGGAGGACGAAACAGTACCATTCCCGAGTCATGAGGCCAGCGACGATGCCATTAAAGAATCGGGAAACTCTCTCAGGCCCGTCCGCGACCAAAGAAGAAATGATCACCAAGCCTGGATTGGTCCCCCGTCCCTTTGTGTCAATCTAGGTAGAGTCCTCCGAGTCCCTCATGGTCAAGATTAAGTCTCTAGAGTCGTCCGACGGCCTTACGCTGAAGACTACGAGTGCGTAGCAAATCTTTGTACTTCCTTTCGTTCTTAATGAAATGACGAACCTTTCTGAGTATCCCTTGATTGCCACTTTAACTAATAATAAATTAATTAATAAAAAAAACATTTAATAATAATTCATTAGATAAAGAAGCAGACACATTAAATAAATAAAAAAAAAAGAAGAGAACAAAAATCTTTAAGCAGGTTGTTCGGGAAGAGGAAAATCGAGCCCAAGCTGCCGAAGAGATTTTGACAAGTGTGAATCTGGGAACTGCGGAAGAGCCTAAAGAGACGCAGATTGGTAGTTTCTTCGGAGGAACTGAAAAGGATGCCCTACAAAATCCTACAAAATCCTCAATTCAAAGAAAGTGGCCCTCTTCATCAAAGAAAACATCATATGCAGATACGGGTTGCCGGCCGAAATCATCTCCGATAATGGATCCCACTTTGAAGGGGAATGCGACAGGCTGCTGGCGAAATTCAGAATAACCCGTCACAAGTCATCTCCCTATAGGCCCCAAACCAACGGAGCCGTCGAAGTAGCAAACAAGACTCTGGAAAACATCATCCGGAACATGGCTGTCCGAGGCAGAGATTGGCCCGAGAAGCTACACCTGGCACTCTGGGGCTATAGAACATCCGTCAGAACGGCAACCAGGGAAACACCATTTGCTCTTACCTACGGGATGGAAGCCGTACTCCCAATCGAGCTAGAAATCCCCTCACTCCGGGTACTGTTGGAAGGTCAGATCAACGAGGTCGAATGGCTTCAAAGTCGCCATAATGAATTGGCCCTGCTAGATGAACGCCGATTGAAGGCCATGGAATACATCCGAGCTTACCAAGGGAGAATGGCCAGAGCCTTCGATAAGAAAGTAAAGCATCGGGAGCCTGTCTGGGTCGGGCCATATGTTGTCCAGAAAATCTTCTCCGGAGGAGCCATGCAACTTGCAGACCTCGACAAAAATCCTTTTGTACACCCAGTGAATGGTGACAAGTTGCGCAGATACTACGCATAAAACACTGAGTCAAAATAAAAAAGAAACAAAAAAGAAGAAAAGAGTGCTAAAAGAGTAATACCCAACTAGGTTGAAAACCCGAAAAGGGCGGCCTAGGTAAAAAACAGGGTTGCACCAAAAAAAAATCAAAAAAAAAACAAAAAACAAAAAAAAAAAAATCAGGTCGAACTACGAAGACCTGAGCCCTTTTGTCCGAAGGGAACGTAGGCAGCCGGAAATGGTTCGATCTAAAACACAAATAAAAGTCATACTTTGACATCAATACACTGATCAGACCATGAAAGCGTCTCGAAAAACTCTAAAGCAATTCACATATTCATTACAGTTAAAAGCTTTTTGATGAGTCTAAGCTCGGTTCATTCCTACAACTGGCAACCTGCTAAAAGAAACTAAGATACATAATCAAACTAATGTGTCTGCTACGGCAAGAAAGGGATACTCAGAAACCTCGAGGTCACTCTAAGCCGCTCGTACTGGCATCCCCTCTCTTCTTCCCCCTTCGGGTCTTCTTCCTCTGAACAGGAAAAATGTCGGTCTTCCTCCTACCAAGCTCTGGTGTAGGGACAGGATCTATCAAACCAGCCTCTGTCAGGGCCTTAGTAGCCCTAGCGTCATCTCTCATCTCCTGTAGCCTAGCTGGTAGCATAGGAGTCCTCCTCTCCTGTCTCTTGACATAAGCCTCATAGTCGGTCACAGTATCTCCGCTCCGGTCGTAAGGGTTGGCCCTCGCCTCGGCCCTCCTCCTCTCCGAAACTGTCAGGTCCTCCGCACCCACAATGGCCTCACGCCGAGTCCCCCCAAATGCCTCTCGTACCAATCCAAGTACCAAGTGGTCAGGAACACAGGTCTCGGACGCCTGAGGATAACCCGAGGAGGAAAAACGTCATACCTCCATACTCGGGAAAGGAATGGAAACACCGAAGGATCCTCCATAGAAGCAGAAGCCACCACCCTAGTGGCTATATCATCAAAGTCCTCCAAAGGAACCTGCTCCAAGCCGAACTGCCTCAGAACCAAAGCCGGAATGTAAAAGCTGGACTGAGAAAGCCCCGGAAGCATAACCACGGGAGATCCATCCTGAAGTACTCTCCGAGTCTCCACTCGCCAATGAGGCACCGACCATCTGATATCTTCAGTCTGGCGACCAGCCATCCAACGCTCCCACGAGCCCTGATCATCAAAATCCACCAAAACCCCTCTCCTGGCAAATGTCCAAGGCTTGATCATGTCCGAAGTTTCCCGAAGAACCCCCAGGCGCTCCATCAGCCACAAAGTCAAGAGAAACGGGCTGCCCCCGTGCATATACCGCCTCCCGGTAGCCAGCCTGTCGAGAGCATGAAAAGTCTCTCCCAAGATCAAAGGTACAACATCTCTGCCCAAGCGACAGTGAACAACCACATCCAACAGAGCCCGATGACAAATCCCAAAGGAATAAACCATGAACAAGGTACCAAACATGCAAAGTGCAAAAGCATCCCAATAGGCATCATCCACCAAGCCTAAGCCCCTAAATCTATCAGGAAGACCAGAAATGTCAAAATGATCGGGACTACGAATCATACCTTGTGCTTCCTCCGGAGAAAGATGAAGAAGGTTATACAACCTATCAACAAAAGAAGCCCCTTCGGGCAAAGGAATCCCAATCTCTTCCACCTCCGGGCCACCAAGTAAAGCCCAAAATTCTTCAACGGTCGGGACCACTTCATTGTAAGAAAGGCAAAAGACATGCCTTCTAGTATCCCAAAATGAAGAAGAAGCTCTCAAGAGGTCATAGTCCGGAACCAATTCTTTGAGGGACCATAAGCACTTTACCTTGTACCTCTCTTCGAAAAATGACCTCCTCTCGTGCATAATCTCCCTACACCACTCCTTGAACTTCTCAAAGAACAACATTTGCTCTTTCTTGGACAATTTTGGGGAAATTTTGGACATTTCCATGGCTTTTTTGGCTTCTCTCTCGGATTTTCAGTAATTTGAACTGAAGAAGACGAAGTTTTAATGGCATTTATGGACCAAACCAGATCCAACCACCGAAATAAATGAACCATGTCAGATGTCAAACCCATCCGCGCGGATGGAATTGTTGTCCAAAGAAAAATCTGCAGCAGCTCAAACTGCTGCACAACGGAGGAATATTTTCTTCCCAGCTGCTCGAACCTTGTGCAAAACCTGTCCAAACAGTTCATATACCAAACACTCACACCCTTGCCAAAAAACCGGGGCTCATGCAACAGTGCATTCATATAAAATTGCATTCATGATAGATAAAATAAAATAAAATCCTAAATTATTACATTCCAAAAAAAAAAAGAGTGTGCATAAAAAAACAAAAGAAAAAAGAAACTGTATCTGCCAATAAATAAATAAATAATAATAGGTACAGTCTCAGAAATCAGTCTCAGAAGATCGTCAGTCAGAGTCCTCGGTGGCTGGCGCTTTCCCCCGATCCCTCTTGCGGCTCGGGCCCGCCTCCTCAGTAGCCACGAATATCTCGGGCTCAGAATCATCCTCGTCTTCGGAGGAAGGCTCGTCTGGACCAACCGGCACACCCTGATACGGCAAGCCAAGATCAGCAAAGAAGTCGTATCCGAACGAAAATGCGTCGGATTCTCGGACGTGCGAAGAAGATCCACCATGATGCCAGACATGTCCCTGTCCATACGGATCTTCGAGAATGACGTGGTCCGAAGGCAACACCACACTGGGATCTATGAGAGGAGAAAGAGGAGTCTCGAAAGAAGGCTCAGAAGGAATAGGGAAAGTCTCCCTCTCGATAGGCGCCGGCTGTGCTCGTCTCCTCCTGCCCTGAGAAGACCCACAAATAACCATATTTTTGATGAACCTCTTGGCCCCGATCACCAGATTCGTCAGCTTCTCCACCACCTTGGCCGGGAACTGCACGGAAACAAAAGCGTCAGAGATAATTAAGGCGAAAAATGACAGGAAAGAAAGGAAAAGACAGAAGCAAAAAAAAAGGAGAAGGAGAAGCCATACCTTCATATCCGGACGAGGCCGGAAAGCTCGTGGAACCCGATCAGGGACAGGGATCTGTACTCTCAGCCTAACCCCGTCCTGGACATATGAAAAGCTCGATCGAGGGTACCACACAACCCCCAATCCCTCTCTCTCAAGAACCTGAGGCGTCTTCAGCCTCCACAAGACAAATTGCGAGTACTCCTCGATTGCCACGAACCTCGAGTGGTGCTGGCCACCTCGATACTCATCCCAGGTCTCCGAGTTCTCACTCGGATGCATCATGTCAGCAGGGGGCTCCACCGGAGCCATCGCAGGTGCACCCATGCCATGTTGGCGCGTCACTCTCTCCCCTAGATAATACACGTCGCAGGTCAAGCCTCTCAAGATCCTCCGCTCCACGGTCCATCTCTCGGCACCCTTCAGCTGCTCTATATCAAAGCGATCCCAAGGGTAGAATATGATCCCCTCATCTGTCTCAGCCATCGTCAAGGGTAGGCAATCCGAGTACTTAAGGGTCGTGCGCCCCCTAGAACCTTTCTTCTCCCGGGCATACTTGGATCAAGAAAGCATGGCCGGATACGCCCCGATGTACTCCGTCGGCTGCCGCCACATCGTGACGTGAAAGAACTCTAGAGCCCATACCTGCGAAAGGAAAAGGTCCAATCAATTAAGTGCGAGAAAGGATACGTGCTTAAAGAAAAGAGGGAAAGCAAAAAGAAAGCTTGTACCTCCAGAGGGAACTCGAAGCACGTCAAAGAGCTGACAGCCTTCCGGCTATATCGATCCAGAGAAAAATATAGCTCTGCCAGCCCTGCCACTCCCCAAGATATCTCTCCAGCCATCCCCACGTCCTCCAAGGACCTCAGCAAAGCAAAAACAGCCGTCCCCTCGGCATGTCCAAAAAGCGTGCTCGAGAAAGCAAACCATAAAAAGGCCCTAGCAATCTGCTCAACGCCTATCCTCTCATCCCCAGCCTCGTAGCTCCCAATACTCTCCACGATCTTCCCGTGGACCACCGCGTACTCCATCCCCATCCCCTTTTTGGGAATAGGGGAAAATCCTAGAAGGGCCTGCAAATCCATATCACTGTAGCCGTCTCTCCACTCAATGCTCCGTCCTTTAAAGGACAGGCCCGTAATCGCGGCATAGTCAGAAGGTGTGACCGTGGCCTCGCCCCAGAAGAAATGGAATGTGTGGGTCACGTCCCACCAATGTTGTGCCAAAGCAAAGATCAGGCCCTTGCTCTTGGGGAACTTGACCAAACCCCTCAAGCATTCGATGAACTCGTACAATCCAGTCTCAATGACGATCTGTCTAGGACTCATCATCGCTCCTCTGCCCAAAATCGGAAGCCGGTCCCACAAATAAATCACAGACTCCACCGATCCCCGAGTCTTCATCTTGTTCAGCTGCTCCGTCACGAAATTGTTTCCGCCCTGCAAAAAAAAAGAGAGAAACAAAAATGTCAAAAAAAAAAAAATTTCATTTGGCATTCGCATTCAAAAAAAAAGAAGCATACACATGCATCATAGACATAAAGTTTTGCAGAAAATCGGGCAGCATAACAGCATACAACGGACCTAGCCCAATTTTTCTTGCACAAAAAAAGAGTTTTTTCAGCAAGTACCATTCATTCATACAGAAAGCATGTCAATAATATCGAGTCAACGGAAGTAAAAACTCCGTCCCATTTTTCATAAAATAGCACAAATAAACAGTTTTTCCACAAGTCATTCATTCAATCAACGTAATCAAAAATCCGTCCCACTTTTCAAAAAAAATCCTATGCATACATACATTCATATCATTCATCATTCCATTACAAAAAAAAATAATCCTACAAGAGGCATACATGCATACATTCATGTCCGTCCCGGATTCGGGCGAATTCCTTATCATTTCATATTTCAAAAAAAAAATGGCAAAATGCCCATTCTTTTCAAACACAATGCATACATACAAATCTCAATTTCAAATGTCAAGGACATTATTTTCAAATTTCAAATCACAATTTTCGGATCTAAAAAAATAAATGGCGAAAATGCCCATTCTTTTTTTCAAACAAAATGCATATTTTGATTACCCACATACTCATCACAACATGCAAAGCATCAAAATCAAAATCCAAGGCCAAGAACATCAATTTTCGGATATTCAAAAAAAAATCAAAAAATCAATCACAAAAACAATTTCAAGCAAGAAATCAACCAAGAAAGTGAAGAGATTCGAAGTATACCGTTCGAAGACTCGGATCAGTGGCCCAATGTTGCCACGCATCGGGGTAGGGCTCCTCCGCAATCGATTGCGAAAGTGTGTAATGCCTCCTCATTCGAACGAGTTCTAATCGCCTTTCCGCGACCGGGCCGCGTCCTTGACCTTGAATAGCGACTCCCCCGTGTTCCATTGCTTGAAAAATCAAAGAAAATGAAAGAATTTTGAAGGTTTTTGGCCAAAAATGGCTTCCTTTCTCGGTTTTGTCTCTCTCTCTCTCTCGTAAATGCACAAGACTGAAAAAAAGGTGAGGAAGAAGAAGGAAGGGCGGTGGCCCTCATTTAAACCCATCTAGGACTCAAACCCATCCGCGCGGATCAGTTTGAAGGGTCAAAAAGACCGTTTTGCCCTTTAAAATTCCAGGACTCTGCAGTTTAGTCCTCAACTTAACAGAGCTAGCCAAAGTCAACCAAAGTTAACCCCCTTTCAAAGGAACCCTAACGGCAGTCAAACGTAAGTCCGATTTCTCCGAGAAAGATAACGGAATCCCGTTTCTTTCATCAAAATCATCAACGGCAGTCAAACGTAAGTCCGATTTCTCCGAGAAAGATAACGGAATCCCGTTTCTTTCATCATTATCATCAACGGCAGTCAAACGTAAGTCCGATTTCTCCGAGAAAGATAACGGAATCCCGTTTCTTTCATCAAAATCATCAACGACAGTCAAACGTAAGTCCGATTTCCCCGAGAAAGATAACGGAATCCCGTTTCTTTCATCAAAATCATCAAACGGCAGTAAAACGTAAGTCCGATTTCCCCGGGAAAGATAACGAAATCCCGTTTCTTTCATCAAAATCATCAAACGGCAGTCAAACGTAAGTTCGATTTCTCCGAGAAAGATAACGGAATTCCGTTTCTTTCATCAAAATCATCAACGGCCTTAAAACGTAAGCCCGTCTTCCCCAGCGAAAGCCAACAAAATCCCCGAGAAAGATAACGGAATCCCATTTCTTTCATCAAAATCATCAACAGCTGTAAAACGTAAGCCCGATTTTTCTCCAACGAAAGCCAACGAAATCCCTAGCAGCTTTCGAACTACGATTGGCTTGATTCCTCTTAAGGATACGTAGGTAGCCTACCATAGGTCCAGCCACCCGACCAAAATGGTCACCCTCTTCTTCGGCAGCAGACGAAGTCCACCGAAGGACCATCCATCCCAAACCATTAAGGGAAAACATTTCAAATCAAGGTCCGAGGCGCCTAAAATGCCATCATCATCCAGGTTTGAGGCACCTAAAACGCCATCATCATCAAGGTTCGAGGCACCTAAAATGCCATCATCAAGGTCCGAGGCACCTAAAACGCCCTCATCACCAGGTTGACGCCTCAAAATAGTCATTCCAGGGTCAAAGACCCGAACTACGACTGGCTTGATTCCTCTTATGGATACGTAGGTAGCCTATCATTAGGTTCAGCCATCAGACCAAAAATGGTCATTCCTATCCCCAGCAGAGCGGATATACAACTTCAGCCATCAGACCGAAAATGGCCATTCCTATCCCCAGCAGAGCGGATATACAACTTCAGCCATCAGACCAAAACGGTCATTCCTATCCCCAGCAGAGCGGATATACAACTTCAGCCATCAGACCAAAACGGTCATTCCTATCCCCAGCAGAGCGGATATACAACTTCAGCCATCAGACCGAAAATGGTCATCTC
The DNA here is from genome assembly GCA_022495995.1 of Adenophora triphylla var. japonica. Taxonomy (NCBI): domain Eukaryota; kingdom Viridiplantae; phylum Streptophyta; class Magnoliopsida; order Asterales; family Campanulaceae; genus Adenophora; species Adenophora triphylla. Next base: position 772,744 of record JAFEMH010000204.1, on the reverse strand, counting down.
TTATCCCCAGCAGAGTTTCTTTCAGCAACCGACTGCGGAACTCGCTCACCAGGTTGACATCCTAAAACTGTCACTTCAGGGTCAAAGACCCGAACTACGGCCGGCTTGATTCCCATTCAGGATACGTAGGTAGCCTATCGCTAGATCCAGCCACTCGATCACTTGATCATCCTGTCAAATATGGAGCCTTACTCTTATTGACGACCCCACTTCCTTCGAAAGCACCGTCGCCGAGGGGCTACTGTAAGTGCTCCAATTTGAGTTGTTAGTATTTTCGTTAGAAAATTAACGAAAGTTTTAACATTTCTAACATTTCTAACAATTCCTAACATTTCTAACAAAGTGAGGGTAGATTAGGGATTGCCATTTAAAGATAAACCATGGAAAAGAATCAAAAAAGCAAAAGAAAGGTCAAAAACCCGAAATGGAAGCTGCTGGAACATTTTCTGGTTGCTTAATTTGAATTTTATTCTTCCTGTCCAAAGCCTGGAGCAGCATTTAATGAACAGTGCACGCCATCAAGACCATCCGCGCGGACATGTTTGAATTTTCAGAGGCCTATAAATTGGGCCCTTCAGTCACAGAAATGAGGAGGAACAACACATTTTACAACTGCACCTTGGCGAAAAATAGGGAGAAAACAGTGGGAATTCACTTGAATTGCCACCATTTTCTCTTGAATCTTTCCCAAATCCCACTCACTCAAAGCACTCTCAAATCACTCTCATACATACACTAACCCAAGCTCAAATCACCCCTTAGGAGGAGGATTAGAGAGAAAACATAGAGGACTTCATTGTTATCTACTTGTTTTCTCTTTGACCAACTCTAATCACAAACCCTAAACACATTCAAACCCTAAACACATTCAAGCCTTGGATCCATTCAAACACAAAACACAAAGAAGATAGGTATAACCTCCTTCTCTTTACCCTAAAATTCTCTCATCCATGCATGCATTTTCAAACTCCAAAATGTAGTTTGTTCATATTCTTGCCCTAGATCCAAGAGGATCACCATGGAAATTCATCTCCATGGATGATCCTCTACAAGGATCAACATTACTTTCAAAGTGTTTTTACTTACTTGCAAACATGTTTTCAAAACCCTAAAAATCATTTTCATACATCAAATCTTGATTTCAAAGGATAAAATTCCCCTTCCCAAGCAAATGAAATGCTTAAGTCCTAATGTACCCCAAGGATAGCTTGATATAGTAGATCACCACTAAAATGTTTAGTGATCACTAATCAAAGCTTAGGGAAATGGGGACAAGCATGGATGCCAAACCCCCTTTAAAATCATGTTTTTCTTCAAGAGAAAGTTGCTGTCCAGTAGCCTTTCTCTAAGACCTCTGTCCATTGTCTAATTTTTTGGACATAAAGAAACTTGGAATTTGGTGTTTACAACAAAATACTTTTTGTAGCCAACATCCAGAGATTTCCATAAATAATTTTACTCTATTTTTTTCGTGAGTAAAACTCCCTTTTTCAAATTATCTTTTAAAAGTCAGTTCATCAGTCTCTGGATGTCCAGATTTCATATCTGAGATTTCCAGAAGGTTTTGGTCTACCAAATCATCTCCAAATGGGAAAGTTCTTTTACATAAACCTTATTTAAGGTGTTTTGAACAACTTTCATTCTTGGACGTTCCCCAGATTCTGAGATTTTTAAGCCCTTAAACCCATTTTAAAATAAAGTGTCCACTGCCTTTTTCATTCTGGCAGAATTGGTTTTCAACTTCAAAAAATCTTTTGAGTCCCAAAACTCAACCCAAAAATCACACCAAAAATCATGGGACTTATTCAAAGTCTAATAAAGAGTTCCCAATTTTTACTTTTCAGTTTTAACTTATTTTGGCCAAAACACACACACACACACACACACAAATGGTTTTTAAGCTTGAAAGACTCGTTTTACGAGGCATTCCGGGTGAACACTAACGTTCTTCCCGGCGTGTAACGTGACCTCCGAACCCAAATATCTAATCTCGGGCATTTTTCAAAGTTTTGGCCCTTAAAATAAAAATGGCGTGGTGACTCCGTTTGATTTAAAAAAAAATCGGGTATCATCACACTATTGTTATAGGCAAATTCCACTAAAGGAAAATGGTCTTCCCAAGATAAATGGAAGTCCATCACACAAGCCCATAGCATGTCCTCGAGAATCTGAATGGTCTTCTCTGTCTGCCCATCAGTCTGAGGATGAAATGTTGTACTAAAATTCAACTTGGACCCCAAGGCTTCATGTAAAGCCTTCCAAAACCGCGAGGTGAATCTCGGATCCCTATTAGAAACAATGTTGACAGGTACCCCATGCAATCTCACAATCTCATGGATATACAACTGGGCCAATCTCTCTAATGAATACTTTGTTGAAACTGGTAGAAAATGAGCTGATTTGGTAAATCTATCCACAATCACCCATATAGCACCCATCTTCCTCGAAGTAGGAGGCAATCCAGTCACAAAATCCATAGAAATGCCCTCCCACTTCCATTCCGGAATATCCAGTGGTTGAAGCAATCCTGCTGGTCTCTGATGTTCAGCTTTGATCTGTTGGCAAGTTAAACACTTTGATACAAATTCTGCAATCTCCTTTTTCATACCATTCCAACAGTAACCTCTCTTCAAGTCCTGATACATCTTGGTGCTTCCTGGATGAATAGCAAATCGAGACTTATGGCCATCCTCTAATACTTGCCTTTTGATCTCTGGGAAAGAAGGTATGCAAATCCTGCCTTTGAAGGTTAGAATCCCATCCTTGTTTAATGAAAACTCCCCAGTCTTTCCATCTTGCAATTTCTCCACAATTTTCTTCAATTCAATGTCATTCTGCTGGGCTGCCAAGAGATCTCCATATAGAGTAGGAACTGCTCTAACATTGGAAAACAACATATCACCTCTCACTTCCCGAGACATCAAGGTAGATAAATGAGCCTTACGGCTAATAGCATCAGCCACCACATTAGCTTTCCCGGGATGATAGGAAATAACACAATCATAGTCCTTCAGAAGCTCCAACCAACGCCTCTGTCTATTGTTCAATTCCTTCTGGGTAAATAAGTATTTCAGACTCTTATGATCTGTAAATATCTCAAATTTGGCTCCATACAAGTAGTGTTTCCACTTATGCAATGCAAAAACAATAGCAGCTAACTCCATATCGTGGGTAGGATAATTCTGCTCCGCTGGTGATAACTTCCTTGAAGCATACGCAATTACCTTCCCATTTTGCATAAGGACACAACCCAATCCTTCTTTAGACGCATCACTAAAAATAACAAAGTTCTCACAACCCTCTGGAAGTGTAAGAATAGGAGCTGAAGTCAATCCCTTCTCCAGTTCAGTAAAACCAGCTTCACACTTAGCATTCCATATAAATGGTACATCCTTTCGAGTCAATCTGGTCAACGGAGTTGCAATCCTCGAAAATCCCTCTATAAATCTTCGATAATACCCCACTAACCCAAGGAAACTACAAACCTATGTCACTGTATAAGGTTGTTTCCAGTTGAATACGGCCTCAATCTTTGAAGGATCCACTACAATACCAGTACTGGATACCACATGACCCAAGAAAGAAATTTGTTCCAGCCAAAACTCACATTTGCTGAACTTTGCAAATAACTGTTTCTCACGAAGCACGGATAAAACAATTCTCAAGTGCCTCTCGTGATCTTCCCTGGATTTTGAATATACCAGGATATCATCAATAAACACCACAACAAAACTGTCAAGATACAGGTTGAAGATCCTATTCATCATGTCCATAAAGACTGCCGGTGCATTGGTCAACCCAAATGGCATAACAAGAAATTCATAATGCCCATACCTTGTTCTGAAAGCTGTTTTAGAAACATCATCTGGCTTGATTTTCAACTGATGGTATCCGCTACGCAAATCCAACTTGGAATATATAACGGAACCTTGGAGTTGATCAAATAAATCATCAATATGAGGAAGAGGATATTTGTTCTTAATAGTAGCTTGATTCAGTAGTCTGTAATCAATACACAACCTCAATGTACCATCCTTCTTCCTAACAAACAAAACTGGTGCCCCCCAGGGTGAAACACTGGGACGAATAAAACCCCTGTCTAACAACTCCTGCAACTGAATTTTCAACTCTTTTAACTCAGATGGAGCCATTCTATAAGGTGCTTTAGAAATTGATGAAGTACCTGGCAATAAGTCAATACAGAACTCCACCTCTCTATCCGGAGGCATAGAATACTCAGTTGAGAATACGTCACTAAACTCATTCACAACTGAAATACAAGATAGTTTAGGAGACTTCTTACTAGAATCTAACACATATGCCAAGTATCCCTCATACCCTTTTGATAAAAACTTTCTAGCCTTTAGTGCATATATAATATGAATGCCAAATAAAGACTTATCAGCATCAAATATAAACACAGGCACATCAGGCATAGAAAAGGTGACTCACTTTCTGCGATAGTCCACCAAGGCATGACAATAACTCAACCAGTCCATGCCTAAAATAACATCAAAATCTTGGATTGGTAACTCTACCAAATCCACTGGCAATACATGCCCACATATAATCACCTCACAATCATGATAGATCAAAGAGGATTCGAGGTGCTCTCCCACAGGAGTAGAAACCTCTAACACATAAGGTAACAACTTAGGCAACTTATGCAATGTAAATTCAAAATGAGATGCCACATAAGAATGAGACGATCCAGGGTCGATAAGAATACGAGCCCTGACCCCTGAGACAGGGACAATACCTCTAATGACCGCGGTGGGATCTACCGCGCCTAGATCCAAGGCAAACACTCTACCTTGGACTCTCTCTTTAGGTTTCCCCTCAACATCTCTTTTCACACCACCTCTGGGCTGGTCACCTTGCTGTCTACCACCCACAGTTTGATCCTTTTTGAATTTAGGACAATCCTTTTTGAAGTGCCCCATTTCTCCACAATTCAGACATTTACCCTGTTTCCTCCAACAGTTGTCTTCAGAATGTCCTATCCTCTTACAAAAGTTGCAGATAGTCTCAAATTGACTGGATACAGGACGAGTGGAAACTGTGACTGTTCCTCCCTTAGCCACTCCAGAAGTTGAAGATTTAGGCTGACCCCTGCTCTGACCTCAACTCTGGCCTGGAAACTTAGCCTTGCTCCCACTACCTTCAGATTTACCTCTATGTTCCTCTCTGTAGGCCATATTTACTGCCGCCTGGTAATTGGGAAAATCGTGCGTCAACAATTGTTTTCTGAACTCCAACCCGAGTCCCTTAACAAACCTATATACTCTCCTGCTTTCATCTGGTACTAGATGTGGACAATATCTCGCCAGCTCTATAAATTTTGCAGAATATTGGGCCACTGTCATTGCCCCCTGCTCAAGTTTCAAGAACTCTACCTCTTTCTTATCTTTGGTGATCACTGGAATGAAATGCTCCTTGAATCTTCCTGTGAAGTTGTTCCAAGTTTGGGGCATGTGGTCCCGCTCCCAACTTTCCTTAAGAATTTGCCACCAATGCTCTGCCGGACCCTCCAGTTTGAACACTGCACATCTGACTTTTTCTTCATCTGTACTTTCCATTGCCACAAAGATTTTATTCATAACTTCTAGCCACCTCTTTGCTATCAATGGATCTGGATCCCCGTTAAAACTGGGTGGAGCCATTTTAATAAACTTTTCTAACCCATGTGTTGGCCTTGCCTTAGGTTGTTGTTGTCCCCACCCCTGAGCTGCCATATTCTGTAGGAAAACCCAGATATAGCCATCATCTCAGCGTTCTGGTTTCCCCCAGCACCCAAATCACCAATGTTTCCCTGCTACCTCTGCTGGTCATCACCAGTCCCAGCCATTTCAATAATCCCTGCATTAAACACTCGGCGTCAGATATCACACACTCCCCCTTAGACTAGACATCTACCCTTGACCTCTAGCCAAAGCTCTGATACCAACTGTGGGCGCCTCTCAACTCTCGGAACCTATAAACTCGTGTCCCAGGATGGAGGGTCCAAAAATACCATTTCAAAAAAAAACTTTTCTTTACTTTAACTTGAAAAGTAAACAACCCTTTTCAAAACAATTTCAAAATAACCTCTCTACTCGGAGGCGATATATAAACCTTTTTAAACAGTTATAACATGTATAAGCTACAAGTACTACAACTGAAAGGGCTAACACAAGCCAACCATAAAACAGACCAATCCTAAGTTTAATTACAACACAATTGAAACATGTTTATGAAATTTTTATATACAAAACATTTCCTAAAAGAATAGCCACCACAACATTCCCATCTCCCTAAACCAACACATACCCTGACAACCCAAAAGATGTCCAAACTCTCCTCCGGCCTCACCGGTCCGGTCCTCCTGTCTCAGCGGGATCTAAAAACAAAAAAGGGAGAAGGGGTGAGATAAAATCTCAGCAAGCTATTATGTATGCAACAATATGCCATACAATATGCAACACATAAACAAGTTGCTCATAATCACATTGGGAAAACAGTAAACACTTTACGTTACCTTCTTTTTACCTTTCCCATCTGAATCATATGTAGTACTACGGTGGGAGTAATACTCCACTCATTGGTGAACTGCTGGTGCATATTCACGACTTATACGATCTCTATCGGAGACCCATATAAGATGGCAGTTATCTTATGAACTGACTGCATATATCCATAGAAGCTGTACCCCCAATCCGTGGCCACAGAAGGGAGAGCGGTCACAGGTATAAGGAAATCTAAGCACCTTATGAAATATCTTCTCATAAGTGATAGTATTCCATATACCCCCGATGATCAACTGATACAACCATATTCAAGCACATAACAGATACTTAAAAATAAGTCCACCCCATGGGACATCAATACATAACATGGTACTTATACCTCATGTCAAACCAATCACAATAGTGCACATATATTTCAGCACTATTGAATATTAACAATTCAATGACATGGTATTAATACTCATGCTCAACCAAATGCAACAGTACAACACGTATTTAAACACTATGTGCACAACCAACTATGAATATGTAAACACTTATGGCACAATGTATATCACATAAGTCCTACATATTCGTTACAGAATATATAATCCAGTAACAGGGTATTAATACTCCTGCCTAAACCAATAACGTAGTGGAACATCTATTTAATGCACATCATAAACCAATAACCTTATACATGTAACCACATAGAGGTACAATGACATACAAGTAGCCCTACGCGTTCATAATATAACATTAAACACCTTCTATAAAGGTTCCATATTCAAATACCAAGTTTTACTAACTTTGGTTCAAGTTTCACAATTGCCTTTCAAGCATTTTCAGGTCAATATTTAAAGACATTTCCTTTATCATTTTGGGTCAATTCAAACTCCATGGTATAGTACTAACATTGTACTATCATTATAGTTATAGAAGGATCAATTCCATACTAGATTGCTTAGGGTTCCATGCTTGCAATCTCAGCCTCAGAAAACTGTCCTGGTCACGAGTCGTGCTAATAGGCACGAGTCGTGACCAACCCCGGCACGACTGGTTTGATTATCACGACTACTATATACGAGTGAAAAGGGCTGGGGAACGACTCGTGCTCATGGGCACACTACAAAAAAATTGAGATTTTGCTACGAAAAAATTTGTAGCAAAATGTTAAGATTTCGTAGCTAAAGGGTATTGGCGACGAACCTGTTTTCGTCGCAATTTCGTCGCCTATGCGACGTCGCTAAAGGGTATTGGCGACGAAATAATATTCGTAGTCGTAGGTATATTTTTTAACTACGAAAAATAAATTTTGTCGCCAAATAGTTTTTGCCACAAAATATAAAATCGTCGCTAAAGGGTAATTTTTTGTAGCCAAAAGAATTCTTTTAGCGACGAATTAATTCGTCCCAAATTATCCGATCTTATACTACAAAATATTTTCGTCACCGAATGTTACTGTCTTGCTATGAAACATTTTCATAGCTATAAATACATTCTTCTACTACAAAATATTTTCGTCGCCGAATATTACTGTCTTGCTATGAAACATTTTCATAGCGTAGCCATCTTTTTTACTACGAAATATTGTGTTGCAAAATGTGATTTTAATCTAATTGCTGCTCCAAGAAAAAAAATATATATGTGAAAATATTATATTTATCAAAATACTACACGTTATTAAAATTGTTACTGCTGATGTATTGCGCCTACTCTCAAGCCGTCCGGATCGTCACTCAATGCCGCAGTTACTTCTCTTTCTCTCTCAATGGCCGCAGTTACTTCTCTCTCTCAATGGCCGCAGTTAAAGAGGGCGACGATGAGTTTAATATAATTGAGATTTATCATAATACCCATTGAATCGATTGAGAGCGTACCTGGGAATTAGGTTGCCGCCGGTTGATGCTGCTGATGTGGGTTGCGGCAGGTTGAGAGTGCACGTCTTTGTCTACTCTCAAGCCGTCTGGATCATCTCTCAATCACCTCAATCGCCGTTGTTACCTCTCTGTTGCTGTTGGCCGCAGTTAACATAAAAGGGTAAGCGATATAGAGAATCAGGGGAGGAAAAGGAATAGTAGGTTTTAAATTGAGGTTGGCTAATGGCACTTCTATGTTTGTATATTTGATAAGCTAACCCACATATTGAATAAATAGATTGTAATATATGCACTATGGAATGTACTCAAATTTTAGGGGTGATTTTAGCATAATGTTATGGGTGATTTTAAGGGTGATTTGGCTATGAAGTAATTTCATAGCAAATGATTTATATTTTTGTAGCTAAATCTTATTTACATTTTGACTAGCGCGGGAAATTTAGTGCGCCAAAAAATTTGTCTGGGACCAAAATTTTAGCAATGCATTCAATGACAAATATTTTTGTTTTGTTTTCTTAGACTAGCATTTGGCTACAAAACTAATATTGTCGCAAAAACAAAGAGATTTGTCTACGAATAAATAATTCATCGCTAATGCAAATCTTTGAACTACAAAATATTTTTGTAGCTAAAAAATTTGTAGCTAAATCCTCATTTTTTTTGTAGTGGCGCGAGTCGTGCCCTTGCCCAGAAACTGCTGTTCATGAAGATTTTCAACAGGACAAAGCACAACAACCTTATTTCCTTCATACTCTTTCCTTCCAACTCAACTTTACCCAGTTTAAACATCAGTATATTGGTTAGAAACAACACAACATACTCCCTCCAAGCCATGTAACACATACACAACATATTCCAAATCCAACCACATCATTTTATAACTCTTTAACATGATCATTCAACCCAACTTATTTTCTTTTCATTTCAAGCCAAGTAAAATGATCCAAAACTATCACAACTTATTTATAACATCATAATATCATCATTATATATATATATTATGAACAGTTATAGAATGGAATCATAATAACTTACCAAAATTTGCCGAAATAAAAAGTTGATTTAATCGGCTATTCTTGTTCTATTCAACTCACTGATCACAAATATGAAATCAGAATTTGAAACGGAGCAACGGATAATTTTCTACGAATTTATGAAGGTAACCCTAGGTTGGAAGATAATACGTAGGATAAGAAGAAGAAAGAACTGATAATGAATCTTCTAGGGAACTTGGAAAGATTTATATAAAACTACTTACACTTTAGCTCCTCTAAGTTCTAGACTCCTACAATTCACCCCTTATACTTATATTTACACATAAGCTCCTCGAAGCTTTTTATAACATTTCATTTCGAATTTCAAATATCACCCCTTTACTATACCAATTCCCATTTATTCATTTAGACATTATATATTCAAAATCAATTTAATAACATCTAAAATCACGTAATTTAGCAACTTAGCCAAATAAACACGTAATAAAATCAAATAACATATAATGCATAATATGAGATGCCATGCACCCCACTCCCACGTGCTCCACGTGTGACCAAAATGTGCCTAGGTTTAGGGTCGTGACACTTTCTACGGCATAGATCGCTTGGCGATGGGGGGACCGGTTCATGCATGGGAGAAGCCACTGCTTTGGTCACTTTGTGGTTGCGAGAGAGGCTTCAAGCAATGCCTGTGCTTCTGACATCTTTTAGTCCGTGGACGTTTGCTCAGTGACCTCTTGTCTTGGATATGGATCAGTCCGCTTGGGAGAGGTGGATGGCTTGACTTGGCATGCATCACATCCGTTGGTGAGTTCCTCTTTGGAGGATTGAGACTAGGAGGGCCCTTCAGGAAGGTTCCTATGTTGTCAGGGTCCCAAGGTGTTCTTGGTCCTCTTTCTATATTCCGTCGATTGTTTCTCGACAGTTTGGGATGAGGCAGGAGCCTTTGCTAGGCTGGAGTGAGATTGCTACAATGATGGTAGCTTCTTTCTCCATGGCGGACCTATCCGCTTTCCTTCTCTTTTTGGAGATATGGGAGTTTGCTGCTTTTCCTCTTGGGGTACCTCTTAGGGAGAGTGTTGTCCTGACTACTGAGTACTTGGACGGGCTCAGTCGATTATGAGGAGCAGGCGCGAGGCGATTTCGGGGTAAGGTTGTCGTTTCAGCTGCGACCTTAGGAGTGCAGAAGCTTGGGTTAACCCTCAGGGTGTCACGGGAGACGCTTTATTTGACTATGAGAATAGAGTTGACTGATTGATGGTGAGAGGTCCCCTTTTGCAGACTTGTAGGGAGGAGATCCAACCCGAGGCACGGATGAACGAAGCTTTAAGAGCGACTGAGTTGCTTGACGCGACTGGGAGGACTCCTTATCTAGGAAGGTGGGAGACAGAGATAGTTCTCGTGGAGCAAAAGAAGACTCGACGGGGACGAGGGAAGAAAGGCGAAGGGACAAGCGCGAGTGGCGCGGAATGACCTTCTGAAACTCTAAGTATCCATTCATTGTCATTTGCAGACACATTAATTTTTAAATGTTTTAAGCTGTCTTTTAGCATGTTGTGAGTTTGAGAGTAGACCGTGCTTGAACTCATCAAGAAGTGTTTTAACTGTGATGATTTGTGATTTACTTTTAAAGCTTTGTTGAGACGCAAAATCTCTTGCTTGCTTCTTGTCTGAGCCTTGATGGCTTCCAATTTTTGGATTTTTGTGTATGCTTTAGACCGAACCAATGAAGGCTGCCTACGTTCCCCTTGAGGGGCTCAGGTCTGCGTAGTTCGACCCTCTTTTTGTGAGAGAAATGACTTGTAATTTACACTCATAAGGGCGTATATATTATTTTTGAAAAGGTGGGTCCCCTTTTGTGTGAATGCCTTATTTGACATAGGCGCAAAAAACATGGTTTTTGGTTCGACTCTTTTGAGAGAGTATGAGCACTGAAAAGCTTGTAAAAGTGTATGAAAGCCCTTGCTGACAGAAAATCAGTGTTTAGCTTTATTTTCCTATTTTGTAGAAAAAGAAGACTTGTCAAGACATCTGAAAACTTGATTTGTTCACAATGATCACATGTTTGCCTAAAACCCTTTGTTGATGTTCGGGTTATTCAACAATTAAACTTGATATGCTTGATTAATCATGAAGAGAAAGTCAACCGGTATCAAGGATTGAGTTGGTCTGGTGTGAAAAAAGGTTTGTGCATAAGAGAGGTCATTGGTGAGACCGGATTTGTGGATTTGCATGTGTTTATGACCGGACCATTTCTGGTTGCCTACGTTCCCCTTGACGGGCTCAGGTCAATGTAGTTCGGGGCCGAACCGTGTTTGGCTTTGGGGCAAGGACATGGGTATTTGTGCCGCCTTTAGCGAAAAGGCTCGGAAGGTCGAATCATGAGGCACGGGCCTTGAGGTGATTCCTGAACAAGTCGTATTTGACGACAGTTTCAATGAATCCATTGCTTCTTGATCGTTGCTCTCACGGGGAGAGGAAGAATTTGAACACAGCTTAAGGGCTTATGACATGATTTTGCCTTTGCTTTAACTCCTCCATTGTTATTGACAACTTTCATTCTTCGAGCTTTAATTTTGCCCATCTGTCAAGCTTCTGATTGGCGATGCTGGGTCCTTTGCCTCATTTTTTTGAAGCTCTTGCTTGAGCTTTTTCTCTTTTTTTTGAATCTTCTGCTTGAGCTTTTTTTTTTTTGAAGCTTCTGCTTGAGTTTTTTTTTTTGAAGCATATGAGGGCGAAGGCAAGCCCCTAGGTTGTTGTCGACATGGGGTCAGTCTTTTAATGATGAGTGACGTTTTGTTATCCTTTGATGTTGTCGCCGTCGTTGACTTGGTCAAGGTGATGGTGGAGACATGTTTTGGAAAGTGTAGGGCTTGATGGAGGCCTTTGTGTGGGGGTATGTTAAGGTGTATGTAGAGCTATCGATTGACTTTCTCACACCAATTAATCAAAGCATTAATCATTTGTGGAATTACTTGTTGAGCAATGCAAGTGATCACATAGAACAAAACAATTTCATTAAATGTAAAGTGGGCAAAATAATGTCTCAAGTCTAGCAAGAAAAGAAAGAAAACATGCGAATGGAAAATTGAAGACTTAATTACAATGTCCGAGGAGGACTTGATTGAATGAGGAAAGTACTAGAACCTACGAGGTTTGACTGTATGATTTTTTTTTTAGTGTAGAGGGGGGAGAAGAAGACTCGATATTCTTTAGGCAAAGTTTCGATGGAGAATTCTCCGATTTGCGTCTCTGTAGGCTCTTTAGCAGTTCCCAAATTCATTTTGGTTAGAACCTTCTTGGCTGCTTGGGCCCGATTTTCCTCCCGTTTGACAACATGATTAAAGATTTGTTTAATGCATTGTTCATTAATGTGTCTGTGTCTTTATCAAGTGAATCATTATTAACTGTTTTTGATTAGTTAATTTATCATTTGTTAAAGTGGCAATGAGGGGATACTCAGAAAGGTCGAACTTTTATTCAAAGCATAAGGAAGCGCGATTTTTGTTACAAACGCATAATCTTTAGGCATAAGGCCGTCAGACGACTCGAGAGACTCAAACTGAAATACAACAGACCCAGGAACCTTTTTCGAAGCTAGACTCTAGGACGCGAGGGGTTAGTCCAAGCTTCTCGACCTATCTCTACTTGTTGGTTGTGGGTCCGCATTTTTGAAAGTTACGCCATTTTTGATGCTGCCACTTGCTCGGCCTGTCTCGAACTGCCTTATCTCCAGGGAGGGCTCGATCCACCCCTTGGTGTGCCCCGATGCCGGAAAGGATTTTTGGGGAATAACCATTCTTGGATTCTTTCTTCCGAATTCTTCATTGCGGAAGCCCCGGGTTCCGTCTTCATGTCCCCAATCATCACGGGACTTTGCAGAGGACTTATCCACCATGCTTACCTCGTCATTTATAGGGAAAGGGTTTCCGAATGTGTTGGGACCGCAAGGGCGTTCCCACTTTCCCTCTTAGATTAGCCCTTGGACCACTTGTTTTAGCATGAAGCAATTGTCGGTTGTGTGACTTGGGTAGTTGTGGAAGGAACTGCGTTTGCTCATGTCCATGTTAGGCTTGCGAGTCTTTGGTTGGAAATTCTCAAGGGGTTTAAGAATGTTCCTCTTTACTAGTGTCTCGAGGACTTGGCTCAAGGGCATCCCGAGGTTATCGAAATGCTGGAATTGTTGTTGGCGGGGAGGATCGTTGTTCCTCGGGGGCGCTTGATCGTGGCTTACTTGGGCTCCGTTTTGGATGTAGCGAACTGCTTAGGTAACCTCTTTCTTCTTGTTTGGAGGTGTTTGTTAACCTTTTTCCTTTTTCTTAAGGAAACTCTTCCCTTGTATCTCCTTTTGAATGTTCTACCAACCAAGCCACATGGGGGTCAGTAGGCAGAGGCAGGCTGCCATTTTCTGGGATGGAGACCGAAGATGGAGGTGGATTGGCTGATGGGATCGCCATTCGGGAGTCTTGGGGAGGCAGTTGGGTGTATACCAACCCGTATCCTGGATTATTTAAATTGGGGCCAAGGGCGTGATTACCCGGACCACTAAGGGTTGTGTTTGGGAGCTGGGGAAATGTTTCATTAGCCCCAAGTGGCAGACCAGCGGGTGGTAGGTTTGAAATGTCAGGATATCCGCTTGGGATGTCTGTCTCTGACGGATATTGGGATTTCAAGTTGTGGTTGCGGGACTCATACAGAGGCACATGTTTGAATTCCAGGGAATATTGAGAGGTTTTAGGATCTGAGGGAGCGGGCCCATAGGTGTGCTGGTGATATTGAGTTTGCAAAGCGGGGACGGAAAACTGATTGTACTGAGGTTGGAAAATCGGAGCTGTTTGAATGAGGCTCGAATGGAGCTTTGAGCGGGAGTTGCCTTGCATTGCTAGGTTTCCGTGACTTTGTGAAGGAGGGACCTGCTGATAGCTTTGGGAAACCGGGGGAACATGCATTTCTTCGCCTTCTATGAGGACAAAGGTTCCATCGGGTTAGGGAACCGCAACAGCTCCGCGATGGTGCATGGCATATTCGATCCAAGCCTGCTACTCTTCTTGGCGTTTCTCGAGAGCCTTGAAAGCTTGCCAAACTTCTTCCATTGTTTGGAAGTTTCCCGGGGGGAATAGCGGACTGTTTGGACCACTAAACCGGAAGGGCTGTCGGACCTTGTAACTTCGATACTGAACAGATGGCACCCGGGTACTCTCAGCCACTCTCGGTTCGCTGGAGGGGGTGACGGGTAAGGTTTAGACATGGGAAGACCTTTATTTTGGATAAGGGGGGAAAGCTCATGCGACATGCAGTTTCCATTTTTTTTATTTATGCTTTTTTTTGTTTTAATTTACTTAAAACGTGTTTTCTCAGAATCCTAAGTTGGTTGGAAAAGATTTCTCTTCTTTTTCGCAACTATGCTAGATCCTGGGTCAGTGAGAGACCATCTGTGCGGCTATAAGCCCCTCGTTTTGCACCTGTATTTCGACATCCCGGGTTGGACAGCCCCGGGCGAGGGTCCTATAGGGCAAGCGGTTTCCACCGGCCTAAAAGAAAAATTGAACCTAAGGACCGAGCCTGTCATGTTCCTTTTAATGCGTCGGCCATGTGAATAGTGAGCCAAGCCGGCACCTGAGTCAAGATCGAGTCGAGAATTTTGCATGACCTCTCTTTACCTTGCTTGCGCAAGGAATCTGTGACATTAGGCGTTGGCTAGGTCATATTGTCATGGGATGTATATCCGGGACGGAGCATTGTCCGGGTGTAGCTTTGGAAATCAAGATCGGGTCGAGATTTTAGCATGACCTTTCATCGTCTTGCTTGCGCAAGGGATCTTGAGTTCCGAGCTTCGACTCAGAAAATGGCCGGTATGGGATATGTATCCAGGCTTTATGACACGGACTGGGTAAAAACCAACCGAGTCTGGACAGAGTGTAACGCAAGCGTGCACGGTTGACACAGGCTAGGATGGGATGTTTTGGATGATCCCGTGCGCGCTCAAAAGGCATAGGAACACCAATCAAGCTGCAACTAAGACCACCCCGGGTTGAGGGTTGTAGTGTGCAGTGTACAGGATAAGAGTGCGCGTAGTGTGCGGTCACTAAAATTCTTTTTCTGAGAAAAATAAAAAATTTTACAGAATTTTTAAATGTATGTACACAGGTGTATTATGAAGTATTTTTTTTTGTATTTTCATTTTTTTGTAAATAAAAAGTAAACACATGCAAACACACACACACAACAGTTAAAGAAAGGGATAAAATGAAAGTTTGACCCTCATCAATGTTTCAAAAATCTTTTTTTTTGTTTAAAAGTTTTTTTAAAACAAAATATCCCCAGCAGAGTCGCCAACTGAAATTACCCGGATCCGGCTCGCGCGCGGGCCTCGGCATCTCGCGTTGTCGGGAGGTGTCGCCGCGTTTGTTTGACGGAGTCGCCACGCCGTTTTTATTTAGCCCAAAACATTGAAAAAAGGTTTAGTTTAAAAACTGTTGTTGTGTGATGAGATTTTGAGTTCGGAGGTCAGGTTACGCCTCGAAATGAGAATAGCAGAGCTCACCCGAGTCGCCTCGTATACACGAGTCTTTCGATACCCCTCTTTCTTTAAAAGTTGTGTGTGTGTATGTGTATGTGCTTTAAAAAATGCATGCTGTATATGATGTCTACATTGTATGCTATGTATTGAAATAAATTGAAATAGTGTTGGAAGGAAGCGTTACCAATGTTGGTTCGTGTCTGTCTTCCATTTAGGAATAATGTTTGAGTGTGAATAGTGCTCCGGGACGGATCGAGATTGCTTCGGAGATGTACCGATGTCTGCGAATAGAGCTTCGGCGTGCCTCGAGAGTGTCATGTGTGTCCTCGGGTAGAGGTTTGGGGTGCCTCGGGAGTGTCGGTTGTACTCGGGCAGAGGTTCGGCGTGCGTCGGGATTGTCGGTTGTACTTGGACAGAGGTTCAGCGTGCGTCGGGATGCCTCGGGATTGTTGACTGTATTCGGGCAGAGGTTCGGAGTGCCTCGGGATCGTCGGTTGTGCTCAGGCAGAGTTCTGGCTTGCTTTGGGATGGACCGGGACGCCTCGGGATGGACCAGAATGCCTCGGGATGGACCGACAAGGCTTCGGGATGCCTCGAGGCAGCTCGAGAGCGTCTTGGGAGCGCTCGACAGGGCTTCGGAGCACTGTGAGGGGGCTTGAAATGGCCCGGAGGGAACCGAAAGGGACCGGGATTGCCCCGAAGGGACTTAGAGGGGAGCCTGAAGGCTGGGGGGAGAGAGAGGAGAGAAGGGAGGTGTGAGAAAAATGAGAAGGGGAGCCCTCTATTTATAGGAGTGAAAAAACTTCAAAGTGGTCCACACGGACCATTTTGCAAAACCAAAATTATGGTTTTCCTGGATTTAAGGAAATATTGTGGACTTTAAGGGGATTTTGCAATTATGATGTCTGTTTGACAAAATGGTCCGTACAGACTATCTTGCATGGCAAAGTGGTCCGCGCGGACATTTTTGCAGGCTAGTTCTCGTCGAGAGCTTTCCAACCATATATGGCACGTCTCGATCGGAGTTCGTATGAAGGAGTTATGACCTCCGGAAGTTCGCCCTTGATTTTTTCTGTATGCTCGGATGGTGAGCGGTCCGGATTGGGGTACTTACAGAGGCGCCCCACGTCCTCAAATATTTCAACAACTCGGTCAGAGGAGCCCAACGTCCTCAAAATTTCAACAACTTGGTCAGAGGCGCCCCACGTCCTCAAACATTTCAACAACTCGGTCAGAGGCGCCACCACGTCCTCTTCATCTCAGCCAGAGGCGCCACCACGTCCTCATCATCTTAGCCAGAGGGGCCGCCATATCTTCTACTTCCTCCTCACAAAGGCGCCTCCTCCTCCAGGTAAACACAGTGAAGGTATGTCAATAAACTTCAAATGAAAAACATAGTAGTAATAAACGCTACATATAAGGTTCGTCCCAACACCGCATGTTTCCTTTCTAAAAATTCCCACAAATGAAGTTCCATACATGACCCACAAAATACGCCATCAAACTCAACTTAGGTCCAGACGCCTTAGAATATTCTCAACTTAGGATCAGACTCCTGAAATTACCCGGATTTGCGCGAGCGAAGGCGGTTGTCTTTCGCGGGGGGTTGGTGTCTGAGACCTCGCTTCATGGGAAGGAAAAATGAGGAGTCGCCACGCGGTTTTTGTATTTTGAGCCCAAACGTTGAGAAACGGCTTATTGAAAATGGTGTCGTTTTTATTGGTAGCAAAAACTTAGGAAAAGGCTTTGAAAAGGGAGATCATTTTTATTGGCAGCAAAAATGAGTAAAAAGCTTTTAGTACCAGAGATTGTTAGGTTCGGAGTTCAAGTTACGTTTCGGGTAGAGTATTACGAGATCGCCCGAAATGCCTCGCATGACGAGTCTTTCTACCTTTCTCGAAATCGTGTGTGTGTGTGTGTTTTGAAATGGGGGGCTTGAATGACAAGCTTAATCTTGGTTTGAATGTCAAACGTTGATTAGGTGACTTTGTTTGAAAAGACGAGCGTTTGAATGACAAACGTCGGTTTTGAGTTGAAATGAGCGTTTGCGTGGCAAACGTCGATTTTGAGTTTGAAAAGAGCGTTTGCGTGGCAAACGTCGATTTTGAGTTTGAAAAGGAGTTCGAAGGTCGAACTCCGGTTTTTTGAACCGGGAATGTCATTGTTAACGATTTTTACGGGAAAAATGCGTATTAAATGATTTTAAGTGTCAAATGGCGGCTTTTAGTTTGAAGATGAGCGTTCGGAGGCCGAACGTCATGTCGCGTGTTTTGAAAGAGAGTTCGACGGACGAACTCCGGTTTTGAACCGGGCATTACATTGTTAACGATTTTTACGGGAAAAATGCGTATTAAATGATATGCGATCAACGAATCGGGTTGCGACTCGGACTTTGAAAAGTAAATACTATCACGATCCAAACGGGTCGGACTTGTAAATGACAGTATTTAAAGTGTGGTATCAACGGAATCAAACGATCCGGAATCGTAAATGACGATCAACGAGGCCAATCGGCTCGGATTTGTAAATGACGATCGACGAGGCCAAACGACTCGGAATTGTAAAGTAGCGTGACAGGAAATTAAATGACGAATCAACGGATCAAACGATCCGAAATTGGTAAATGACAATAAAAAGTAAATGGAATCAGGGAATCGGAACGCCTGTTTCTTTAACCCGTGATTACTTCTCTTACGGAAAGAGAAGAGGATCGAGGGACCAAAACGTATCTGGACCCCGTTAGACCCGTGAAACGTCTACATTTTCGAGAGTGAGAGAGGGAGCTACCTATGGCTAGGGTCATCTCCTATGTATCGGTGGTAATGATAATGGGATACGAAAAGGTGTTTGAAAGGTGTTTCTAAGTGTTTAAGCATAGCTTCCCCTTTTACCTGGTGTTTAGGAACCTAGGGATTTGGGCGCCGTTTTGACTTTGTGTCGCCAGGCCTACGATCGGAACCCACCGAACTTAGTAGCACGGGTGGGCCCCGGGTTATAGAGAATTCCGCCGACGAGTAGCACGAGGGCCCCCGAAGAGCGGAAGAAAGATAAGCCTCAGTGCCGGGGCGGAGGGAGGAGAATTTGGTGTGTTGAAAATGAAGGAGGAGTGTGAGTATTTATAGGAGGAAAATATTTGGTGGAGGGAGAAAATACTTGAGGGGAAGTAATTTTCTTAGTGAGGAAGCAAGGCTGCTTAGCCTGATGGTTTTCTCATTCCAAGCGTAGTATTCACCTGACTATACCCGAAGCTCAGGGATATTTTGGTCATTTGGCCTTGAATACGACACGCCTTGACACACGTATTTAAGCTGCAGAAAGAGTCCGGCCGTGGAATGTACCTGAAATTGGCTATATTTCCTGATTGAACAAGCTACCTGCGTAGACCTTGTTCTCTCGTTCGATTTGATATGTGGTGGGCTCAAAACGGAGTCTGTATGAGGGAGTTATGACCTCCGAAGGTCGAGACGCTCGAAAACTAGGAAATCGAATCCCGAAAGACCTCGAAAAGTTCATTTTTCGGGAAAGTCAGACTCTCTTTTACGTGTGATAATGTAGTGTCGAGTACGCTTTTGTTGTTGGGATGCACGGGAAGTCCCGGATGTCTCGTTGACTTCGAGTAACGGGAACTTAACGGGTTCCGGTTAACTTTTTAACGGATTTTGACGATCCGAATTTGGGTACTTACAATGCCTAAGCCCCCGGCACCGCAATATCAAAATCCCAAAGCAATGTTTGCATAACCGCTCTGGGTATAAATTCATCCACTTCCATCACCCGCCAGAAAAGTTGCCATAGGTCCAAGTAACCCTAAGTGATAGCTAGCAAATTACTGGGAGTCCACCATCGCCTCCCCCATCTCGAAATGAAAAGTGTGGGTCGTATCCCCACCCGCCTCCCGCTCCAAAGCTACGTACACGGACCCTGGCCCTCGTTGTCCGTAGCCTATCACAGGGCCTACCGCACCGATGAATCCAGCCTAATCCGGGAGTCGACCACCACCGCCGTGTGGACTCCTCTCTCCCTCTCGAGCATCGGTCCTGGGAATCACTCTCCCACAACGCTCTTACCGCCTTCGAAGGCTCCCGACTCTTCTCAGTTGTGGACATCAACCGTCCCTCGCCCCGCAGTGCAGAACACAACAAAAATACATTAAGCTAATGTAAGTAATGTCAACAGAATGCACGAATGCATGTCAAAAAGAATGCAATGCATACGGTTCTCATTCATTTCCTAACATATATTTCCATCCCTTCGAAACTCCGTCGAATCCGAAACTTTCAAACCCCTTCGAAAACTTCCGTCGAATCCGGAACTTTCAAAGCATTTCGAAAACTCCGTCTAACCCGGAACTTTCAAAACCCTTCGAAAACTCCGTCGAATCCTGAACTTTCAAAGCATTTTTGAAAACTCCGTCGAATCCTGCCGAACTTTCAAAACCTCTTCGAAAACTCCGTCGAATCCGGAACTTTCAAAGCCCTTCGAAAACTCTCCGTCGAATCTGGGAACTTTCAAAACCTCTTCGAAAACTCCGTCGAAACCGGAACTTTCAAATTCTTTTGAACATTTCGAAAAATTTACTCCGTCCCGAATTTAAAGCTACTTTAATTTTGAAAATGTATCTAGACATGGAATTTTGCAACCAAAATTTTTATGTCATCTACCCATGGTGTCAATTGAACTACATCCTAGTCAATTTCCTTACAAAGGTTCATAGCAAAGTCAAAAGCCCCAATCCGGGCACCAAAATCCCTAATTCATTCCATAGTCAAATTTCTAACATTTAAAGCAATGCACATTCTTAAAATTAAATGGAATTTGAGGGAAGCTTACTCTGTCTTCTCGATCCTCTCCTTTTCTTTTGGAGTTGTGTTTATCCCTAGCTTCGGCAGAACTCCGCCGGATGAATGGATGAATGTTGGTTCGAATGGTCCGGAAACCAACCGCTGTTCTTTCGTCGCTTACTTCTGGTCCTTCCATGACGAGTCATTGGTTCCCAATCACATTTCATAGCAATTTTCAATCACAAATCTGAGCAAACCCCACAATTTGGGGTGAAAATTTTCTCTCCTTTCTCTCCTCTCTCGTCGGAATTAATGGGGGAAAATTAATGGGTTTACGTCGGACTTGGAGCTGATTTGGATTCTCGGTCAAACTCCGGGCCTAAGTCCTGGCCGGACTCTTGCCGCAATTTAAAAGATTCATTCCAATCTCAGCCCTCAACTTGGGTGCGCTCCAATTTTACTCCTTTTGGCCCCCAAAAGTGTAAAATTTCCCCGCTAGGGACATTTCTAACACCCCATCCCCCGAGGATAAATTTCAGCTAGTTTTTCACTAACATCTCGGCTCCGCACGTTAAATTCTCAGCTAGTTTTCACTAACGCTGTCTCCCGCATCGCAATTCCCGGGCTAGTTCTCACTAAAGTTCGTGCTCGTGACGTTAAATTCCCGCTAGTTTTCACTAACGCTCGTCTCCGCACGTTAAATTCTCGCTAGTTTCACTAACGCTCGTCTCCGCAGCTGTTAAATTCCTCGCTAGTTTTCACTAACGCTCGTCTCCAGACGTTAAATTCCCAGTTAGTTTTCACTAACGAAGCGTCTCCAGACGTTAAATTCCCAGTTAGTTTTCACTAACGCTCGTTGTAAGTACCCAAATCCGGATCGTCCAAATCCGTCAGAAAGTTAACCGAAATCCGTTAACTGGCCCGCTCCAGGTTAACCGGAACTCGTTAAACTCCCCGTTGATGTGCCAACGAGACATCCCGGATCGCCCCGTGCATCCCGACAAGCCGAACCGTACTTAGCACGTGTCATCTCACGTAAAAGTATGGCTTTCCCCGAAAACGCATTTTCCGGCACTTTCCGGGCGTTTGACATTTCCTGACCGTTATTTTAAAAACGGACAAAACCGGACCGGGGACAAAATCCCACATGGCTGGTGACTCAGAGGGGCACGTGGCAGCCATGCCACCTCCCTCTAGTCACCCTTCAATCAAATTCAAAGGGAAAAGACCAAAATACCCCGATTTGCAAGCCAAGTCCTACGGACTCACCGTGCACATTTTCTCGAAATTGCCAAAGCAAGTCCTTCAAATTCTCAAAATACCACAAAACCCCGGATTCGTGCCAAGTCCGTCCTGACTCCTACCGCAATTTTCACCTATAAATAGAAGTTGTCAAAGGCAAAAGAGACAGAAAATTTACCACCAAAAATTCACTACCCCACGGCCTAAGCTGTTTTCACCCCTCCCGAGCTCCCGTTCTGTCTCGATTCGCGTGAAATCTTCGTATTTCGGTCAAATACGCCCCTTACAACTTCGAAACAACCTTTCGAATCACTTTCCGTGTCCCGTACACACCTCCCGAGCCAAAGGAGTCGACCCTAGCCATAGGTATAACTCCCTCTCTCTAAATCTCCCGTTCCGTCTCGGTTACGCGCCGCCGCTATAACCGTTTCGAACGTCGTTATCGAAATGTAGACGCCTCCGTCTAACGGGGTCCGATACGTTTTAGCCCCTCGATCCTCTTCTCTTTCCGTAAGAGAAGTAATCACGGGTTAAAACGGCGTTCCGACCCCGTTCCGTTTACTTTTTATGTCATTTACCATTCCGGATCGATCGATCCGTTGATCGTCATTTACAATTCCGAGCCGTTTGGCCTCGTTGATCGTCATTTACAATTCCGAGCCGTTTGGCCTCGTTGATCGTCATTTACAATTCCGAGCCGTTTGGCCTCGTTGATCGTCATTTACAATTCCGAGCCGTTTGGCCTCGTTGATCGTCATTTACGAATCCGGATCGTTTGATTCCGTTGATACCGCACTTTAAATACTGTCATTTACAAAGTCCGATCCGTTTGGATCGTGATAGTATTTACTTTTCAAAGTCCGAGTCGCAACCCGATTCGTTGATCGCATGTCATTTAATACGCATTTTCCCGTAAAAATCGTTAACAATGTAATGCCCGATTCAAAACCGGAGTTCGTCCGTCGAACTCTCTTTCAAAACGCGCGAAATGACGTTCGGCCTCCGAACGCTCATCTTCAAACTCAAAGCCGCCATTTGACACTTAAAATCATTTAATACGCATTTTTCCCGTAAAAATCGTTAACAATGACTCGCACGGTTCAAAATCGACGTTTGCCACGCAAACGCTCCTTTCAAACTCCAAACCGAAGCTTGCCACGCAAACGCCATTTCTCGTCTCAAACCGACGTTTGTCATTAAAACGCTCGTCTTTTAAAAAGTCACCTAATCAACGTTTGTCATTCAAACCAAGATTAAGCTTGTCATTCAAGCCCCCATTTCAAAAGACACACACGCACACACACACGATTTCGAGAAAGGTAGAAAGACTCGTCATGCGAGGCGTTTCGGGCGATCTCGTAATACTCTACCCGAAACGTAACTTGACCTCCGAACCTAACAATCTCTGGTACTAAAAGCTTTTACTCGTTTTTGCTGCCAATAAAAATGATCCCTTTTTTCAAAGCCTTTTCCTAAGTTTTTGCTACCAATAAAAACGACACCTTTTCACAATAGCCGTTTCTCAACGTTTGGGCTCAAAATACAAAACCGCGTGGCGACTCCTCATTTTGTTCCTTCCCATGAAGCGAGGTCTCAGACACCAACCCCCCGCGAAAGACAACCGCGTTCCGCGCCCCCCCGCGCGCGAAAAGATCGGGTAATTTCAGCTTGGCGACTACTGGGAAAAGATACTTTTTTCAAAACTGCCGATGTTTTCTAAAAAGCCTTCCGTGGGTCAAACTTTCGTTTACCCTTCCTCGTTTTCGTGTGTGTGAGTTCCTTTAAACCTCGAACGGTTTTTGTTTCAAAGGCATTACATTGTCAACTTTTCAAAATCTTACCATGTTTGTGCATCCCCATTCATGTTTGATTTTCATTGCTGTCTTTTGAACTGTGCATCATAAATTCTTTAAGACACATTCTGAAAAATCTCTGTTTTACTCAAAAAAAAAGAATTTTAGTGACCGGACACTACGCGCACTTGCCGCCCTAACACCGCACTACACGTGCACTTGCCGCCTCGGTACACCGCACACTACAACCCCTAACCCGGGATGGCCTTATCGCTGCACTCCGATTGGCCTCGCGTATGCCTTTCGGGGCGCACGGGGTCGTCCCAAACATCCCATCCTAGCCCGTGTAAGCCATGCACTCTTTGTGTCACACTTTGTCCAAGACCCCAGTTGGTTTTTGGCTTAGCTCATGTCATAAAGCCTAAGTGTATGTTTTTCACGCCGGGCCCCGCTCCGAGTCAAGCTCGAGAGTTTGAGATCGAAGGTCGTTCCCGACCCGAAGTCTTGAGCTTTTCAGCCTTGACTTTGACGCGAGCTCGCCGAAAAATATACCCGAAGGTTCAATGTGACGCCGTGTCACCAAACCTCGCCGTATGTATCGTACTGCCCACAACTTGGCCAACGCTAAAAAGCTAAGGTCTCTCGCACAAGCGAGTCAGAGAGGTCATGCCCAAATTTTGGCACGATCCCCGCCTTAACTTAAGGACGTTGACTTCGACCGTGGCCCGTACGTCACACACGTTGAAAGTTTGCGTGATCGCCTAGCCTTAAGTTCACTTTTTCCTTTGTCGGTGGAACTCGCTTGCCTTATCGACCTCGCCGGGATAGTCCGTCCCGAGAAAGATGATCTACAATGGAAACGAGGGGCTTATAAGCGTAGTGACGAGATCCACCGATTAGAGCTCTAGGATTAGTTGCGAAAAGAAGACACGCTCTTTTCCAACCAATTAGGACTCGAGAAAACGTGCTTTAAGTAAACATTAATCGGTAATCGCACATTGCACAAGCCCGAAACCTTGAGCCAAATCCCCTTTTCCGAAGCCTAAACCCTTCCTTTCGTTCCTCGCAAATGAGCGTAAAGTGGTTCAGTATTTCCGGCCGCCGCCTTGCCAGATCACGAACGGCAACAGCCGACAGCTTCTTCTGCCTCGCTCCTCACCAGAATTTCCGACATGTCTAGCTCACCGAGAAATCGTGACGGGAAGGACCCCGCCACCGGTAATGTATATGACATTGGAAGAAGCCATCCGGCTTGTGAGGTTCACAAGAGGCGTAAAGAAGATCGCCAGAATTTCGTGGTACAGCCTTCGAATGAGCGTGGTATAGCAGCCTATCCCCGCCGACGGTACTTTTGTCCCGGTCGAGGATGACGATTCCCCGAAACCGCTCACCAAACCTTCAATCAGTTCCTCCCCGCCAACTTACGGATGCCTTCCAACCAAGGAAACAAATGACCTAGGCTCCATGTTGCCACCTCTCGTGGCAACCCCGTCAATTTTGGTCGCCCCAAAGGCTACGCCCATCACTCAATATCACCAATAAGACCGCTGACCATCTCAGATGCCAATATCCTCAATACCCTCCCGGGTTCGTCCTGTTGCCTATACACGAATCCCTAAACACCGGGACAAACCCCGATACAGCTTCGTAAAAGGCTCCCGTATATTCTCATATACCAAGCCTTCCACCTCCAATCACTACCGCTCACGTGGTAAAGCACCCGCGCCGAGCCTCACAGCCCACCACCGGACCCAACCTTAGCCTCGGATGGTCGAGCTATGAAAGACTCCGAAAGCCACCATGAGCAGCTCAAAGCAGAAACGCTCAAATCCACAGATCCGGAATGGTCACGCCTCTCCCGCCAAGTTCGTAATGCCTGAGATGGACCGATTCGATGGAACCGAATGTCCTCAAACGCACGTCGACACTCTACGTTCTGCATGAGAGCAAAAGGAGCAACCCTCCAAAGAAATGGCCGACCACTTCCAAAGATACGCTCAAAAGTTCGCTGCTACGATGGTTTCGAGGGTCAAGCTCGCGGATCGCCACACTGGGAACAGATCAAGAACATCTTCCCGGAGCGGCATGATCCAACTTAGAGTGGGAAACAAGTCGCGAGGACTTAATCACCACCGAGCGTAAAGCGGATGAAAGTGTTGGGGAATTCTACAAGAGATGGAGCCGGAAACTCTCCGAGATCATGGAGCCACTCTCCAAAGACGAACGTATGCGGATCTTCAAGTCCCGCTAAGCACCGTCCATCGAAATCTCATCGGGCCACAATTTCTTCCTGCATCTCCGGCCATGGTCAATGCCGGCTCACGCGCTCGAGAAGGATCTCAAGGAAAAGTTGGCTACCGCACG
The DNA here is from genome assembly GCA_022495995.1 of Adenophora triphylla var. japonica. Lineage (NCBI taxonomy): Eukaryota > Viridiplantae > Streptophyta > Magnoliopsida > Asterales > Campanulaceae > Adenophora > Adenophora triphylla. Next base: position 746,684 of record JAFEMH010000204.1, on the reverse strand, counting down.
CCCATACGTATACCGCTCAACAGCTTGCATTCAATCCCGCACCGGCCCCTAAGCAAAGGGAAAGATACGTCCGTCAACTACGTCCATCGTGGACAACGGTAATGTAAAACCTGGGCCCCACAAAGCAACAGTTCTACTGTATGTACTGTCGTACACTTCGACAAGTTGGACATGCCACCGAGCAAGATGTCGGAAGGGTTAATCAAGGAGGGTCTCCTTAAGCCCGTTGCCAATTATAAACCCAAAATTCCCGTAGCCAATGCGGACAAGAGCAAATACTGCGCCTTCCATCGCATCACGGCCATACCACCGACAATTGTTTGGGGTTACGATACGAAATCCGTAACTTGATAGAAGAAGGCAAGTTAGAGCGCCCCGTGGCCCAATACGCCGGGAATCCCTTTCCGAACAATAACAACGTGAATTCCATTGAGCGGGTGCCCAAGAAGAGTGCCACGTAACCGCCCGCCTCTTTCACTGAATCCTCCTCTAATGTCCACATCGCCTACGATGTTTGCGATCGCTTCCGCCCGCCCGGGAGTACGAGTCTCGAGAAACCGTCCTGAGCAATCCTCCGAGAAAACAAAAGAAGAAATCCTCTCAACAAAGAATCGAGAGAAAGATACGAAGCCGAGATACCAATGTAGGTACACTGGAGAACCCTCCGGAGGTTCGACTACTACGCACCGTACTCCAGCCCGCCCTCTTGCCTCTGTGCCATGCACTTTAGAGCACATGTGGGGAAAGCCGAAAAGTCCCGCTCAAACCGTAATTCAGTGCCCCGGGACACCGGAATACCTCGGATCTTGGTAATCTTATCGCGCCGTAAGCCTAATCCTCCGCGGATCGCCCAAGATTCAATTTGTCCAGCCTTCCGAGCTCGGACCGGCAAAGGAAGATCAAGGTCCGCCTTGGCAATCGCACTCGATCAATGTGCTAACTAAGGGCGGCAACCGCCACAGCAGCCTCAACACACTCCCGAGGTTCCAAAGAAAGGCTTTACCTCGCAAGAGGAAGACAGAAACGGATGGCCGGATGACTCTCCTTCTACGGATAGAGACGAGATCTACGACTCCCGTCTCGTATGGCGCATGATCACGTTCGTGACGAAGACTTACCGAGAGACGCCTGGGCACAACGAAGCTCAGACATCACTCTCAAACTCAACACCATATCACTCCCCGGAGTATTGGTAGATAACGGGTCAGCCGTTAATGTCCTCCTCTCAAAGATGATGCGAGCTCTCCGCATCCATGAAAGCCACCTCGATTCCGTCACTGACTATCAAGGCCTACGACAACTCGTCTCGTCCCCATCCCTCGGGACAAGTGACTCGGAACTCGGTTCGAAACCCAAATGGTGCCAAAGAAAATTCCACGTGATGGACATTCCATCCGAGTTCACGCCTCTTTGGGACGCCTGCTACACCACATGAAAGCCATAGCTTCCACTCTCCATCGTCAAGGCCAAGTTCATTAACCGGCAGGAGATCTTGAAGTCATCCGAGGGGATAGTTTCCTCATAGGAAACGGCCGAGACAAGAGCTGCGTGTCCGCACTCGTGCACCGGGTTACCTCCTTCGAATCAACCAAGGGACTACCGGCAAATCTCATCGTAATCCTCGTAGTCCGGAGATGCCAACTATGTAAACGTACTCGAGCAAAGTGCACTCGGCGCCCGATACATCAAGTTCAACTGCCGTTTCCAACATTTGGAGGCAGATTGGAAGGAAACGCCGAACATCGCCATGATGAGGGCACATAAACCCCGCCTCCAATCGGAGATTCGTCAAGATTCTCCAAACAAACTCTCTGCTCCCGCCAGTGCGAAGAGGTTTTTGTGATAAAGGTCAACAAGCACCGTCATTCTCGTGATGAATGCATGGAAGTTGTATGGGATGTCCTCCACGAGGAACTACCCGCCGCACCCCTCTTCTCCAACGAAGAGCATGATGTTTTCCTAGCCGCTCCAAAGAACGCAACCTGACGCAATACGTCCCTACGTTTGGATTGAACTGGCCGGATGACGATGAATCTGGGACTCTCCGGAGTCGAAGATGCGGCATCCGCAAGCGCACCTCTCGCATTCACATGCTCGCTTTGAGGACGGAACTCCTTCCGATCGTGTCACCTACGACCAAGGTTCCAATACCATGGAAATTGTCAAGCTCAACGTCCAAAGATGCAGCCTATCCGATAATTGGAAGCACGTGATTCACGCAACGAGGAATCCTCTCGATCAAGTGAATGACGACGACTTCGTCAATATCATCTATTCCGTATATCCCGATGAAGCCAAGGATCCCGTCCTGTTATCGATTCTCGCAACACCAAGGTCACCCTCGATGACCGCTCGCTCATGGTAAACGAGGCATTGGCCAAGCGAGCTCGTAGCTCATCCCTACTTCCGAGTACCACCCCAGCTGCAACCGGCCCGTGCCGTCGGGCCAAGCTTATACCTCAAGCGCCGCCAAGGCCAAGGGCAACAGCGAAGGAGACCAAGCTCCTCACCCCGCTACAAGTCGATCAACCTCGGGAACGCCTCCGGCAGCACCCCGAAAACATCTCGTGGAAAGTCTTCCCGCAAGGCGTAGCCGCCTTCCGACATAGGAAATGACCACCTCAAAGATCAACATGCTCCAGCCGATTCTACTCCCACCGTCACGGCCCCGATTCGTACATCCCGCGCCGATCGCTAGCTTGATAGACTTGGCGATCGAGCGAGATCACGAGACCGTCAACATTGCAGAATTCCAATACCCCGTGGGGTCAATCAAGCGTATATGGGCAAACTTCTTGGTGATCGAGATCAAGGAAGGCCGCATGGAATGTCCTACCCGACTTCCTTCGTCAATGTAATCCAAGTGTTCCCGCCATTCGGCGATTTGAATGTAATCACGGTTCTCGGACACTAGCCGACGATGCGCACCTACGGAGACCGCCTAGGTCTCGCAAGGAAAGCCCTCATGGAACTAGCCGCTCAAGAAAGTCGTCTTTGGGACGAAGACCAAGCTCGAAAGACCTACAGGACCAAGCCCTTAAAGTGTCACAGCAAATTTTCGCATGTAAAGCTAGAGGCCACTCTAGACCGCCGACCTCAAGAGTTTTGCTCATGGCAACTTCCCCGACTACCGTCCTGTTCTCATCCAACCCCTCTCGCTGTGCAAGGGTGGTCAACGGTCCCAATGACCTAGAGATGGAACGACACAGTAACGAATCCTGCCGCTTACCTTCCCGAGGAAAGCAAGTTCTCTCGTGAAAGCGACGATGAAGACGATGAAACCATTCTTTTCCAAGCCGAGCATGAAGTCAACAAACCGGACTCCCAAGGGTCCCGGGAGGATGGGAACGGATCATTGCCGCACTCAAATTGAAAGGCCAACTCAGTGGAGGAAGGTCTATTTAAAAACAAGAGGAGGATGGAGATTCGTCTTGAGCAACTACTCAGTGGAAATTCCACAGCCTACGGCATTCGCTACGTAAACGATCAACTGGGACAAAGAACTACCACATGGGCCGATGTTCGGGAAGCCGTGTACTCACCTTCCGACATACCCGCCACTCGTATAAAGCGAGGAGAAAACTCTCCCCGATGGAGGTTTACCTAGACCGCCGCACGCAGCTCAAAGAAGCACCGGCTATTCTCACATGGGAAGAAACGCAGCACTCACTTCGACGCAGCTCCGCCGCAAGAAGGTTGATCCGGGCTCGCAGCGGAGGAAAACTAGCAAACCACGAGTATCGCTGCACTCCAACTCCGTAATGCCCCGAGTATGCTCAAGAAGAAGGAAAGGAACGCGATATACCGTGAAGAGATCAAGGAGACCGTTCGCTTAAGCCGAGAACTCTCCAACCTCCCTGAGGGTCGCAACGCACGCTCGGGCCAGTGCAACCACCGTTGTGCACCGACATTCGAACAATCACCAAACCGTGGGCTACCTCCCGCAGAGGCATCCAAGCCGCATCCCGGGACGTAATCCGTCAAGCCGCCGAAGCTCCCGGAATTCATCCACGATCAATGAGTTGAGGGAAGACATATGGCCCTACGCTACGAGGAATCCTCCTCTAACTATGGCTCAACTCGAGCACTGCTCGTAAGGGACCAAACCCGATGTCGGGCCGTTCTAACCCGATCGGGTCAAATCCATGCATTACCACCTAAGGCCACCAAAAGCCGACGGAGCTGACTGCAATCCGGCCAGCCCGAAGACGCAAATTCCTTGAAAGAGGACCCGATCCTCACTCACCAAGGCACTCAGCGAACATTTCCCTTGGTCTCTCGCTCACCTCCTCTTATCCTCACAAGCTCAAGCTAGAGGAAAGCCTCGGCCCGTACCATGGTCCCCGTGGACGCAACCCCGCATGAAGTCATTCAAATGATCGGCAACATCCACTATGGCAACATTATCACCTTCACAGATTTGGACCTTCCAAAATTTGGGGCCGATCACAACGAGCCGCTCTACATCACAAACCCAACTGACGAACGTCGCCTTCCCCGCGTGTTGGGTAGACGGAGGTTCCGGAATGAATGTCTTGCCCGCCAAGATGATGGACTCCGCTTGACATCAAGCCCACAGCATCTTAAGCCTTCACCCACACCGTCAAGGCCTATGACTCTACTTCCCGTACATGCTTCTGGGGTTGCTACTCTCAACATCTCGGTTCGGCAAGCGGGTGATCCCCACCGAATTCCAAGTGTTGGACATTCCAATCACTTTCACAGCCATCCTGGGGCGACCCTGGCTGCATCAGATCAATGGCGTGGCATCCATCCTTCACCAATGCCTCAAGTTCATGCAAGGCAACGAGCTAACTACGCCTACTACGACTGTCACCACCGAGGGGACCAAAGACCAACGACATTCCAAAGATTGGAAATCAAGCATAATGACGACATGCCATTAACTCGGATTCACTCGGGAGACCTCCAAGATCCAAATATGCAACGTGGACCTTCCACTGCCTCACGATCGATTCCTCCCGCCATGAGGATGATGAAACTCATGAACTTCATCCCAGATCTGGGGCTCGGCAAAAGGCCGCAAGGCCAACACCAAGTTATTGAAGTCAAGGACCACACCACGGTCCAGGGCTTGGCTACGTGCCAACACCTACCGACATCAAGGAAGACAAAAGGCTCGCCCGCACCAAGGCAAAGCAGCCCGCAAAAGGGGAACCTCCGACGGCACACCCAACCTCCGACCTTACAGCCTTTGACCTCGCTCATTACTTCACCAAGGGAACCGACAAACAGAACCGAGGGGACCAACAAGGGAACCGACAGCTAGAATCCGAGGGGACCGACAAGGAACCGACAGAATCCGAGGGGACCGACAAAGGAACCGACCGACAGAACCGAGGGGACCGACAAAGGGAACCGATGAAGATGAGAAAGAAGCAGGATAGTCGCACCAAGACTACAGGTGAAGAATGGAACAGCCTAGCACGGGACCTCAAGCATTTCAGAGGACTCAAAGCTAATCCGATAAGGGAGCGTTCCTCGACATCACAGCTCTACCCGGACCAACCGCCACCACACCCAAAGATGAGTACACATTCAAGGGAATCCTGCACTTGGAGGAGCAACTCAAGGTACTCTCCATGGGAAACAAGTTGTTCGGATCACCCGCCGAGGCCACATTCGAGACAAGAAGTCCAAAGCAAGGAACCGTAATTCATAGAAGACGCTCTCAAAGTGGACCAGCTCTACGTAGTCCGTTTGAAGAAGTCATGGAGTTGCCCAACTTGATCGATCTGGGCTCCGACAATAGCATGATCGCCATGATAGGGATAGCAGGAGCCAAGCCTCTCGATCCCCGCACCCTCATCAAGCATCCAAAGAATGCCACCGAAGAATTGGGTAACTTTCACCGACCAAGGGCAAGCCGTGCAGTAATTGGAAGACAAGCCGGGCCCGCACCCACATCTCCCTAAACCCGGTCTCAAACCCTCTCGAGCCGCCTCCTGTCGAGTCCAGTCCTTCCGAGTCATCCAACGGCCTTACGCCGGAGGACTATAATGTTGTAGCCAATCATGTATTCCCGTTCTTGTTTAATGAAAAGTCTCGACCTTTCTGAGTATCCTCTCATTGCCACTTTAACAACCGATAAGTTAACAAACAACTTAAAAGACGTTAATAATTCAATTGATAAAGAAGCCGACACATTAAACGAACAATACATTAAAGAAGTTCTCGAGCGTGTAGTTGACCAAGAGGACAACCGGGCCCAAGCCGCCGAAGAGGTTATGACCAAAGTGAACCCGGGGTCGCTGCAAGAGCCTAAAGAGACACAAGGGCGCTTTCTTCGCCGATGCGTAAAAGAAGCCCCGATAAGCCTCCTCCGGGAGTATGTTGACGTGTTCGCCCGGTCATATCAGACATGCCAGACTCGATCCCTCAATCGTGGAGCACAATTCCCCGATCCCGAATCCAAGCCTCGTCAAATGTAAGCCGCGCAAGATCAAGCCAGAGTGGTCCTTGCAAGTTAAAGAAGAAATTGAGAAAATGCTCCGAGTTGGTTTCATCAGAGTGATTGAGTACCCGACTTGGCTCTCCAACATCGTGACGGTCACCAAGGCCAACGGAAAGGTCGATGATGCGTGGATTTCCGAGATCTCAACAAGGCCAGCCCCTAAAAGATGATTTCCCATCGCCTAACATCGACATGCCGGTCGATACCACGGCAAATTTCGAAGTAAAGTCCTTCGTGGACGGGTTCGCTGGATACAACCGTATCAAGATGTCCGAGGAGGATCGTGCCAAGATCGCCTTACCACTCCATGGGGGACATACTGTTACACGGCCATGCCGTTCGGTCCGAAGAACGCTGGGCTACTTACTACCGGGCCGCAATGTACTCTCTTCCATGACATGATTCACAAAGAAATCGAAGTATATGTCGACGACATGATCATCCACTCCAAGGGATCGACATGCAAAGACATGACAGATTCGAGGAAGTTCTTCAACAGACTCTAAAACATTCCATGAGGTTGAACCCGCAAAGTGCACCTTCGGCGTCAAGCGCGGCAAGGTACCGGGGTACATGGTTACGTAAAAGAGGTATCGAAGCCGATCCTGTGAAAATCAAGGCCATCATCGACATGAAGCCGCCTCAAACCCCGATGTAAGTAAAGAGCTTCATGGGAAGACTTCAAGACATCGGGCCGCTTCATCAACCAGCTTGACATCTTCTCTCGCGAGCCCATGTTCAAACCGATGAAAAAGAATGCCGACATCAAATGGGACTCCGAGTGCCAAACAATTTTCGAGAAGATCAAGACCTACTTGGTTAATCCCCCAATTCGTGCCCGCCACATGAAGACAAGCCACTACTCCTATATTCGATGCAATGTACACGTCAATCTGAGCAATGCCGGCACAAGAACAAAAAGATTCCAAGGTTGAGCATGCAATCTACTTCGTAAGCCGAAAGCTTCAAGGAAGTGAACTCACTACTCAAAGATCGAGAAAACTTGTACCGCCTTGGTATGGGTAGTCGGGAAACCGAAACACTACATGCGCCGCATTCGCACTCCCGGTCTCCAAAGTGGACCCCGTCCGATATCTCTTTGACAAGCCATCCCCGTCAATGCGGCTAGCCAAGTGGTCATTCTTCCCGGCCGAGTTCGACATCAAGTACATGGTCGAAAATCAACAAAGGGCGTAGTAATGGCAGATCGCCTTGCCGACTTCCCGAGCAAAGGAACCTAAGGGTCCCGATCCGCAATTTCCTGACGACGGAATCTTTTTCACTTGACCGCAAACCGCCGGCAACTCTTCTTCGATGGGGCAGCCAACAAGAAGGGGAATGGTATTGGAATGCTCCTTGTCGATCCCAAGGACGAGCATACTCCCATAGCCATCAAGCCGAATTTCGAAGCAACCAACAATGCAGCTAGAATATGAAGCCTCAGGCAGCAGGTTTGGAAGCCGCCCTCGAGCGCAATATCTTAGAGCCGGATGTATATGGAGACTCAAAGATTGATCATCAATCAAGTATCCAACAAATGGAAGACGGTAGATTTCGGCCTTCGAAGTACCACGCGTACATGGAGGAACTCATTGCTCAGCTCAAGGACATCTCTTTTCACTATTTGCCAAGAGACAGAACCGCTTCGCGTACGCCACGGCAACCCTCGCCTCTCTTGTCGAAATTCCCGAAGGGAAAGCAAGAAACCCTCGTAATAGGCAAGACGGAAACACCCGCCTATTGCCGTGAGATCGAAAAGAAAAAGAAACGATCGACGAACCCCGGTACAATCAAATTTACCGCACTCCAAAGCGGAGAAGCTTCCTTCACAAGTGAAGATGGAAAATACAAAGAAGGGATCAAAGCCAAAAACATGATGGCATTAAAACGCCCGGCATCCCATTTCGTCATTCCGGGGGTATGTTGTACAAGAAGCGCCACCAAGGGCCTCTCCTTCTGTGTAAACAAAGAAAAAGCCAGCGAGCTAATGAACGAAGTTCACAACGGAATCTCGCGGTCCGCACATGAACGCCCGAGCATTGACACGCATCATTCTCCGTATGGGATACTATTGGATATCAATGGAAACAGATCGCATCCAGCTTCGTCCGAAGCTGCGACAAATGTCAACGGTTCTCCAACCTCAATCACATCCCTCCTCACGAACTCTATTGCATGACTACGCCATGGCCTTTCGCCACATGGGGAATCGACGTCATCGGCAAGATCACTCCTCCAGGGAGCAATGGTCACGAGTTCATTTTAGTCGCAGCTGACTACTTCACCAAATGGGTAGAAGCCAGATCGTACAAGGTACTGAATTCTAAGAAGGTGGCCGAGTTCATCCGAGAGAACATCATGTGCCGATACGGAGTGCCCAACGAGATCATCTCCGACAATGGGACTCACTTCGAAGGAGATTGTGACCAACTACTGACCGAATTCAGAGTCACACGTCACAGTCTTCTCCTTACGTACCACAAACCAATGGTGCGGTAGAGGCGGCCAACAAGACTCTCGCCATGATAATCGTAAAGATGACCACCGTGAGGTCGGGACTGGCCCGAAAAGCTACATCTAGCCCTCTGGGGATACCGAACATCAGTCAGAACTGCCACAGGGGAGACTCCGTTCGCACTTACCTACGGAATGGAAGCGATGTTACCCGTGGAATTGGAAATTCCATCCCTCCGAGTCCTCTTGGAAAACGGGATCAATGAAGTCGAATGGCTACAGAGCCGTCACGATGAACTTGCTCTACTCAACGAGCGCAGATTGAAAGCCATGGAACACACTCGAGCCTACCAGAGCAGAATGGCACGAGCATTCGACAAGAAAGTCAAGATCCGAGACATCAGAGAAGGCGACTTGGTGCTAATGGAAAAGCCTCCTACGCAGACCAATCCCCTCAGAAAGTGGGAGCCTACCTGGATAGGACAGTTCGTGGTACAAAGAATCTTCTCCGGAGGAGCCATGAAGCTAGCAGACTTGGACGGAAACCCTTTCGTTAACCCCGTGAACGGAAGCAAGCTCCGCAGATACTTCGTTTGAGGAAGAGCATGAGTCAACTCACCTTCCCCATACATTGTCCCCCTCAGTAAATTAAAGTGCTAAAAGAGTAATACCCAACTGGATACATTCCCGCTAATGATCCAGGTAAAAAACAGGGTCGCACTTCTTTTGTCTTTGTTTTTCTCAAATTCACCTAAAAGTGTCGAACTACGGTGACCTGAGCCCCTTAGTCCAATTGTAAAAGGGGAACGTAGGCAGCCATCTTTGGTTCGGTCTAAAAAACAAAAAAAAATACAATAAGCATCAATTGCTTGTGTTTCGAAAAACTCTTTTCATTTAACCTACAAATTCATAACGGTTAAAACATTCTTTGATGAGTTCAAGCACGGTCAACTCTTGACTCGCTACACGCTAGCAAAACTACAATAAAACATTAATCAATTAATGTGTCCGCAATGACAATGGGTGGATACTGCGGGACAGCAAGGTCAACCTAGTTTCCGTACTAGGTCCTTCATCCTTCTTCCCCTTCCCTTTTCCCGGCGAGTGTTCTTCACCTTCGCGGGAAATATTCCGGTAGGCCTTCTACCCGGCTCGGGGACTCTTCCCGATGCCTCCGTCAAGCTCGTAGCTGCCAACGCAGCTCCTTTCTCTAGCTCGTCTCGAGCCGCCTCGCTTCGAGCCATCATCATAGTGCTTTGATTGGCCTCCCAATCGGCACTTGCCTCATAATCAGCCATGGCATCGCCGCACGATTCCTGTGGTTAGCCCTCGCTTCTGTCCTCCTCAAGGTCGAGCCGTCCGGGTGATCGCACCCAACGGCTCACTCCGTCTCCACGAGATAGCCATCTGTGTCTCCCCATACACTCTTCATACTCGCCGTTCAGATCTTTACGTCCGACGAACAGTGCCCTCTCTCCGGTGAAAGAGAACCACAGCGGGAAAGGACGTGTATTGCCACCACCGGGTGATCAGCAATAGCGTCGAAGGATCTTCCATCCGCAAAGATCCCACCTCAAAGGTAGCGGCATAACTCGGATCGATCGGTGGCACCTGCTCCAGCCTGCATCTTGCCCGCAGAACCAATAATGGAATATAGAAAGACGTGCGAGACGGCCCGGCACTCGACAATCAACAGACCCTCCCCGAGCGGTCCTACAAGTCAGTAACTTCCAATGGGGAACCCACCATCGCAAGTGATGCGTGCAAAGTCCGGCCATCCAGAGCTCCACAAATTTCGATTGCCCCTATCACCGGAAGGACGTCGCGAGAAAGACCAAGCGTCACAGGACATTGGCACCTCGGGCATCATCTGCAGCCTCTCCCTCAACCACATGGTCGGCATAGCGGGACTCCTCCCCACATGTATCGGCTACCGGTCGCCATCCGGCCTATGCCCGAGAACGTCTCGCCCAAGACCAATGGCACGATGTCTCCCCACTCCGACCTTGCCTCACCAGGTCCAAAAGATATGCGTGATGGCACACACCCAGAGACGTGAATGTGAACAGAGTAGCAATCGCGCACAGAGCAAACGCGTCCCACGAAAAGACGCTCCTCGGCTCCGGCAAATCTTTCGGGCGGTCCCGAAATGTCAACGTAATCGGTATCTGTATCGGCATCCCGTATGCTTCTACAGAGATACCCAACAAAGACACTAGCTTCTCAACGGTGGCCATGCCACCAAAGATACGGAAGAACTAGGCTGTTCCGTCTCGGGTCCTCCTGAGAATGGCCTGGAAATCTTCAAACGTAGGAGTGATTTCGTTGTACGAAAGGCTGTACACATTCCTCCGTACGTCCCAGAACCGAGACGCGGCTCTCAAAAGATCCCAATCTGGCATGAGCTCCTTCAAAGCCCAAACAGATTTAATCCCGTAACAGCCTTCGAAAAAACTTTTGTTCTGCCTCGTGTGGTTCCGTACCCACAACTGAAAGTTGTCTAAATATCGCTCTTGCATCCGAGACAATAACTTGGGAAAGGGAGCCATGTCAGAAAATGAAGGGAACCTTAAGAAAGGGAAAGGAATTCAGCCAGATGAACAAAGCAATGCCCAGTTTTCTCACCAATTGCAAAACTGAAACTGCAATTTAAAGAATCTGGAAATTCAGTTCTAGTCCGGCCGGACTCCTCTCAGCTTGACTTGGTCAACTCTGCAGCCATTGCCCTTAAAATTGGAAACATTTCCAAACCATGCCCTGTTCACTCCTATGAAATCTGCGTGCCTGCCCCTGATTTCATTCAACCAATGTCAATATCCCTTCCGCCCCGGGCTCGTGCAACAGTGCAAATAATTAAAAATTAGTGCATACATGCTTGATTTTTGACCCGTGCAATTTTTAATGCATTTCTCTTTTTTATTTATTTTTGATTAACCTATTTGCTTATTTGCCGAAAATAACAGAAGGTGATCACAGAATAAATATGCGAAGTACAGAGTTCCGCCCCACGGGCGCCTTTTTGCAAATACGGTTCAAATCAAAATTTTGTTCCCGACAAATACATGCATTTTGTCTAAACAAAGCAAGAAAGAAAGAAAGTAAGAAAAGGGGAGTACTGCGAGTCCCGCTCGTCATCCGTACACTCGACGTACCGCTCCGCCGCTGCCGGATCCGTCGCAAACATGAACTCGCCGAACTCCTCCGGGGAATAGGCAAAGGGCCTCCTCGAGTACGCGAACTCGAGGACTCTCTCGCGCCCCGAGTGCGCAGAAGAAGGAGCTCCAAATCCGGCCGTTCCGCCCGCGAACTGGCCAAACCCCGTTTGTAAAGTCCTCCCCACCGAGTGTGGGAGCGGGCGAATCCCTCGGCCTAGACGGCCCCCAATCACGGACGTCCACGCTCCTCCGGGAACTGCACCGCATGAACTCCACGAGCCTCCTAGCGTAGGCGGACCACCCGTCCACCAGCCTCATGGCGTCATTGTACGTACGGCCAGATACCTGCGAACCAGGAAAGTCATCAGAAAGCAAGCAGAAAGTACAGATGCAACATTTGCAGAATACTACTATCAAATGCAGAAAATAAAAAAAAGGTGCTCACCGAAGCATTGGGGTCCGCCCTGTATCGTGGTCTCGGCTCAGCCGGAAGTGGGATCACAAGTCGCCTACGCGAACCGTCCAGCCCCTCGTACGCTAGCCTAGCTCGCGGGACCGGAAAATCTCGAGGACCTCCAGGGACCTCGCCCTCTCTATGTTGTACCTGCGGGCTCCTCAGCCTCATCCTCAAGAAAACATCATAGGCGGCCCCCGCTATGACGTACTCGGTGTAGTACACGCCCTGTAGGTACCCCTCCAGCTCATCAATCGGCATCTCCCGGGGATGCTGCATGTACAAAGGAGGATCCACCGGCACCAAGGGAAGAGACCCCTGCCTATGCTGACGAGTCACCCTCTCCCCCAAATACATGGCGTCACAGTGAAGTCCCACCAGGAGCTTCCGCCGCCGTGTAGTCTCGCTGGCAATCTGCACCGCGACATGATCGAACCTACTCCACCAGGTCAAGTGGATCCTCTCGAGAGAACTCCCGGTTCGGCGCCGGAGATATCTCCTCGTATGACACTCGAGTGCCAACTCTCGAAGAGACCACCCTCTTCGCCTTCTTACGCCAAACCGGCATGGCGGGGAACGAGGGGACGGTACGGCTCCTTGATGTCCCAAGCTGCGGGTGAACACCTCGTAGCACCGGACACTGCCAAGAGAATGGAAAGTTATGTCAGCTACAAAGCAGATACATACAAGTACATAAAAGAGGCGAGGAAGAGAAAAAGTACGTGAACATACATCCAAGACAGGCGTGAAGCAGCTAAATGAGTGCTCCTCTCCCCACGAGAACATGTCCAGGGAGTGGTAAAGCTCGGCCAGTCCAGCCTCCCCCCACGTGAACCCCCTCACGGCATCCAAGTCTACCAGCGACCCGAGCAAAGGGAAGTGACAAGACGTGTCAGAAGTCGGGAATAAAGTCGCTGACAGCGCAAACCAAAGGAACCCTCGAGTCAGACGCTCCGCGGTCATCCTCAAGGACCCAGCCAGATAAGCGGCGACACCTTCCCTCAAATGATTCTCCATCGGCCTGTACCGAATGCCTAAGCCCCTGGCATCGGTAATATCAAAACCCAGCAGCCCAGACAACTGCTTCGGGGTGTAACCATCAACCCACACCAGCGTGTTGCCATAAGTCGGCAACCCAGTGATAGCGGCAAAATCCGTGGGAGTCACCGTCGCCTCCCCATCCGAAATGGAAAGTGTGGGTCGTATCCCACCAGGTACTCGCTCGGCGCGACATACATGGACCTGCCCCTCGGCGTATCGGCATCGCGGCTACGGCGATAAACCCGGCCAACCGGAGTCAAGCACCGCCTGCCGCGGACTCCTCTCTCCCTCTCGAGCCACGTCCGGGATAATGCCCCACAATGCTCGCACCGCCTCAAAGGCACCCCGACTCTTACGGTTATGAGTATTAACCGTCCCTGTCCCATATGAGACAAACAAGACAGAAGCAACGTCAACAGAAATGCACCAACGCATGTCAAAAGGATGCAATGCAGATACGGTTCTCATTCATTTCCTACGTATATTCAAATCATTTCGAAAACTCCGTCGAATCCGGAACTTTCAAATCATTTCGAAAACTCCGTCGAATCCGGAACTTTCAAAACATTTCGAAAACTCCGTCGAATCCGGAACTTTCAAATCATTTCGAAAACTCCGTCGAATCCGGAACTTTCAAATTCTTTCGAATTTTTCGAAAATTTCGCTCCGTCCCGAATTAAAGCTACTTTAATTTTGGAAAATGCATCTAGACATGGAATTTTGCAACCAAAATTTTTATGTCATCCACCCGTAGTGTCAATTGAACTACATCCTAGTCAATTTCGACAAAGGCTCATAGCAAAGTCAAAAGCCCCAATTCGGGCACCAAAATCCCTAAGTTCATTCCTAACAAATTTCTAACATTTAAAGAATGCACATTCTTAAAATTAATGGAATTTGTAGGAAACTTACTTGTCTTTCGATCCCTCCCTTGGAGTTGTGGCGGTCCCTCGCCGGATAAAACTCCGCCGGATTCAATGGAAGAGTAGTGGTTCGAATGGTCCGAACCAATCGAGTTCTTTCGTCATCGGTCCTTCCGTGGCGAGCCATTGGTCCTCCTTCACCCTCCATAGCAAATTTCCTTCACAAATTCGAGCAAACCTTGCAACTTGGGTTGGATTTCTCTCCCTCCTCTCTCTCCTTCTCGCCGGAATTTATGAAAGAAAATGGCTTTTCTTTCTCCTGCCTCGGCGCTGATAAGGGCATTTTCAATTTCAGTAAAAGTCCGGCCGGACTCTTACTGCACCAGGAAAAGATTCCTTCCATTTTGGTCCCTCAACTTTTGGCAATTCCAATTTTACCACTTTTGGCCCCCAAAAGTGTAAAATTTCCCCCAGTTAGACATTTCTAACACCCCATCCCCCGAGGATAAATCAAAGTTAGTTTTCACTAACGCTCGTCTCCTGACGTTAAATTCAGTCCAGTTGACATTTGACATTCCAACGTTCAACCATGTCTCCGGACATTCCAAGTTACTATTCCGGCTCCTGACGTTAAAATTTAATAATGGTTTTCACCATTAAATCCTTAATCGCGACCTTTCACGGTCCGATTTCAATTCTCAACCGCGACCTTTCATGGTCCGATTTCAAAGTCTCAATCGCGACCTTTCACGGTCCGATTCAATTCTCAATCGCGACCTTTCACGGTCCGATTTCAATTCTCAATCGTGACCTTTTACGGTCCGATTCCAATTCTCAATCTCGACCTTTCACGGTCCGATTTCAATTCTCAATCGCGACCTTTCACGGTCCGATTCCAATTCTCAATCGTGACCTTTCACGGTCCGATTTCAAGTCTCAATAGCGACCTTTTACGGTCCGATTCCAATTCTCAATCGTGACCTTTCACGGTCCGATTTCGAGTCTCAATCGCGACCTTTTCACGGTCCGATTCCAATCCTCAATCGCGACCTTTCACGATCCGATTTCAAGTCTCAATCGCGACCTTTCACGGTCAGATTCAATCTCCCATCTCGACCTTTCATGGTCCCATCTCAAATAGTCAATCCCGACCTTCGCGGTCCGACCTCCACTATCCTATCGAGACCCTCGCTGTTCACCTCGCCGGCAACAGCAATAAGCCCGAACCCCAAGACACGAACGCCTTGCAACAATCCCTCTTCGGCCATCCTCGTAAGCCCGAACACCTTTTCACTTCAGCAAGTGAACATTCATCTCCCCGGCCGCCAGTCGTAAGCCCGATCGTTCCACCTCAGTGGCAACGGCAATAAGCCCAGCACCCAAGGCACGAACGCCCTCGTCAGCATCGCAACTCCGGTTTGAGGCGCCACACGCCCTCGAAGGTTTCAGAAGTCCCAGGTTCAGACGCCTCCCAACAGTCTCCATTCAGGTACAGGTACCCTCGCGAATGGTCTCATCCAGGTTTAGACGCCTCCTAACAGTCTCGCTCAGGTCAAGGTCCCCATGCGCGGCCCTTGCCCCTTTTTGAACTACGATCGGCTTGATTCCCGCTCGGGATACGTAGGAATCCTTTTCGCTAAGGGTCCAGCCAGCTGACCGCCCAGGTCTCTTTAAAAGTAAGGCATCCCGATTTGGATCCTTATCTTTTTCAACGACCCCACCTCCTTCGGAGGAGACGTCGCTGAGGGGCTAACTGTAAGTACCCAAATCCGGATCGTCCAAATCCGTCAGAAAGTTAACCGAAATCCGTTAACTGGCCCGCTCCAGGTTAACCGGAACTCGTTAAACTCCCCGTTGATGTGCCAACGAGACATCCCGGGACTGCCCCGTGCATCCCGACGTCGAACCGTACTTAGCACGTGTCATCTCACGTAAAAGTATGGCTTTCCCTAAAAAACGCATTTTCCGGCACTTTCCGGGGGCGTTTCGGACATTTCCCGGACTGTTATTTTAAAAAACGGACAAAACCGGGACCTGGGGACAAAATCCCACATGGCTGGTGACTCAGAGGGGCACGTGGCAGCCATGCCACCTCCCTCTAGTCACCCTTCAATCAAATTCAAAGGGAAAAGACCAAAATACCCCTGATTTGCAAGCCAAGTCCGGCCGGACTCACTGTGCACATTTTCTGAAATTGCCAGCAAGTCCTTCAAATTCTCAAAATACCACAAAACCCCCTGGATTCAGGCCAAGTCCGTCCGGACTCCTACTGCAATTTTCACCTATAAATAGAAGTTGCTGTCAAAGGCAAAAGAGACAGAAAAATCACTCCAAAAATTCACTACCCCACGGCCTAAGCTGTTTTCACCCCTCCCGAGCTCCCGTTCTGTCTCGATTCGCGTGAAATCTTCGTATTTCGGTCAAATATGCCCCTTACAACTTCGAAACAACCTTTCGAATCACTTTCCGTGTCCCGTACACACCTCCCGAGCCAAAGGAGTCGACCCTAGCCATAGGTATAACTCCCTCTCTCTAAATCTCCCGTTCCGTCTCGGTTTACGCGCCAGTCGCTATAACCGTTTCGAACGTCGTTATCGAAATGTAGACGCCTCCGTCTAACGGGGTCCGATACGTTTTAGCCCCTCGATCCTCTTCTCTTTCCGTAAGAGAAGTAATCACGGGTTAAAATGGCGTTCCGACGCCGTTCCGTTTACTTTTTATGTCATTTACCATTCCGGATCGATCGATCCGTTGATCGTCATTTACAATTCCGAGCCGTTTGGCCTCGTTGATCGTCATTTACAATTCCGAGCCGTTTGGCCTCGTTGATCGTCATTTACAATTCCGAGCCGTTTGGCCTCGTTGATCGTCATTTACGAATCCGGATCGTTTGATTCCGTTGATACCGCACTTTAAATACTGTCATTTACAAAGTCCGATCCGTTTGGATCGTGATAGTATTTACTTTTCAAAGTCCGAGTCGCAACCCGATTCGTTGATCGCATGTCATTTAATACGCATTTTTCCCGTAAAAATCGTTAACAATGTAATGCCCGGTTCAAAACCGGAGTTCGTCCGTCGAACTCTCTTTCAAAACGCGCGAAATAACGTTCGGCCTCCGAACGCTCATCTTCAAACTCAAAGCCGCCATTTGACACTTAAAATCATTTAATACGCATTTTTCCCGTAAAAATCATTAACAATGACTCGCACGGTTCAAAATCGACGTTTGCCACGCAAACGCTCCTTTCAAACTCCAAACCGACGTTTGCCACGCAAACGCTCATTTCTGTCTCAAACCGACGTTTGTCATTGAAACGCTCGTCTTTTCAAAAGTCACCTAATCAACGTTTGTCATTCAAACCAAGATTAAGCTTGTCATTCAAGCCCCCATTTCAAAAAAACACACACACACACACACACGATTTCGAGAAAGGTACAAAGACTCGTCATGCGAGGCGTTTCGGGCGATCTCGTAATACTCTACCCGAAACGTAACTTGACCTCCGAACCTAACAATCTCTGGTACAAAAAAAGCTTTTTACTCGTTTTTGCTGCCAATAAAAATGATCCCTTTTTTCAAAGCCTTTTCCTATGTTTTTGCTACCAATAAAAACGACACCTTTTCACAATAGTCGTTTCTCAACGTTTGGGCTCAAAATACAAAAACCGCGTGGCGACTCCTCATTTTGTTCCTTCCCATGAAGCGAGGTCTCAGACACCAATCCCTCCGCGAAAGACAACCGCCCTTTTCCGCGCCCCCACCCGCGCGCGAAAAGATCGGGTAATTTCAATAAGGTCACAAATAAGTAACACACAAGTGAATATAAAGGATGTTAGAAAGAATGAAAGCTTGACACACTATTGAAAAACAAGTTTCAAGTCCCCAGCGGAGTCGCCACTGAACATATGCCCCATCCGCATGCAAACGCATGGGAAGTTTGAAAATGAAACGGAACATACGAGCGCGATAAAAAATATGAGAGTCGCCACTCCATTTTTAAGGAAAAATTTGAAAAACCTTTTGTAAAGAGACAATGGGTTCTTGGGTCAGGTTACATTTTGGGAAGAATGAGAAGTTCCCCCAAAACGCCTCATAACGAGTCTTTCTAATCTAACATCCATAATATTCAACAAGTGTGTGCCATGTGTGAGACAAAAGAGAATAAATGCTTTTCCATTGATAATATGAAATAAATACAACATGTGAACCACTTTGAGCGGGGGGCCACATCCCGAGATACAAGATTTAGGAACAGATTACAACTAAAAGGGGAACTTCTGCAAAATGGCTAAGTGTGTCGCGGGACACAGGATATAGCCTGGCTAGGTGTGTCGCGGGACACAGGACCTAGACTGGCTAAGTGTGTCATGGGACACATGTAGCCATCTGCAGAAGCTTTACAAACTTTACATACAACAGAAACCAAGGAACATTAGGATCAAATTACACCATACATGTATGCCCAAGACCACAGAGATCAATAGTTAACACTCAAGAGAGTGTGGATATGATTTGTACTTACTCATCTTGGTGATCAAGCCAAAATACATCAAACTGATTCAATAGCATGCAATAACATGAAAACCATAAATGATTCTTAGAACCATAGATTAGAACAGAGATATTGTGATCCAAACTCTACACTAATTATACCAGATTAAGCGTGATTATCAGATTAAGCATGTAGATTGCATGAAGAAGCAAGGAAAAGAGAGATAAGGAGAGAGGAAGTGTGTCACCTTTATAGACCACAATTCCTATACCAAGTTAGGTATAGGAACCTTCAGAGATCAGCTTCAGCACCAATATCAAACTCAGAATTGTGTGAGGAAGAGAATTGTATAGAGAATTGTGTGAGAGAGAGAGAATTTATATGTGAGAGAGAGAGGAATTGTGTGTGTTTTTGTGGTATTACTGTGTGTGTACGCTCATTTTGGTAGAGTAACGTTGATATGTCAAAAAAAGGATCTAGAAATGGGTGGAGGAGGCTCTATTTTATAGGCTTCTGGGAATGGCAAAGTGTGTCGCGGGACACTGTATGTCCATTTTCCAATGGCACGATCTGTCGTGGGACATAAGAAGCCACAACTGCTTTTTGGCGCCAAATAACTGCCCAGGAACCTTCTTGAGTAATTCCCTATAGGTCCAAAAGCCTGGATTAATGCCCTATAGGTACTTCTTTGGTATAAAATTTATGGAAGGTCCTCGAAAGTCTTGGACTAAAATGTAAATGTACCAAAATGCCCCTATTGCACTTTTATTGTGTAAAAGGCACTGTACGGGTCGCGAGTTGGATTGGGGTACTCAAAATTATCAAAAAAAAATTAAGTAGTCAATAAAAATAAACTTACACATAAAAATGATAGGGATCCAGCGAGATAGCTCTCTTCCCCATTTCAATTTGACCTTGTTGAACTCAAGTTTTTTTATGAGATACGCACACCTATTGTAAGTTGCACATTCATCAAATTTAATATCAGAAACCAGTAACTCTTGGTTAACATACATGTTGGTATGGGGTAATATTAAGATAATGGACATCAAGATGATGAACTTCATCTTGAAGAGATCGATGACTTCTTCGGATGCTTTGATTTTTTCCATGACTAAAGTAGCTGAGATATTCCAAAGGTCTTAAATGTTGTTTGTGAATTGAGCCTTCCAGAGTTGCTCTCTATCGGTCCTTACGAATTTGTTGTAAACTACAATAGGCTTTTCACCTCTCGGCAGACTAAAAATGTGCTCCACCTCCTCCTCTCTAACGAAAAGAGTATTTCCATTTTGTAATGTTACTATGTTATCGTCATTGTTGTAGTTTTCAATAATATAGTAACCTATCCTATGAGGTAGGTTAATGAGGTCAAAATCAAGGATTGGCCTAAATCCGATAGATTTTATCCACTCAGTTTGTGGACATGATAGAGCTTTTAGAGTGTCTGACAATCTTATAGGGTTGTTTCTAATTTGCAATTTTGAATAGGAAAATACACGTGGATTTAGTTATTAATTAGCTACTGAATCCATGTGTATTTTTGAACATTGCACCTCTATTCAGTAGTTGAATAGCTATTGAATCCATGTGTATTTTTGAACATTGAACTTAGATTCTATAGCTGAATAGCTTTTGAATCCAAGTATAATCATGAAGATAAAATAAATTTAGTAGGCAATTATGAATCCAAGTCCAATCATGAAAATACATATGGATTCAGTAGCTAATTAGCTACTGAATCTATGTGTAGTTTTGAACATTGCACTTAGATTTAGTAGCTAAGTTAGATACCGAATCTAAGTGTATTTTTGAACATTTCACTTGGATTCAGTAGCCAAATATCTACTGAATCCAAGTGTAATCATGAATATACACATGGATTCAGTAGCTAATTAGCTACTAAATCCATTTTTTTTTAAATCTCCCTTAGATTTTATAGCTAAGTTAGCTACTGTATTAATGTGATTTTATCATGATTATACTTGAATTCAGTAGCTAAGTTAGATATTGAATGCAAGTGTATTTTTGAATATTCCACTTGGATTCAATAGGTAAATAACTATGGAATGCAAGTGTATTTTTGAATATTCCACTTGGATTCAATAGGTAAATAACTATGGAATCCAAGTGTATTTTTTATAATTACACTTGGATTAAGTAGCTTCTTTAACTACTGAATCGAAATATATTTTTTAACATTGTAGTTAGATTCAAATTTCATAATTCCACAAATTTATTAAACCCTAGGATTTATAAATTATTTAACGAATAATGAAATGTGCGAAATGATGTTCTAAGTAGTTTTTACGTTAAAATAGAAGGATAAACTAGGTTGAGAGACCTAACCTTGTTGATTTCCATTTTTAGAGAAATCTATAATTGATCCCACGATGTGATACTGCTTGGTGCTAAGTACATAAACCAAGCCTTTGATTTTTTTTCAGAGTTAAGGAAACAACGCATCCGCAATTGATAATTAATCAATGATCCCAATGGAAATTGTTCCACAATCACTAAGTAGTCACAGATGAATGTTAAGGGTTCCTCTCCAGCCAACTAATGGTAGCTTGGTAGAATTTGTATAAATATCCCTTTTAAATCATATCCTCTTGCCCCAGGTGGCAAGATACTGCATGAAATATCTTCGTCAATATTGGGACGGGCATAATCTTTCATAGTACGAACATGAGGGTCAACATTTTTATCCACCATCTCGAATTTCACTTTTCTACCCCACTGGTAGAAGGTTTAGCCTCTATTTCTGCCTCGAGGGGATTGCGCTTGCCTAGGTTTCGCTCTTTACCTTGACCTACTTTATCATGCATATATTGCTAACTCTCTAACACAATTCCCCGACAGTGATGCCAAAAACATGATAAACAAATAATAAACCCTTATAAGTGCAAACGATTATCAATTTATAATATACAAAAGCAGGGTGTCAAATCTACAGGCACTTATAGAAATTACAACATTAAAATAACTAATAAAATAAAGAGGAGGTGTAGCGTTGTGAGGAAAAAAGAATTTTATCTTTTTCGTTTTGAGTCGCCACCTATATTATTCGTTTGGAAACATAGGAAAACCATTTTGAAAGAGATTTGGGTTCGGGGCTTAGGTTATGGAATAGGTAGGTCAAGGAGCATCCATTCCACCCGATCCGGAGATCGGTCTTGCTAAAGAAAAGAGAGGTTTTCAATCTTTTTAATAAAATAATTAAAGAAGAACAAATAAACCCTAATCAATTTCTTGATTAGGAATGTCGGATTGTATGCTTCGAGATCGCCTCCATTGACTGAAGGGACTCTAGGCTAATCCTTTTGATGGGATTACACTACTCTAAAATCAATAGAGAGGTTGAGAATAGAAACGAAAGTTTAAAGGATGATTACCTTTTGAGAAGAGATTCGGACAGAGTTTCGACTCAAGTTTAGAGTCGAACCTTGATTCGGACAGAGCTTCGCCTCGATCCTTGATTTGGATCTTGATGCGGACGGAGCTTCGCCTTGGTCCTTTGATTCGGGTTTCGATGTTTGTTAATCAACAAGGTTGATGAACAAACTTTAGGAGTTGTTTGTGAGTGATTTGAAGGAGTCTTTCGTGGAAAGAAACCAAAAAATTGTGTGTGTTGTGTGTTTTCTTGATCAAGGATCAGAATTGTCGACCCCCGAAACACTGAAAGTCATCCAGTATTTATAGGAGGTTAGAGAGGTGAAGGTGGAGAGGTAAAATCTCTAGGAAGGTTCGAACTCAGTTACGATTGGATACCGAATTGATAAGGTTTTATCCAAAAAGAGAGTTTGAAACGGAGAAGGAGAGTGATTTCGCACATCTCGTCGAGGGGATATCTCACGCGAGATATGATATCTCGTGCGAGATAACTAGTCTACGATGACTATTTTGTCCTCTTCGGTTGTTCCGTTAGTCGGTTAGGTCCAAAACTAACGAGGTTAGTTAGAAACTTAACGAAACATGGCGAGCGATATGCTTTCATCAAAACCTGAAAAGAGAGATGAAGAGTAGTGTAATCATGTAATTATGGGTTCGGGAATGGGGTGTCTGAGCCCCTCGGTGACGAGGTCTTATGAAAGAAGAAGTGTCATCGATAGAAAAGACATCATTACGAACGGGATGGTAAGCCGCACTTGAGCTCACGATCTCTATCGGAGAATCGAGACCAAAACGTAGTTCGACTCCAAAACACGAAAAGGTTGCTTTAGGTATTTTGAAAATCATTTTTTGAAAATCGAGGAGATTTTATTTTGAAAAGGCAAATCCATGCGAGGAATCAAATCATGACCCAATTAAGAAGATACTGTCTTTTGTGAAAGTGAGGTGACGATCCCGGCGATTCGGGACCGAGCTTTTCTCGAGGTGACGATCCCGGTGATTCGGGGATCGAGCTTTTGTTGGTGACGATCTGCGATTCAAGACCGGGCTTTTTGATGAGGTGACGATCCTGGTGATTCGGGACCGAGCTTTTTGTTGGTGACGATCCTGGCGATTCAAGACCGGGCTTTTTGATGAGGTGACGATCCTGGTGATTCGGGACCGAGCTTTTTGATGAGGTAAGTATTTGACATACTAACCCTAGATGTTTGACGCATCTTAGATGTTTGACACACCTAATTGTTGACGATCCAACTGTTTGGGCGTTGAATCGGGCTTTTGGTAAGGTAAGTATTTGACATACTAACCCTAGATGCTTGACACCCCTAATTGATGACGATCCACCTGTCTGGGCATTGAATCGGGCTTTTTGTTGGAATATGCTTGACGCATGGCACTTGACGTGATGGATGCTTGACGCGATGGTTGCTTAATGCAAAGGTTGCTTGACGCGATGGTTGCTTGACGCAATGGTTGCTTGACGCAATGGTTGCTTGACGCAATGGATGCTTGACGCTTTAATTTGATGCATTGATATATGGAAAGGTAGGCGAAATCCAAACACTCAACATGTTTGATCCAATTCTCGAAAGTAGGCACTTGACGTGCCTTACGCATTTTAATTCCTGCAAGAGGGTTAGTGAAAGCATTTGCCTAACATACATTCACTTAAGCACTTGTTTGTTCAAGACGACCAATGTGCACTCGACTCCAAGAATCAGCGGGGAGAATGAGTTCTATTATGTGAGAATGAAAATTGTTTGTGTGATTTAGATTTTGGTTCAGAAGACTAACTCGAGAGGTCCATCTAAAGATCGAATGAGACAATCGTCTAATAGGATTCCGTTGAGATAACCCAAGTTCAACACTAAGGTTCAGGATACTTTAGAATTCTTCGTTGTCGGAGGACTTTTCATCGCCAAGCCCCAAGTTTCTCATGTGATGATCATTGACTGAACAAGGTCCAAACCACTCCAATGGCTTTTGCTATGTAGAACTTATGCTGCCTACTCCAAAGCACGTATTTTCCAAGGCTTCTCTTGACATTAAGCCCCAAGACTTCTTGTATGTTGTAGATGACTTCGCGAACGAGGCTTGTGGTTTGCGTAGCATGAAGAAGGGATCCCTCCTTTTTTCCCTTTGAATTTTCTTCTTTTTCTTTCTTAGTGACGCACCCTGGTTTTTGCCTAGACCGCCCTTTCGGTTTTTCAATCTAGCGGGCCTCTCTTTTGCGTCTTTTGTTTTTGTGCTCTAACTTTTGCCTAGGCCGCTCTTTACGAGTTTTCAACCTAGCGAGCAATTTTTTTTTAAAAAGTATGTGTACTCGAAGAGAACTCAGTTGGAAGAATCTCATTAAGGAGAAAGATGAGATCTCAAGTTAGTTGAGGAGAGACGGACTCTATTCTTTGGAAGGTGATCCAAGCATTGACTCTTTTGGGAGAGTATAATCTATAATGATGAGAGTGAGAGGCAAAAAGGAGGAAGCTCCTAATGCAGATTTGATTACTCTTGAGAGTTTGAGTAGGGATTGACTGGGGGAGGAAAGGTTAGGAAGCCCCAGTTTTGATGCTTGGATTTCAAGAATGTGCATGAGAATGGCTAAGAGGAAGCCCCTAGACTCAACAAAGAACGCTATATGGCTCAAAGGTCTAGAAAAGTTGCTCTACTTTTAATGGACCTTGTATCATCTAGAAATTTCTTAACGAATTTGAAAAGAAAGCCAATCATTAGTATGAATTAAGGCTAAACATTTCTCTTTATGGATTGATGTTGAAAGTCTTCTTCATTTGCGTTGCCATTCGGGCTTCATTGTAAGAGGATGTTGAGGGATCCTCTTTTCTTCATTGATATCACTTGACTCTTCTTCTTTGCGGGAGAGTCCTTCATGCCTTTGTTGAAATTTCATCCTTGTTGTGGGGCGATGAAGGCTTGAGAGTTTTTCTCTCTTTTTTTTTTTTTTTTTTTTTGATGCTCTATTTTTGCCTAGGACGATTTGAGGAGTTTCGACCTAGCGAGCTTTTTATTTTTGTACTCTCAAAGCCTTGAATTGAGTAGCCTCACTTTTCTTGGGATGAATGTTGATAGCAGCGCCTTTGGCTTCCTTCGTTTGTTGATCTTCGACTTTCAACATGAGTAATGTTTAGCCTTAAGCCTTCTAAGGATAGTTTTCATTTCAAACTTGTTTAGAAGTTTCTATTTTTCGTGATGATTTAAGGAATGAGGGTCCACTATTCAACATAGATCAAATGATATTCATAAAGAAAAACAACTCTTGGGAAAGTGTTTAGGAGAAAGAGATAACTTATATTGATAAGGAAATTCGAAACAGACTCGATAGTTCACTTGACACAAACTAGAGAGGATAGAGATGGACTAGAATAATGAACGACTCTTCGAGAACATACTAGGAAGTTTACCTAATCTATTTTTTATTTTCAAAGGAAAAGGGAGAGGACAATCGGAGCCCCAATGTGGTGATGCTTGATTGATCTTTTTAGCCGCTTCATACAAGTCTTGGATGGCATCACTCAAGTTGTAGCAATTGTTGGTGTCATGACCGCTAAACTGATGGTAATCGCAAAATTTGTCGTGGTCCCAATCTTCTCTCATTTTCTTAGGATGATAGTCTTCCATTGGCTTCAGCTTTCCCTGGCCTACTAGATCATCGAACATTTCCTTAAGAGTAGCCCCACCAAAATCATGATAGGTACGACCGGTGCTCCCCTTTGTTGGACAATTCTCTTTTTCTGAATTCTTTCTAAGAAGGATCAATTCATCAACTCTAAGGCCCGATTTATGGAGTTCGAGGAAACTAGGGAAGTAATTGCTGGCAAGCTTCTCTTGGTACTCTTCGCGAAGACATTGAAGTAGGATATGAATTTGTTCGTCTAGGCTTGGCCTATCAACGATTTCAATCAGTTTGGCCCTCCATCTTTTGACAAAGTCCGCGAATGATTCATTCGGGAGTTGCTTGGTTTGCTCAAGGTCTCTCCTAGTAGTGCGGTAGGTAGTGTTGTCCTCAAATTGTTCTTGGAAGGCACGACTGGCGAGTGGCCAATCAAGCCTTGTGGAGAGTGGAAGATATTGGTGTTATGCCCTAGGCCTATGATTGATAGACTTATGTGTTGACATTATTTATTATTATATGAGATGTTTATCATTTGATTATTATATGTTTTGTATATTTGTTTATTATAATCTCCATCCCTAATTATTAAGAGAATAATTAGTATAATTGTCAATGAATAATCATGTGATGATTATATGCATAGAGATGCACATTGAAATTATGGGTACTTGTTAGAGAACGAGTGACTGGACATGACCCGCATGAGATTTATGTCATGGTCAAATGTCATAATTAAAATGTCATAAGGTTACTTTATTTAGTCCCTAGACCTGAGATTATCATGACCTTACATATGATGAAAGTCATGTTTGATTTTAGTCAAACGATATCTTAACACGATATCTATAAAGACTATCTTTGGCATGATCGGATTCATGATGGGAAGGATGAAAAGTCAAGAAGGAATTTGTCCCTCGTAAGAGAGATGTTTTGCTTGGGCCCCTCGATGAGTGATAATGATGAAAGTGTATGGCCGTACCCCAATATGATTGGAATTATCATTATACTCAAGAATCGAGAAAGCATTGAACAATAACAAGTTGACGAGGACCATGACTTGTGTTCAATATAACATCGTGAGACAAAGGGAGAAATGGAAGTACACCATTGGAAACGTGAACTCTTACGTTATATTATTTGGGTAGACATAATGGCTTGCTAGAGTCCGCTTATGTCTTATGAGGTTCGATATGATCGAACTCATTGCCAACATAATGTAATCCTATTGGGTCACACACAACTAGAATGAATTGGTTAAACCAGAGGAAGAATGATTGAGAGTTTCTGTATCTGGCTACATATGTCACGCGACATACTAAGCCATGGGCTTAATATACCGCGCGACATATTAAGCCCATACGCAGTTTTGACAGCCTGTTCTCCTAATACGATTAGGAGACGTATTCATGCTAATGTAGTATAAATATGAGAAGTCTGTCAGACCTAATTCTCTAGCCGAAATTTTCAAGCAAAATTCACAACAAAATACTCTCAATATTCTTCAAGGTTTAGATCTAGCAATCACCGAGAAATAGTTCTTGAATTCATTCAAAGGTGTGGATACCGAAAGAGGGTCTTCGCTCGTTCATCGATCAAGGCCTAGAGTTCAAGCAAGTTGAAGAACGAAGTTTGTGATTCGATATCACATAATCAAATCGTTCGATAGCTCAAGAACGGAAAGCGTTCGAGGTTGGTATAATTCTATCTCATAGGAATTTAAATTAATTGTATAGAACGGATCCTAGGGCTTCTTGGGTTTTATGTTTTTAATGCTTAATTCCGCTGTGCATGGACCCGTAAAACCCAACAGTGGTATCAGAGCCCCGTTCGTATGATTAAGTTTGAATTAACATGCTAAGATTTAAGATATAAATTATTTATATGCTTATTGCATGTTTTGTATGCGATAGAATTTTAATTGTTTATGTGAAACAATGTGAAAATCGTTTTCGAATTATGCTGAATTAAATCTGTAAAAGGGTTGTTTTAGGTGATTTAATTGCATGTGATTTGAATTGATTTGAATCTGGAAATCCTGTAATCTGGCTGCTTAGGTCGCGCGACATAGCGAGCCTCATAAGGAAATACAGTAATCGGCTAGTTATGTCACGCGACAAACCTAGCCTCAGGCGATGTTGTCACGCGACATAATAAGCCAAATCGGGCGTAATCGGTTTGTTCAATTTTTCTGCTATTTTGTGATTGTGTTTACAATCTGATATGTTCATATGATAATCTGGATGTTATAAAATTAAGTTTATAAGGCCATGCTAGATTGATTCATTGTTTATGCATGATTAATTGATTAAAATATGATTTTAATAATTATTGCGATGCATGTTTTATTTGTTCTAACATGCTAAGAATTTTTAATTAGATGTTTAGTTGAAACATGATATTTAGTTTCCTAATATGTTTAGATTTAGACATTGTAAATTTTGGATCTTATGATTATTTATGGAAACAAGTCATAAATACGCGAAATTTAAAAAGGAAACTGATTGTTTATAAAAGGAAGTGATTATGTTGCTAAATCAGAGTTGATTTCTGATTGTGCATGTCTAGGAGAGTTCTGTCTAAGGAGGAGTTGGTACTTAAGAAGTCCTTGCGGCTCACCTATCTTCCTGGGAACTTACCTAGTGCATGATTTTGACTATCTTTCTGATATGCTTATAATCTTCCTTTAAAGAACCTTCATTTAACTTTTAAGTTCTTTATGCCAATTCATGATTAAAAACACTTGAGACCATTCGGATAGTTTTGGGTGGGCTTGCCATAGCAAGGTGCTTTGATTCTATTCGAATGCGAGCAAGATGAGGAAATGGTGGTTCCTATACGTTTTAAAGTGAATGAACTTAATTGGGTTATCAAAATGGTATTGGACCCAAGGCATAAGATGAGATTAAAATATACCTAGACATATGATGTCTTGAATAAATCTCATAAAAGATCTAAGAGTCATATATGTGATATGATTGATGTTTTCTACCTAATTAATTTAATTTTGAGCGGTTTGCCATAGCAAACTTGAAATTGAATTAAAGTTGGATCTTAGCCCATTAAATGTATATTATGCTCATTTGCATTTGAAGGTGTATAATTTAGTGGGAGCATTTAATTAAATGCATTATACTTCTCATATAATATGTTTACTTATATGTGTTCATATTTTAT
Source organism: Adenophora triphylla var. japonica (assembly GCA_022495995.1). NCBI lineage: Eukaryota > Viridiplantae > Streptophyta > Magnoliopsida > Asterales > Campanulaceae > Adenophora > Adenophora triphylla. The sequence continues at coordinate 717,554 of JAFEMH010000204.1, read as the reverse complement.
GTATATCTTTTTGTAGAATAAATGGCATCAAATAATAATCACTTTTCACTGCGATCTGTCCTTGAGAAGGAAAAGTTGGAAGAGAATGGTACAAACTATATGGATTGGATCTGTAGTTTGAGAATTGTTCTCAAACAAGAGGAGAAATTGTACGTTCTCGATGAACCTATTCCACCTGAACCTGCTGCCAATGCTGCTAGGGCAATAAGGGATCAATATCTGAAGCACAAGCGTGACTCTACAGATGTTGGTTGCCTTATGCTCTCCACCATGTGCAAGAACCTTCAGAAGGATCTTGAGCACTTGGGGACAGTCGACTTAAACAATCGGCTGATGGAAATGTTCCAAGTTCAAGCTAGGCAAGAAAGGTACAACACAGTTGCTGTCTTGACCTCATGCAAGATGAGTGAAGGACAAGCTGTTGGTCCCCATGCTCTCAAGTTGAAGGGCCACATTGAGCATCTTGAAAGGCTCGGTTTTCCAGTTAGCCAAGAGTTGGCTACCGACATAATATTGAATTCATTACCCAAAAGTTTTAGTCATTTCATAATGCACTATAACAAGGGTGGAATGAATAAAAACCTTTCCGAGTTAGTTCAAATGTTGAACACTGCGGAAACCAATATTGTCGAGAAGAAAACCGACCAAGTGCTAATGGTTAACAAGGGGAAGGGTTTCAAGGGTAAAGGAAAGGCAAAGGTTGCTAATCCTAAGGCAAAAGTTGCCAAACCCAAAGAGGCTTCCAAGCCTAAAGAGGCTAAGCCCAAGTCCCAAGAGGACGCAATCTGCTTCCATTGCAATGAGATTGGACATTGGAGGAGAAACTGCGCAAAATACAAGGAAGCACTGAAGAAGAGCAAAGGAGTTGCTTCGACTTCAGGTATCTTTGTTATAAATATATTCCTATCTACTTCTAGTTCTTGGGTATTGGATACCGGATCTGGAACTCACATTTAGTGCAGGGTCTAAAGAACAGAAGGATGCTTAAGGAAGGTGAAGTGGACCTACGTGTGGGGAATGGAGCAAGAGTTGCTGCATTAGCCGTAGGAACTTATGAAGTTACTTTACCTAGTGGGCTAATACTTGTTTTGAACAATTGTTATTACGTTCTAGCTTTAAGTAGGAATATTATTTCGATTTCAGTTTTGGATAATGAAGGTTTTAATTTTCTTATATGTGATAAGAAATTTTCCATTCACAAGAGTGATATGCATTATTGTACTGCTATTTCATTCAATGGCCTTTATATTCTTGATGTTGAAAATCGTGATAATGATGTCTATAACATTAACAAGAAATCTAAACCCAATGATGTAAACTACACTTACTTATGGCATTGTCGTCTTGGCCATATAAACGAGAAACGCATTTCTAAACTCCACAAAGATGGATTTTTGGACTCACATGATTATGAATCATATGAGACATGCGAGTCTTGTTTACTTGGAAAGATGACCAAGGACCCATTTACCAAAATCGGTGAAAGGGCGGGCGACTTATTAGGACTCATACATACCGATGTATGTGGGCCTATGAGTAGCGATGCTAGGGGAGGATTTTGGTACTTCATAACATTCACTGATGATTATAGTAGATTTGGATATGTTTATCTAATGAAACATAAAAGTGAATCGTTTGAGATATTTCGAATATTTCAAAATGAGGTGCAAAATCAACTTGGTAAAACTATTAAGGTACTTCGATCCGATCGAGGTGGTGAATATTTGAGCCAAGAATTTGACAGTCATCTTAAGAGTTGTGGAATCATTTCAGAACTCTCTCCACCCAAAACACCACAATGGAATGGTGTGTCTGAAAGGAGGAATAGAACTTTGTTGGACATGGTTCGTTCTATGATGAGTCAAGTTGAGCTTCCTTTATCCTTTTGGGGACATGCACTAGAAACTGCTGCTTTCACTATAAACAGAGTTCCTACCAAATCGGTTCAAAAGACCCCATATGTGATGTGGCATGGAAGAAAACCTAGTTTGTCTTTCATGAAGATTTGGGGTTGCGATGCATATGTCAAGAAGTTAACTTCTGACAAGCTAGCACCAAAATCTGATAAATGTGTTTTCGTGGGATATCCTAAGGAAACCAAAGGATACTATTCCTACAACCGAAACGAGAACAAAGTGTTTGTTGCTCGAAATGGTACTTTCTTAGAAAAGGAGTTTCTTCGCAAAGGAACCAGTGGGAGTAAAATAGATCTCGAAGAAATTCGAGAACCCGAAAACAACATTGAACCAATGGTAGAAACTGAACCAAGTTCACAAACCGTTGTGGAACCGGTTCAAGATGCACAAGTTCTTCGCCGAAGTGGTAGGTCACGATCCGAACCCGAGAGATATGGATTTCTCGTTACGAAAAATGATGAAGTGGAGTTAATCGAAAACGATGAACCCACTTGCTATCAAGAAGCGATGTCCGCTCCTGATTCGGAAAAATGGCAAGAGGCCATGAAGTCCGAATTACAATTCATGGCTGATAATCAAGTTTGGAACTTGATTGATCCACCCGAAGGTGTAAAAACCATAGGGTGCAAATGGGTCTTCAAGAAGAAGACCGACATGGATGGGAAGGTGCACACCTATAAGGCTAGGCTAGTAGCTAAGGGATATAGGCAGATTCATGGCATAGACTATGATGAAACCTTCTCGCCTGTAGCTATGCTTAAGTCTATTAGAATTTTACTTGCCATAGCCGCATATTATGACTATGAGATATGGCAAATGGATGTCAAAACAGCTTTCCTTAATGGGAAGTTACTTGAGGATGTATACATGATACAACCTGAAGGTTTTGTCAGTCCAGAAAATTCTAACAAGGTGTGTAAGTTGCAGAAATCCATTTATGGATTGAAGCAAGCTTCTAGGAGTTGGAATCTACGTTTTGATGAAACAATCAAGGAGTTTGGCTTTATCAAAAATGAAGATGAACCTTGTGTATACAAGAAAATTAGTGGGAGCGTAGCACTATTTTTAGTGTTGTATGTCGACGATATCTTACTCATTGGAAATGACGTTTCTGCACTACAGACTGTTAAGTCTTGGTTAGGAAAGTGTTTTTCAATGAAAGATATGGGTGAAGCCGCATATATCTTTGGTATCAAGATCTATAGAGATAGATCCAAGAGGATGATTGGTTTAAGTCAAAGTACTTACATTGACAAAGTCCTTAGAAGATTCCAAATGGAAAATTCTAAAAGGGGAAACTTGCCAATGTTGCATGGTATATCTCTTAGCAAGAGTCAAAGTCCTAAGACTAATGATGAGCGAAAGAGAATGAATGGTATTCCATATGCTTCGGCAATTGGGTCTATCATGTATGCTATGTTATGTACTAGACCCGATGTCTCGTGTGCTCTAAGCATGACGAGTAGGTACCAATCGGATCCCGGCGAACCACATTGGATAGCAGTCAAGAATATCCTCAAGTACTTATGAAGAACTAAGGATGTATTCTTGGTCTTTGGAGGAATGGAAGAAGATCTTGTAGTCAAAGGCTACACAGATGCTAGCTTCCAAACCGACAAAGATGATTTCAGATCGCAGTCTGGATTTTTGTTTACGCTTAATGGAGGCACTGTGAGTTGGAAAAGTTCCAAGCAAAGTACCGTCGCTGATTCTACAACCGAAGCTGAGTACATAGCGGCAACCGATGCAGCTAAGGAAGCAGTTTGGATCAAGAAGTTCATTAGTGATTTGGAAGTCGTTCCAAGCATCAGAGACCCTATCGAACTTTACTGTGATAACAATGGTGCCATTGAACAAGCAAAGGAACCAAGGTCACACCAGAGATCCAAACACATACTTCGACGTTTCCACATTATCCGTGAGATATGTGAAAGGGAAGACGTTAAGATATGCTGAGTAGACACTGATGACAACGTGGCGGACCCATTAACTAAGGCTCTCCCGCAAGCCAAACATGATGGTCATGTTAGGTCCATGGGTATTCGATACATGGTAGATTGGGCCTAGTGCAAGTGGGAGACTGTTGGTGTTATGCCCTAGGCCTATGATTGATAGACTTATGTGTTGACATTATTTATTATTATATAAGATGTTTATCATTTGATTATTATATGTTTTGTATATTTGTTTATAATAATCTCCGTCCCTTATTATTAAGAGAATAATTAGTATAATTGTCAATGGATAATCATGTGATGATTATATGCATAGAGATGCACATTGAAATTATGGGTACTTGTTAGAGAACGACTGACTGAACATGACCCGCATGAGATTTATGTCATGGTCAAATGTCATAATTAAATCTCATAAGGTTACTTCATTTAGTCCCTAGACCTGAGATTATCATGACCTTACATATGATGAAAGTCATGTTTGATTTTAGTCAAACGATATCTTAACACGATATCTATAAAGACTATCTTTGGAATGATCAGATTCATGATGGGAAGGATGAAAAGTCAAGAAGGAATTTGTCCCTCGTAAGAGAGATGTTTTGCTTGAGCCCCTCGATGAGTGATAATGATGAAAGTGTATGGCCGTACCCCAATATGATTGGAATTATCATTATACTCAAGTATCGAGAAAGCATTGAACAATAACAAGTTGACGAGGACCATGACTTGTGTTCAATATAACATCGTGAGACAAAGGGAGAAATGAAAGTACACCATTGGAAACGTGAACTCTTACGTTATATTATTTGGGTAGACATAATGGCTTGCTAGAGTCCGCTTATGTCTTATGAGGTTCGATATGATCGAACTCATTGCCAACATAATGTAATCCTATTGGGTCACACACAACTAGAATGAATTGGTTAAACCAGAGGAAGAATGATTGAGAGTTTCTGTATCTGGCTACATATGTCACGCGACATACTAAGCCATGGGCTTAATATACCGCGTGACATATTAAGCCCATATGCGGTTTTGACAGCATGTTCTCCTAATACGATTAGGAGACGTATTCATGCTAATGTAGTATAAATATGAGAGGTCTGTCAGACCTAATTCTCTAGCCGAAATTTTCAAGCAAAATTCACAACAAAATACTCTCAATATTCTTCAAGGTTTAGATCTAGCAATCACCAAGAAATAGTTCTTGAATTCATTCAAAGGTGTGGATACCGAAAGAGGGTCTTCGCTCGTTCATCGATCAAGGCCTAGAGTTCAAGCAAGTTGAAGAACGAAGTTTGTGATTTGATATCACATAATCAAATCGTTTGATAGCTCAAGAACGGAAAGCGTTCAAGGTTGGTATAATTCTATCTCATAGGAATTTAAATTAATTGTATAGAACGGATCCTAGGGCTTCTTGGGTTTTATGTTTTTAATGCTTAATTCCGCTGCGCATGGACCCGTAAAACCCAACAGAAGAGTCATATACCAATCTCTAGCGGCACCATCGAGAGTTTGGGGAAAGCATTGGGCTAACAGGTTGTCATCAACACCCATAGGTAGCATGGCCCAAGAGTAAGTCTCCAAATGTGATTTGGGACAGGTGGTGCCATTGAATTTTGCAATGTCGGGTGTCTTGTACTTTCTAGGAAGCTTTGACATGGACTGACGAAGGGTATCGTAATCAATAGAGAGCGAGGCTCCCTTACTCACATCGAGGGATGCAAGTTTCTTTTCTAGCATGGCCATGGTAAGGGGTTCATTCTTGCTTTCCCCCTTGCTTTCTTTCTTGGGAGCATAACTCTCATTGTCGAAGGAGGAAGATGATGAGCTAGACTCATACACCTTTTTCTTGTGCTTGCGGTGTCTTTTAGCTTTCTTAGGGTATGATACTTCATCATCGGAAGAGGTCCTACTTTCTTTCTTCTTTGAGCTTAATTCGGCCACTTTTAGTTTCATGGCTTGGAGTTCGTCAACCATGGCTTTCATTTCCCCGGCTTGGATTCTCCTTTCAAGTTCTAATCGGGGCTCCATTTCATCGGCTTGGGCTTGTACCATTTCTTCATATCGAATCCTTTGATCCTCAATTTCCTTCTTGAGTGCTTCGGAATTCATCGTGTCGGAAAGAAATTGAATTGTTACCGTTGGAGAGGTAAGGGAGCTTGACGACCTTAGAGATGAACTCAAGATATCCCGACAAGACGTCTTTTAGAATATTAGCCCCAAACAATCCTAGATGGAGAAAAGGATGATGGTTAAAATTACCTCACGAGCGATTTTTTTGAAGTTTTATTCTTATTAGAGACGGAGTTTTGACTCAAGGAGGGAGCGCACATCGATTATCAATCACAAACACAGATTCTGCAAATAATATCTCGCGCGAGACTAGGTGATCTCGCATGAGATAACCATTCGGAGAGATGGATTTTATTCCTTTTTTATTTCCTAAATTTATGGTCGGACGGACAAAGATCCGTTTTCTATCTAGCATCCTAGGTAAATCTTGCAGGTATACGTAATTCGAACCACCTAGGGACTCGTTAATCGACAATTCTTTGTAAAATAAAGCCATGTAAAACTGATCGGAAGGATTTTTTTTTCTTTAAAGGGACTTCCGAAAGGGTCATTCCGAAGGGACATTTCCGAAGGGACTTTTTCTTTTTCCGAAGGGACTTTTTCTTTTTCCGAAGGGACTTTTCCTAATCCTTTCTCGATAGTCAATTTTACATTAGCTTTATTTTGGTCAAAGACAAGAGAGATTACCAAGTCAAAACCGACCGGTCATGGAGTGTTCCTAGAAAGACAATCTACATGAAAATGTGGCGATGCAGGGCTGGAAGGCTAGGCTCCCCGCGATATGACAATCTAGGTGGATTGAATACGCGGAGTGGGATGATCCAACTTCGGAGAAACCGGCGACTAGGTGGTTACCGTCATCCGTCCTTAGTGTGGGTCCCGGGTTAATCGGGGTATGTAGTGCAATGACAGATATAAATGAGTGCGCGTGTGTGATAGTCAATCTAGGTGATAGATAAAAAAGAGATTTTTTTTTTTTGAAAATCAAAAGGAAAACAGATAATGGCTGCACCAAGTGGTTGCCTACGTTTCTCCCAATTTAGGAAGACTCAGGCCGTCGTAGTTCCACATAAAGAGAGAGAAAGAGAGATAAATAATTCAATTTACAACTCCCGAATCCCCAATGGACCGGACTTTAATTAAATAAAACCCAATCGCACGCAGTTTATAAATAATAATCAATTATTTAAAGGAAACGAAGGTTCAAGTTCTACACCTTAAGGGAGGCCTTAAGATGCGGGAACTCTACAGATAATGAATTCTGGGATCCCCCTTGCATGTTCGGCTCTCGTCTTGGACTATGAGACAAACGGGAGAAACCAGAAAACAACCAGATTGCCGAAGTCATATCTCGCGCGAGATATGATATCTCGCCGCGAGATATGCTTCATCTGAGAGCAGAAAATTCGAATTTAAAATTTTTTTTTTGAAAACCTCTCTTTTAATTTTGACGCAAGTTTAAGCCTCTTAATTTTAAGTCCCCAGCAGAGTCGCCACTGTAGCATTGTGAGGAAAAAATAATTTTATCTTTTTCGTTTTGAGTCGCCACCTATATTATTCATTTGGAAACATAGGAAAACCATTTTGAAAGAGATTTGGGTTCGGGGCTTAGGTTATGGAATGGGTAGGTCAAGGAGCATCCATTCCACCCGATCCGGTGATCGGTCTTGCTAAAGAAAAGAGAAGTTTTCAATCTTTTTAATAAAATATATAAAGAAGAACAAATAAACCCTAATCAATTTCTTGATTAGGAATGTCGGATTGTATGCTTCGAGATCACCTCCATTGACTGAAGGGACTCTAGGCTAATCCTTTTGATGGGATTACACTAGTCTAAAATCAATAGAGAGGTTGAGAAGAGAAACGAAAGTTTGAAGGATGATTACCTTTTGAGAAGAGATTCAGACAGAGTTTCGACTCAAGTTTAGAGTCGAACCTTGATTCGGACAGAGCTTCGCCTCGATCCTTGATTTGGATCTTGATGCGGACGGAGCTTCGCCTTGGTTCTTTGATTCGGGTTTCGATGTTTGTTAATCAACAAGGTTGATGAACAAACTTTAGGAGTTGTTTGTGAGTGATTTGAAGGAGTCTTTCGTGGAAAGAAACCAAAAAATTGTGTGTGTTGTGTGTTTTCTTGATCAAGGATCAGAATTGTCGACCCCCGAAACACTGAAAGTCATCCTGTATTTATAGGAGGTTGGAGAGGTGAAGGTGGAGAGGTAAAATCTCCTAGGAAGGTTTCAGAACTCAGTTCTGATTGGATACCCGAATTGATAAGGTTTTATCCAAAAAGAGAGTTTGAAACGGAGAAGGAGAGTGATTTCTGCACATCCTGTCGAGGGGATATCTCGTGCGAGATAACTAGTCTGATGACTATTTTGTCCTCTTCAGTTGTTCCGTTAGTCAGTTAGGTCCAAAACTAACGAGGTTAGTTAGAAACTTAACGAAACATGACGAAACTGATATGCTTTCATCAAAACACAAAAGAGAGATGAAGAGTAGTGTAATCGTGTAATTATGGGTTCAGAATGGGGTGTCTACAGGAGGGGTTTGAGATTGTTTGACTAAATTAACTAATGAAAGCAATTAAGGAACGAAGCAATTAAGAATGGATTCAAATACAGAGAAAAGCCTATTGATTGGATTCACAAGTATCCCCCCTCTGATCAATTTCTCTATTTTGTCAAATAATTGTGGGTGTTTTTCACTAAGGTATAAACCACTATCATCCAGTGTTCGAATTAAAGTTTATTTATTATTTTACTCTAATGCATTCAGTAATTTCTACACAACATGCAAAGGATCCCTTAATAACAAAAGAATATGTGAACTCAAATCCTATATCGAGCGTATTCCGCTCATTAAGATTCAGTTATCAAAGGATGGCTTATATGTAATTAATCTACTTAGATGCAAATAATCACATCCATATAACATCAATCATGCAACATAACCACGACTATGAAACATAAAATAATTAAGAAGTTTATATCACCTTTGATAAAACCAACAATAAATTGATCCTAGAAAGAATTAAGTGTAAACGATCATAGGTTTTGATACAAATTAACTCCAATCAGTAGAAAAGGATAATTAGTTCATCATAGCTTGATCAACAATGGAGAATAAAATAAAGAGCATCAAAACCTAAAATTGAATCCTTGAGTCCTCCCTATAAGAGATGTAAAAAATAGAGAAAACGATAACCTAAAAGTGGCTGGAGTTGGATATTTATACTCTGGAGAGGAGGTGGCCAAATAAGGAAACAACCGCTGAATCCTAGGCAAAAACAAAACAGAACAATAGTTGGAATTGGAGCGGTGCGGCCGCCCCATAGAGAGGGATACGTTTTCCCCCTCATAGGAAGTAGCTTTCAATGTTTCTATCTTTTTGGTGAGATCGCTCATCATTTATTGCGAACTTTTACTTTTCAAACGAACTTCTGGAGGTCGTATCTTAGTTAAACATATTATGATTTCAGCGTGCCACATATCTCTTGACAGTCTTATAGTCTTGATTTATCCGTGGTCACATCTTCTTGTCCTTATGTTATTTCCTTCTTTCCACCTTATCCGCTCTGATCTGTATCATTCCTTTTTACACTCTTTAACTCCATAATTCATGTAAATTTCCCCTTATTTCTTATACTTATAAACACTCCAAAACACCATAAAAACACTATAACAACCCAACGATGTGCATAAAATAAGTTCATAAATATATCATTTGGATGGGTGAAAATACATCCATCACTTAACACCTGGGATTATGCTTTGAGGGGCTTGATCATTGACTTTAATGAGCCAGAATCGTTGGTTACCGAAACTCCGGCCAATTGCCCGAACTTTCTTGTTGTTTGACTTATCTTAGACTCTTGTGCCTAACTCTGTGACAAAGGCTATGTTCAGCTTGTTAGGTCTTTGACAGACTTCGGCCCAGAGCATCAAATAGATTGGAGTTCTGCTGGCCTGGCTGAGATGTACAAGGTCATGGATGTGCTGAGTCAGTGCATGGGCATATCTATGGAGAATTTCACCTTTAGGTGACTGGTTCAACTTTCATTCTCCTTTATCCATTTTCCTCTTTTAACTCTCTAACATATTTTCCTATGATATTGATGTTTTGGTAGAAAAACATTAGGTTTAGAATCTTGACTAAAAAGTGTATGGATTATGAATATTCAAGAGGGGACTTTGGGATTTTTATGTAAATGGATTAAAATAGTAGAAATACGAATGAGAACACAATGATATAACGAGGAAAGCCCTTGAGAAAATTATCTCGCTGGCATAAAACCTCGGGAGGTTAGGTCACCTTCCTTACCAAAAATTCACTAAGTGTTGTATTGGTTACAAGAGAGTTTGAGAGAAATGGAGATTACATAGAGAGTGGTACGTGCGTGTGTGTTATCGTGTTCTCCATGTCCCCTAAATAACTAGTCATTCATAACAAATTAACCTCATATCCCTATAAACTCGGTCCAAGCTTTATCTTCTTCGCATCTCTTAACCAAGTCTTTTCTCATTGATGGAAGTCTTTGAAATTTGTTAAAATATCCCGAAATTATCTCCAAGAGTTTTTGTAAAAGATAGTTAAGTAATTAATTAATAAAAAATACGCATTACATATATAGGTTCAAGATGTCATCATGCAGGAATACTGAAGATGTCAACATGTTGAAAATATGTCCATAACAATTGCCCCCAAAACTTATCTCTTCACAGAATACGAAGGGGTAAGTTTTTCAAAAAGTAACTGGCAGACATGATTTGACAACTGCATTGAATGGGAGTTAAGGGCGGTTGAGGAGTGTGTTTAGAGAAGAGTATTATGGAAAGTGATTTTCCTTGTTTAATAACTGTCTTGTCATTTCAAATTTCTAGGTTCTTCTTGTCATTTCCCCAGTCGGCGCTTTCAGAAGGTAAATTTATTTTCTTTCTTCATATCTTCATATTTGGTGATTTCTTTAATCTGCAGCAATGGGAAAGACTAGATGGAGTACTTTCAAAACCTGACGAAGAAATTTGTGTCTTCAATGACACCCACATTGAGTTTTTAAAACAACACAACTATTTCCCTAAAGAAGCCGTCTTCCATCCCTTTATAGTGAATCTAAGGTAAGATAATGTTTCTTCCGATTGGATTTGTTTCTTAGAATACACCTTTGTCTTAGGATTTAGCTTTCCTTTCCCTTCTCTAGTTTCTGAGTTTTTCCTTAAGATGAAGTTGGCGTATGTTCAACTGATGCCGATGGCATGGAGGATTTTTGCTTTCGTGCTGAAAGTTAATCGAGAGAATATCCTGAATTTGGGTCTTAATGAGATAGCCTATTCTTATGATTTCCAATCTTTTGGGTCCAAATGCTATCTCCTTAAGAAAAAGTCTGGGAGAGTTCCTTTGATGTCGACAACATCTTCTAACGATAGAGGATGGAAGGAAAGGTTTTTCTTTGTTGAAATAAAGTCTATTGTTAGAGAAGAAGATTTTCCTACATGGTGGAATAGGGGAGGTACTTTGATTTCTGATTTGCGAAATTTCTTGCTCTAATTTCGACTGAGTCATAATTTTTCTTTCTTTGATACAAACATCTATTTGGGAGAGCTTTTTCCACCAGCAGAGGATACAGTGGCAAAGGTTGAAGAATTCTTCCAACTTTCACCAGAAAAGAGATCTCGTAAAGGCTAGGTTGGGATACCATTTGGTGGGCAAGAAGGATGTGAAGATAATACTGCTTCCCAGTTGAGTAAGGCGTCGCCATCTGTAAAGATGTCAACAGGTACATATATTTAATTGTGTTTTTGGATCATGCATGCTTCTGTCTCAAATTGTGTTTCCTTTGCTCAGTGTCCAAACCAGTTGCTTCCGGTTCAGACTTTGACATTGATGATCTTAATGCGTTGATTGGAGGTTCACCTGCTAAGACAGAAGCAAGACCACCTGTTGTTCCAAAGAAGTTTGTTGCGAATGAAGAGAATGTGGGAAATGGTTCAAGGGTCAAGAAGAGGAAAGCTGGCATGGATGAAGCTATTGAGTTTGTAGATGTGGATATGTTTGAAGGCTTGAAAGCGAGTGAAGTGAAGAAGAAGTTCCTGGGCTTGGCAGTGTAAGATGTCGCTATCTTGTTTGATTACTTCATAGCTTCATTATTGTCATTCTAGAACTTCATTGGTATTTTCTTAACAGGCAATGGGGTATTTGGATGGCATGGAGACTCAAGTGGAGGGCATAACAAAGATCAATTAGCAGATAAAGAGGAAGGCAAAGACAGATGTGGCTCAAGCCAAAAAAGAAGTTGCTATTTGGGAACAAAAATTCAATGATCGAAAGGAGAATCTTGAGGAGCAAGAGAAGACTGTGAAGGCCTTGTTGAACAATCTGACTAAGATCGAGGAGGATCATCTCAAAGAGATTGAAGAAGTGAGAAAGTCTTGCAAGATAGCTGCTGCTAATACAATGGTGCAGATCAAGATTCAAATGATGAAGGATCACACTGCAGGGAAGTCTAACGATTGGGACATCACCAAAGAATATGCCAATTTAAAGAAATTGACAGGTGAACCAACTGGTGAAGGTGAGGTATTCCAGTCCAAAGGAAGCAGCAATAGAGGAAAAAATTGATGAAGACGGGACTCCAACAACACGTGCAGCAGTAGCCATGTGAAGGATTTTTAAAACTATTTTTTATTCGTGGTTGGTTTCATGGGCTGTGTCCCAAAGACAATTTTATTTATATTGGTATGTAATCGGTCCATAAGGGCCAAAGACAACTTATTTCAGGTGTTGGGTTGGTTCAAAACTTTTGGTTTTGTGTTTTAATTAGTTGGCATGGGCCAACAGGATTCGAGAATGTTTTATAACTTTTTAATGCTATAAGTGTTTTAGGTTTGTAAATCTTTGGTGAATAGTTAGCATTTTTCAAAGGTCCCTGACATACCAGTATGTCAGGTATCTTGTTTTAAGGAGATTTTTGGAAACATACAAATACTAGGAAGTTTTAAAAGATGTTGACATAATGAAATGTCAAGTTTTTTTTGTTTCGAAGGATGACACGAAAATGCCATAACCGTATGTACTTGAGATGGCATGATAATGCCATAACCAATTGAATAAATCTTAAGATCAATCATTCGATTGAGTGGAAATGGGTAAGCTATACAATTTTACTCATTGAATGTGCGCTCGCCCGAAAAATTTTGGGTTTCCCGGTTTAAATGAAAAAAAAGGAGTCGCCACGCCGTTTTAAGAGGAAACATTGAAAACCTTTATTTAGAGAGAAAACATGAGTTCGGAGGTCAGGTTACGTGTTGGAAAGAACCGAGAGTTCACCCAACACGCCTCGTCCGTAGACGAGTCTTTCAATCAAAACATCCAAGTAAATCCAAAGTGTGTGCAAATATTGATAATAAACGAAGTGTGATTAAATGCATCTTATTAATTATGGAACGGGAATTACATATTGTGAGCCCATTATTTAGGGAGGCCACATCCCTGATACAAACAATCTAAAAACAGATTACAAAGGAAAAAGGGTCTCTGCAGATGGGTCATGTATGTCGCATGACACATCGCACTAGTGACCACATGTGTCGCGTGACACAGGATCACTTGGAGACAAAGGTGTCGCGTGACACACATGAGCCATCTGCAGAAACTGAACAATAAGAACACAGAATCAACGAAAGCTATACAGTAGATCTAATCATTTAACTAGATTATGAACGAAATACGTAAACGAAACTAAATCAACCTGTGGAGTGTGGATATGGGTAGATCCACACCCTTGGGGTTCAAACACCAAATCCAATCAAATAATCAACAATATAAGCTCAATTGCACGAATTATTCAGATTAAACAGAGAGATTGCGATTGGGATTCAGTAATCCAGATAGCTAGGATCTGATTACTGAATCCAAACAAAATTAAATGCTAGAATTAATAGAAATTAAGCAAGAGAGAGAGAGAGATTGGGTTTAGGGAATCGTTACCCTTGTTGCTTCCACGAATTCTATATCCAGTCAGATATAGAACCCTTCAATTCTTCACTTCTGATCTGGAAGGACTGATGCAAGGGGCTCAATTGGTGTAGCTTGAGAATTGGGTTTGGAAGGGAGGAATTGGGTAGGTTGAAGGTAGGAGAGAGAGAGAGGTTTGTGTTTAGAGAGGTTCGTTACGCTGCAAATTCTGCAGAGTAACAGTAGGCTAAAATTCGGATCCATTTATGAGAGGGGGAGGGTCTTATTTATAGGCTGCAGTTGGCTGCCTTAATGTGTCGCACGACCTTACGCGTCCACTTTTTATGCCTCAAGCTGTCGCGTGACACAAGGTGGCTCAACCGCTTTGGCGCCAAAACCAGCTCTGGAACATTCCGGGAAAATACCCAAAAGGTCCAACAGGTTTTATTCCCAAGGGGTCCTTTGGCATGAATAATGTACCAAAAGGTACTTCCTTCGCGGGAAACTCATGGAACGTTTCTGAAAGTCTCGGGATAGGCCGGGAATTTACCAAAACGCCCCTAAATGCAATTTTATTATCTTAAAATGCATCTAAAAGGTTGCGAATTGGATTGGCGTACTTACAGAGCCCCTCGGCAACGTCACTTTTGGAAAAAGTGGGGTTGTCGATAAAATAAGACCCAATCTCAATGAGCGACTAGGGTTAAGGTGAAGGGCTAGAAGGGTGAGAAGGGGAAAAGATGGCTGGACCTTTCTGAGAAAGGATTCCTACGTATCCCTTGAACAAGGGAATCAAGCCAAATCGTAGTTCGGAACACAAGACTGGAGGGGAAAATGACAAACCGAAGAAGTGAGAACTATGGTGTCTCAAACCAATTTTGAAAATATTGTGAGATCTATGGTGTCTCGAACCACTTTTGAAAATGTTGTGAGATCTATGGTGTCTCGGACCAATTTTGAAAATGTTGTGAGATCTATGGTGTCTCGAACCACTTTTGAAAATGTTGTGAGATCTATGGTGTCTCGGACCAATTTTGAAAATGTTGTGAGATCTATGGTGTCTTGGACCAAAGAAGTGAGAACTATGGTGTCTCGAACCGAAGAAGTGAGAACTATGGTGTCTCAAACCAATTTTGAAAATATTGTGAGATCTATGGTGTCTCGAACCACTTTTGAAAATGTTGTGAGATCTATGGTGTCTCGAACCACTTTTGAAAATGTTGTGAGATCTATGGTGTCTCGAACCACTTTTGAAAATGTTGTGAGATCTATGGTGTCTCGAACCACTTTTGAAAATGTTGTGAGATCTATGGTGTCTCGGACCAATTTTGAAAATGTTGTGAGATCTATGGTGTCTCGAACCACTTTTGAAAATGTTGTGAGATCTATGGTGTCTCGGACCAATTTTGAAAATGTTGTGAGATCTATGGTGTCTCGAACCAATTTTGAAAATGTTGTGAGATCTATGGTGTCTCGGACCAATTTTGAAAATGTTGTGAGATCTATGGTGTCTAGAACCACTTTTGAAAATGTGGTGAGATCTATGGTGTCTCGAACCACTTTTGAAAATGTTGTGAGATCTATGGTGTCTCGAACCACTTTTGAAAATGTTGTGAGATCTATGGTGTCTCGGACCAAATATTGTAAATAATGCGAGAACTATGGTGTCTCGAACCAAATATTGTGAGAACTATGGTGTCTCGAACCAATTTTGAAAAAGGATATGGTATGATGATTTGACGCTTGCAAGAAATATGTGTTCATACCTGTGCTGTGCTCACCCGCAGCTGTCGGAAGGTCTTAGACTACCATTGTTGTTTCTGCTCTGCTGGGGATAAGTGTAGCTTCCGGAGGGCTCACGCTACTTCTTTCCTGCTCTCTTGTTTTTCTTTCTTTCGTGTACTGGGCTTTGCTTTTTCTCTTTCTTTCTTTCTCAATTTGGCCTGAGGGCCAGTCTTGAGACTCAATTGATTATTGTACCTGCGAGGGTAAGACAACAACTCCCAGTGCTATGCCTAAATAAGCTTATCTTGTTAGCAAAGATTAATTTATGTTAGCTTGTTTGCACGAGTCTGTCTGTTCTGGGAAAGAAAATGCGATTATTGGGTTAAAGGTCAGTTTTGCCAGGTTTATTCATGAGGTTTTGGGATTGTTTCGGACAGGTATGTATAGTAGGGGTCCTCTCCCGTGAGGTGGAAAATGATATGGCGCAGCTAGGCAAGTTGGGGACGTTCCCGGGAGTACAGATTGCAGCAGGTTCATTGCTGGTGAGGACAGAGTGTATCGCGCATCTGAGACAGCAAGCAGCACAGGGGGGCAAAGAGCAATCCTGGTTTGGCGAAGCCCCAGTTGACAGTGCAAAGCAATCTTGGAGGGAATCGATAAGAAGAGCCGGAGGGATACCTTAACCAAAGCCCCAGCTTGAGGATATTCCATGCAGCTTCATCGCAGGCAGAGTCATCTTGTGGCCACAGAGGCAATTCATCATTTCAAATCGTAGTCAATCAGTCGCTGGACAAGACTCGGAAGTGTTTACGTGCAGGGGCACATCCTTCGAGGGTGGGAAATGAATCCCGAGTTCTGTGTAAGACACTCTCGCTTTGGGTTTGGCTTTTTTGAGAGAGAATAAGCATCACAAGGTGTGGAAAGTGTATGGAAGCCCCTGCTGACCGTAGCGGTGTTTAGCTCTATCTTCCTATGATGTAGAAATAGAAGACTTTTCGAGACACTTGAAAACCTGTCTTATTCGTGATGATCACAAAGCTGCTTAAAACCCTTTATTGATGTTCGGGTTAGTCAACCGCCAAAGCTGATATGAGCAAATATTTTATATCAATCCTGAGGAGAAAGCCCACTGATATCGAGATCAAATTCGGAAGAATGGAAGGTGTATGGGCATGGTCCTTGAGGAGACCAGATTTTCTGAGATTTGTTTGTGATTTCGACCGGACCAATTAAGGTTGCCTACGTTCCCCTCCTTACGAGGAGCTCAGGTCGCCGTAGTTCGGGCTTATCCCGAATGAAAAGAATGAACGGTGAAGTTCGGGGATGTGAGGACCTTCGAGAATTTTTGAGAATTGAAAAAACGTGTCCTCTTGGAGTGTCGATGGGAGACACAGATGCGAAGCCCCAGTGGGACATTCACGGCAGGTGTTTGCGAAGTAGAAACGAAATATGCTCACATGCAACGTCGAATGGATAGATGGAATTTGCACAATCTTCGCTTGATAATCTTTTGAGCTGGGATAGACTTGGCTCCTCTTTAAGAGATAATTTGTTTTAGATCTCAACGATAATGGAATGAAACTGCCATCCGGTCGGAACTGCGACTGGGTTTCGGGGTTTCGATCGGTCTTCGGGTGATTTGGGATATCATGACCTCTTAAAATGAGAGGTCGGCTGGGCCTTTTGCTGGCTGAACCTCTAAAGATGAGAGGTTGGCTCTTGGGTAGGTGTTTGGGATTTCTAAGGTGAGGGGATCCATGATTTCATCTTCAATGCCTCTAAGAATGAGAGGTCAATCTTGGCTTTGGCTAAAGGCAAGGTAAGGGTAATGGGAATAGGGTTGTCCTCTAAAATCGAGAGGACGGCTTAGGATTGGTTAAGGGTAATGGTGAGGGGACATCCATGCTGTCTTTTTATTCACTCTGAGACTCCTCTTGAGTAACGACCGAATCCTTTGACTTTCACTTTTGGGAGGATCACTAGGGACTAGGCTCTCTTTCTTTTTTTCTTTCTTTTTTTTGTATCTTCTCTTTTTTTTTTCTCTCTTTTTTTTCTTTCGAGAGGAGAATTTCAGCTAGTCCCCAGAATGGATCATTGCATTCGTCGTTCTTGCGCTTGGAGTCGGTCCATCTTTCTTTGAATCACGGGAGTCTCAAGGATAGTCCCTCTTCTTCTTGAGATGGTTAAACGGGTTTCAAATACGCCGATCTTGAAATGAAGGGATATTATTTGGTGAGGGTGAGGTGATGGTTTTCCTAAGGGTAAAAGGTTTTAACCGCAGTCCCTACCGGATGATCCGAACGAGATCCAGTCTTCATTTGCTCTCTTAAGTTTACTTCGCGAAAGATCCGTGCAAATCCATCGAGCAACGAGATTACGAGGATGACGGAAAGTATGCGAGCATATGGGAATCGAGGTGGGAAATTGGTAAGCCCCACTTTGGGAAGGATATCAGCCAATTTTCTCACTCCGATCAATTAAAACATTAGCCATTTCAAAGCGTTAGTCGGTGAGCAGCACAAGTGATCATTTGGAATAAGACCATTTCAATCGAGTGTAACGCAGGTATACTAGTGATGTCTCGAGTCTAGCAAGAAGAGAAACAAAGATTTTTATCACTGCAAAGCAAAATTGGTCCAACTTGGACTCGACAGACTCATGTCCGACAGTGGACATTCTAGACCCTACGAGGACTGATTGACTTCTTCAACATTGAGCATTGTTGCCATCGGTGCGGTGAGGACCCTTCTCCATCTCTTTGTCATTTATAGGTCGTCCTCCTTATCTTTAGCAAACTGAGCAAACCACCGGGCCTCCCGCTTGCGAGGAAAAAAATCTTCAAGTGTAGCTCGCAACTCTTTGATGGACACACCTTTTACACTCTGCTGCTGACCCATGGGATATGAACTTTTAGATTCGTGGGCCATAGTCTTCTCTGCACCGAGCATTTTGGATTCCGCATCAGATGGACGATCACTCGGGCACTTGAGCTGCTTTCGCCTCGGGAATATGGATCAATGAGCGCCGGGAACGAGAGCGCACACCCAACTTGCCGTAACCTTTGCAAAGTTAAAGAGGTGAGCGTGTATAAGGTGGAGGATATAGAATCTTGAGATGATACGGGAGAGGGAAGAACGGGAAAGGAGACGGACTCGTGCAACACTTTATTAATCTTCAAATAGAAATCTGTGTTTTAAGTCCTAGAGACCGGTTGGAAAAGGATAAGCCTTTATTCATGCTAACTATACCTCAGGAAACCTAATGACGCAACGTTCGAATTACACCAAATGCTTTGTTTTGAAACATATAATAGGTAATGATACCTAACCAAACCCTAACATCTTTATGGAACGAAAAGGTTCGTCCAAATTTCTAAGGAAATTTGGGCAGCATAACGGGTCTTTTCGAAGAATTTCGAAGAAAAATCCGGCATGACCTCTCGTCGGTACATGTTGGCAATGCGGCATGATCTCTCGTTTAGAACACGCCACGGGAGTGACATGTCCCCACGTGAAATCATGTTGCATTTGGCAACATGCCCACAAGGTGTGAGGTTTCGGGAGAAGGTATAAGGACCTATACTATTTTTCAAAAACAATTCATTTTGTTGTAATTAAAACATTGTGTCAAAAACCAACCGTGGGTAAGGTTTAGTGTGGTGCCACCTATAACGCACTAGGGGTTTAGGTTTGATTTCAGGCGCTCAAGCGTAGGCGAATTTCATGGTCGTCCGCGATGCCGTCAATCGCACCCGAGGGTTCTAAATCTAAGTGATGTAGTGTGCGGCTGACTATATTCCTTTATTTACAAAAAAGAGATTTTTTTTTATTATTATTTATTATTTTTTTATTTTTTTTTTGAAAAAGAAAACAACACACACCCTCACACAGGATATACAGGGAACAACAATCAAATGAGTCCTGCTTGATCCAAGGGACTGCCCTCAAACCAGTCTTCTGATGTTCTGTTCAGTGGCCACCCTTTGTCGCGTGACACAGGACAACCAGAGACAAAAGATGTCGCACGACCTGGATGGTCACTGAACCAGCAGCTCTTCAATCATCAAATCAGCCCCTGTTTTACCATAGCAAGAGCAACACAAAAGGAAGACTAATGCACAAAAAGTGACCACAAGCACAAAGGGCTCACAAGTTCCATAATCAACAAGATGTATGAATCACAAATGATTATCAAATAATGCACACAAAATGGATGTATTGGATGTTTGACTAAACAAAAGCTTGACCCACTCAACACTTGAAAAACAGGTTTTCAAGTGTTTCATCCCCAGCGGAGTCGCCACTGAATGTGCGCTCGCCCGGAAAATTTTGGGTTTCCCGGTTTAAATGAAAAAAAGGAGTCGCCACGCCGTTTTAAGAGGAAACATTGAAAACCTTTATTTAGAGAGAAAACATGAGTTCGGAGGTCAGGTTACGTGTTGGGAAGAACCGAGAGTTCACCCAACACGCCTCGTCCGTAGACGAGTCTTTCAATCAAAACATCCAAGTAAATCCAAAGTGTGTGCAAATATTGATAATAAACGAAGTGTGATTAAATGCATCTTATTAATTATGGAATGAGAATTACATATTGTGAGCCCATTATTTAGGGAGGCCACATCCCTGATACAAACAATCTAAAAACAGATTACAAAGGAAAAAGGGTCTCTGCAGATGGGTCATGTATGTCGCATGACACATCGCACCAGTGACCACATGTGTCGCGTGACACAGGATCACTTGGAGACAAAGGTGTCGCGTGACACACATGAGCCATCTCGCGTAAACCGAACAATAAGAACACGTAATCAACGTAAAGCTATACGTATCTAATCATTTAACTAGATTACGAACGAAATACAGAAACGAAACTAAATCAACCCAGGGAGTGTGGATATGGGTAGATCCACACCCCCTTGGGGTTTAAACACCAAATCCAATCAAATAATCAACAATATAAGCTCAATTGCACGAATTATTCAGATTAAACAGAGAGATTGCGTTTGGGATTCAAAGAATCCGTATAGCTAGGATCTGATTACTGAATCCAAACAAAATTAAATGCTAGAATTAATAGAAATTAAGCAAGAGAGAGAGAGAGATTGGGTTTAGGGAATCGTTACCCTTGTTGCTTCCACGAATTCTATATCCAGTCAGATATAAAACCCTTCAATTCTTCACTTCGATCCGGAAGGATCCGATGCAAGGGGCTCAATTGGTGTAGCTTGAGAATTGGGTTTGGAAGGGAGGAATTGGGTAGGTTGAAGGTAGGAGAGAGAGAGGTTTGTGTTTAGAGAGGTTCGTTACGCCGCAAATTCTGCAGAGTAACGAGGCTAAAATTCGGATCCATTTATGAGAGGGGAGGGTCTTATTTATAGGCCGCAAATGGGTCGCCTTAATGTGTCGCACGACCTTATGCGTCCACTTTTTATGCCTCAAGCTGTCGCGTGACACAAGGTGGCTCAACCGCTTTTGGCGCCAAAAACCAGTTTCTGGAACATTCCGGGAAAATACCCAAAAGGTCCAACAGGTTTTATTCCCAAGGGGTCCTTTGGCATGAATAATGTACCAAAAGGTACTTCCTTCGCGGGAAACACATGGAACGTTTCCGGAAGTCTCGGGATAGGCCGGGAATTTACCAAAACGCCCCTAAATGCAATTTTATTATATTAAAATGCATCTAAAAGGTTGCGAATTGGATTGGCGTACTTACACTCATACAGGCCCACCGCACAACTCAACCAAAGAGATATCATGCGCTCCAGGCGAAGGTGTAGAAACCTAATTTTATGAGAAAGAGGTAATTAACTCTTTAAACCTTAGAATAGATTGTGTACCTTAATTTTAGGAGGGATGACCAGTCCTTAACGGAGTAGAGATCGTCGTTGTCTGTTTGAGTTGTTGACATGTTAACACTGATACGTCACCATCTTGCAAAACAGAAATATGTTAGAGATGGGCGCCAGCTCGGTTGACGCCCCTCCGCAGGTCGTTTTAGTGATCTTATGTTATTGAACGATAAAAGAAAACATGTAAAATGGAGGGACAGGAATTAAAAGAAGGAAACATACCTGGTTTGTTTATATGAATTATGGAGAGTGATATTGCTTACATGAAGTATTTTTGGAGGTGTATGGCATTCCATCTCCTTGGAATCATTTGGCCATCCAACGTTGATAATCGATATGCCCCCTTTCCGTCTTCTGCATCAATGAAGTACGGGCCTTCCCACTTTGGTGCCAACTTACCAGCATTGAGCTCTTTTGTGTTTTAGAACGTTTTGCGAAGGACCAAATCAACCACTTGGAACCTTCTAACTCTCACATTCTTATTGTAAGACCTGGCAACTTTTTGCTGATATGTTGCCATCCTTATTTTAGCCATATCCCTCAGTTCGTCAACAATATCTAAATCGTGTGTCAAGATGTCGCCATTCTACTCAGATGTCATCAAACCGAATCTTATCGTAGGAACTAGGACTTCTACAGGGATGACTGTTTCTGCCCCAAATTCAAAGGAATAAGGTGTTTGACCAGTAGCATTCTTGGATGTTGTCCTATCAGCCCATAATACCAATGACAACTCTTCTGCCCATTTTCCCTTCCTTTGGTCCAATCTATTCTTCAGGTTGTTTATAATAATCTTATTACTGGACTCAGCTTGCCCATTTGCCTGCTGATGAACTAGTGAAGATGTCACCATCTTAACTCCCCATCTTGTTAGGAAGTCTTGCATCTTTTTACATATGAATTGCGATCCGCTGTCACATATAATCTTTGAGGGTATCCCGAATCTACTGAATATATTCCTTTTCATAAATGAAATTACTTCTTGGTCGCGAACTTGCACATATGCTTCTGCTTTAACCCATTTTGAGAAATAATCTGTCATGGCCAACAAAAAGACATTTCCTCCTGGAGCTCTGGGTAATTTTCCTACAATGTCCATACCCCAAAACATGAAGGGTCATGGAGACAGGATAGGGTGCAACAATTCTGCAGGTTGATGTAGGATGTCGCCATGTTTCTGACAAGAATCACACTTCTTGGCATAATTAGCCGCATCTCTATGCATGGTTGGCCAGAAATAACCCATAGTCAGAGCCTTAGTATATAGACTCATACCCCCATAATGATTACCACACTGTCCTTCATGTAATTCTCTTAAAACTTCTTGTGCTCGGTCGGCCTCTAGACACCTTAAATAGTGACCTGCAGCAGATTTTATGAACAAAAAGTTTTCAATAAGAAAATATTTAGATGTCCTTACCCTGAATGCTCTAGCATTCTTTTCTTCTGGTGGAATTGTGTCATCATGGAGATACTTGATAATTGGAGCAGTACAAGATGTCGCCTCTGTGCTTGTAGGGATGTCATCATCTATGTTAAATAGCTCAAGGCGGTCAATTGCTGGGATGTCAACATGTGCAATAGGGATATTGGTTTGAGATAAACTCTTAAATGCTGATCCCAGGTTTGCTAGGCCATCTGCTTGTGAGTTCTCCTCTCGTGGCACTTGTTCCAATGTGAAAGTTTGGAATTTGGGTGCCAGAATTTTGACAATCCCTAAATATGAAATCATCCTCGCGCACTTTTCTGTGTAGGAACCATTGTAGTTATTGACAATTAGTAATGAGTCAATGAAAACTTGGATGTTCTTGATGTTGAGATATTGTTCCATGATTAAGCCCATGATTATAGCTTCGTACTCAGCTTCGTTATTAGTGGCTTTGAAACTGAAACTGATGGACTGGGGTATTATGTCCACTTGTGGTGACTTTAGTACAACTCTGAGCTCTGTATCTCTCATGTTTGAAGCATCATCTTTATAAAGTGTCCACTTCTTAGAGGTGTCATCATCTTGCAACTGTTAAACCTCCAATTCGACTTCTGGTTATATATTTGGACTAAAGTCTGCCACAAAATTAGCTAGGGCCTGGGATTTGATTGTTGTTATTGGTTCATATTTGATGTTATAGGTACTAAGTTGCACTGATCATTTCGCCATCCTACCTGACATCTCTAGTTTTCTCATAACATTTTTAATGGGATAGTTAGTACGAACATTGATAATATGACTTTTGAAATAATGCCTTAATTTAATAGAAGAAGTTATCAAATCAAGAATTAATTTTTGTAAATGCGAGTACCTAGTTTCTGCATCTAAAATTGTTTTACATACATAATAAATCGGTTGTTGGACGCCATCACGTTCTGTTACTAGGACTGCACTTACTGCGCTTTCTGAAACTGCTAGATAGATGTATAGGGGTTCTTCTTTTTGAGGTTTAGCCAATAACGGAGGTGTCAACAGGTAGCTTTTGAGATCCTGGAAAACTTTCTCATGCTATTCTTCCCACTGAAACTTTTTATTTTTTCTTAGGATATCATAGAAGGGCTTGCATCGATTGCAGGACTTAGAGATGAATCTGGTAAGTGTTGCAATCTTCCTAGTTAATCTTTGGACATCTTTGACGGATTTAGGTGACGACGGGTTGATGATGGCTCGAATCTGCTTTGGACTGGCTTCAATTCCCCTTTTTATTACCATATACCCCAAGAATTTTCCAGCTTTCATTCCAAAGTTGCATTTTGCCGGATTCAGTTTCATGTTGAAGAAATCAAGGATATTAAAGGCTTGAGATAGATGCATTATGTGATATTTTGTTTTCTTAGACTTTACTACCATATCATCTATATAAGCTTCCATTGTGTTTCCAATCTGATCCTTGAACATCTTATTAACGGGCCTTTGATATGTTGCACCTGCATTTTTTAGTCCAAAAGGCATAGCAATATAACAATATATACATGTGGGTGTTATGAAGACAGTGTCTTCTTGGTCAGATGGCTCCATCTGGATCTGTTGAAATCCTGAAGATGCGTCCATAAAGGTAAGAAGCTCGTGACCGAAAGTTGAATCAACCAATAAATCAATGTGTGGCAAAGGAAAAGGATACTTGGGACATGCTTTATTTAAATCAGTGATGTCGACACAAACTTGCCATTTCCCATTCTTCTTTTCGACCACTACCACATTTGCTAGCCACTTAGGATATTTCAACTTCCCGGATCATGTTGGCCTTGAGTAATCTTTCCACTTCTTCTTTGATAACTTGATTTCTTTCCTCATCAAACTTTCTTTGCTTTAGGTGCACTGGCTTAAAACTAGGATCAACATTGAGCTTATAGGTGATGACATCCTTACTGATGCCAGTCATATCTTCATGCTTCCATTCGAAACTCCTTATTTTAATTCTCAAGAGATAAACAAGTTTTTCTTTCAACTCTGCTGGTACCTCACTGCCAATGAGCACTTTGAGTTATGGATTGGAGGATCTAGAAATACTTCCTTCACATCATGCTCTTTTTTTCCAATACATCACGCGCTTTCTTCTGTAATTGATATGCTTGCCTCGGAGTTGTTGACGCTTTCATGGATGTCTTGTAACATTCCTTCGCAACTAGCTGGTCACTATACACATTGGCGATTCCCCATGGTCTAGGGAATTTAACGCACTGATGATATGTTGAAGGCACAACTTTCATCCCGTGGATCCATGGCATGCCCAGTATTACGTTATAAGATGTCGCACAGTTGATGACACAAAAACGTTCCATTGTATTGAGGCCATGAGAGTAAATTGGAAGCTTGATCTCTCCTACTGTCTCCTTGGTCTCACCATTGAAGCCTACTAGTACTAACATCCTCTTGACAATCTCTGACTCTGGAATATTCATTTCCTTTAAAGTGCCCACCCAAGCTGATGAGATTGATCGAACTGCCCCCATCCACCGAGATGCGCCTAACAGTAAAGTTGGCAATCTGAAGAGTAATCACCAGGCCATCATGGTGTGGGTCTAATACGTTGTCCCGTTCACTTTCTTCAAAGTTAATTGGATCCTAAGAAGATGTCGACATCCTTTTTGTCCTTTCTGGCCTTTCTTCTTTTGACTCTTTCACATGTCTTTTGGCATTAGAGTAAGAAGTAATGCAGATATCTAACCCACCACTAATGAAGTTAATGACTTTAGTAGATGCTGGTGGAGACATCGGTCATTCCGGTTCTAGAGGCATCTCCTTATTCTCAGTCTTCTTCTTTCTAGGACCAAGTAACTCCTTAAGGTATCCCTTCGATAGTAGATAACTGATTTCCTTCCTCAAGTCTATACAATCCTCTGTGACATGCCCGAAATCCTTATGGTAGGCACACCATTTTGATTTATCACGCCACCTTGTAGACCTTTCCACCTTCTTTGGCTACCTTGCTTTATCTCCCAAGTTGTTCATCGCACAAAGTACACCTGAAATATCCACAGAAAAATAGTAGTCAGATATATTAGGTACATTATCATCATCTTTGTCCTTACCTTCAACCGCATTGATTTTGTTGTTGTCGTTCTTTGTTTAAGGGTTAGATTTGTTGTTTCTGCGGTGAGATAACTCTATCTTCCTCTCTGGGTTATCATATGCCGACGCCTTGCTTGCTGATTTGGAACGCTGCAACTCATCTTCCTCCAACCTTAAGAACTTCAAAGCCCTAATCCTGACTTCATCCAATCTCTTACATGGAGTCATTACCAACTCCTGATAATATGGAGAATCCTTTTTCAGCCCCATCTTGAATGCTTATGTAGTTGTCGACATGTCCAGATTGGGAATTTCAAGGACTTCCCTATTGAATCGGTGGACATAGTCATTTAGAGTTTCTGTAGGTTGCTGCATTACGCTATAGAGATCGCTGGTCAACTTCTCAAATTGTCGGCTGCATGAGAACTGGTTGTAAAACATATTGATGAGTTGAGCAAAAGAACCAATCGAACCAAGAGGTTGCCTAATCAGCCATTTGAGAGCTGGTCCAACCAATGTCGAACCGAATCCTCTACACAAACAAGCTTCTCTGAATTGTAACGGGATTTGCACTATGTTCATCTTCTCTTGATAATGGGTAACATGCTCCTTCGGATCGGTGCTGCCATCATACAATTTCATGGAAGGGACATTGAAACGCCTTGGAATGTCGACATTCGCTATGTCTGTGACAAACCAAGATTTATTGTAGCAATTTGGTGACACCTACTGGATTGGATGTGTAACGCCTAGTATATTCATTATCATCTCTCTAAGGTCCTGTAACTGCTTGGCTAACTGATTACCTGCAAAAGGGTTAGTCACAGGAATATGATTGAAAATATTGTCATTCATGAGGTTACCAAGCAAACCAGTGTTATCCGCAGTTGGGGTAACAACAGTGTTGTTACCGAAATGGATTAAAATAGTATAAATGCGAATGAGAACACAACGATGTAACGAAGAAAGCTCTTGAGAAAATTATCTCGCCGGCATAAAACCTCGGGAGGTTAGGTCACTTTCCTTACTAAAAATTCACCAAGTGTTGTATTGGTTACAAGAGAGTTTGAGAGCAATGAAGATTACAGAGAGAGTGGTACGTGTGTGTGTGTGTTATCATGTTCTCCATGTCCCCTAAAATAACTAGTCATTCATAACAAATTAACCTCCCGCTACTAGAAAATCATTGTTTAGCCACCGCAAAATTAGTCGCTAATCCTTCAAATCGGTGGCTAAATTTAATATAGCAACCACAATATCCAGTTACAAATTAGTGGCTAAATGCACGTAGCAAAATTAGTGACCGGGAACTTAGTGGCAAAAACTGCAACTGAAAATTGATGGCCATCTTTTGAATCACGCGGTCGCAAAATTTGAGTTCTGGATTTAAAAGCAATCACCCGACACTGAGACGATATATATCTATATTCTTTACTTCCCTTTTCGTTTATGTCTTTAGATTTTACTCATTAATGCCTATAGTGCCCCAGTTCTTTTTCATACTTTTGCTCTTTCAGTTCGGCATCGTAGCTTACGAGGGTGTGCTCAAGCAGAACGTTGGGCTGAGAGCAGATTTTGCTCGGGTGGCCGAGGGTTTTGCTCAGAGGTTGGGTGAGGCTATTAAGGTGCAAACAACAGCTACAGCAGCAGTGGCCGCACAAATGGTTATTATCTAAAGAGGAGGAGAGAGTGATTGCTCCCCCACCATTAGACTTTAGCTTCCTTAGGACCTGCAGTTTGTTAGCAGAGATGCAATGGATACACAATTTTTTAAGGGCAATTCGCAATTTGGTAACCTGAGTTTGTAGGACCATCGTAATTTGGTTATCGGGTTTGTAAACTGATCAATCTGATTCCTAACATTGTAATTTCTTTGCAAATTGGTATAAAAACTAACTTTTTGTTAGTTTTTTGACGGAGTACCAGTCACGTGCCATAAACGTGACTTTTTTAAGGGAAAATTAGTAATTTGACCAGGGGCGTGTGTAAGGGCTGTTTGTGGCGGTATTTCTCCCGCAATAATCAAGGGTGAATTAGTCATTTGACTGGAGAATTTGGGAAATCAAAAACAAAATTAGGGTTAGCTGGATCATTATTCCCAAATCATCACGGTTGTTTGCCACAGAGGGGAGAAATTGGAGAATTTGGTTCACCCGCAATGTCTACTGAAGATGGAGTATATTGGTATAAGCGATTGGAGGAGTATTTCTTGGATGGAACCCCACAATACGGTGAGTTTACTGTTTAAATTTTTGTGCTATTTTGTGTAAATATTGGTGTAAATATTATGAAAAATGTGGAAGATTTTGTACTGTGTTGCATTTATATGTAATGAAAACATGATTTTGTTTGCATAACAGTTTAAAGTTTTGATTTTGCAATTTTGTTTGTATATTGGTATATATTTGTGGTCTCCCACTGATTTCATGAGGTAATGTTTTATGAAATATCTTTTTTGTAGGTTTGAACAATTATTACACTATTAGAATGGTTTATGGGGGACATTTAGAGAAATGTGAAGAAATTGTGTATACTGGTAGTGGTGTTGCGTGGTTTGACTATGTTATACCTGAGAAAACAAGGCTTAGTGACTTAGTTGATATGGCAAACAAGTTAGGTTTTAATGGTACTAAACAAAGACTAATTTTTCATCAGAAAATGTATGCTGGTAACACTCATGTTGGGTTTAGAACACTAAAGACTGATCAAGATGTTTTAGACATTCAAAGTATATATGTGCAAGAGAAGATAGAGAGGCAGAAGTTTATATTGAAAATGATGATCTAGAGGACAGTGTTGAAGATGATAGTGACTCTTCCGAGGTTGAATCAATGAATGATAGTCAATATGAAAGTGCTGAAGATGATCTTTGTTATGAAACAAATGTTGATAAGGATATTGAGTATGTTGGTGTGTCAGAGAGTTCTAAGGAGAAGGGCAAAGCAAAACTGAGTGAGAAGAAAGGAATAGCTGAATGGTCAACTGGTGTTGGGAAAAAAGTGGCCATGGATGACAGTGATTTTGATAGTGATGATGGAATAGATGGATATGAGAGTGATGATGTGAATAAAAGACCTAAAGGTAGAGTTTTTGATCCTAGAGTTGAAATGGATCATCCAAAGTTTGAATTGATGATGAAGTTCAAGGACACTAGACAGTTTCAGGATGCTATAAAAAGACATGCAATCAAAGAGGGGAAACCCATCACGTTTCTTTTCCAAACATGTGAGAAGGTGAAGGTAGTTTGTAAGCATCCTTGTGAATGGAATTGTTATGCCTCAAAAGAACAACATGAAAGTCACTTGATGATCAAAACACTTAATTCAGTCCATACTTGTGGTAGAGTTTTCAAAAGTCGATTTACAACTGCGTCTTGGATTGCACGTGAATACATAGATGAATGGAAACAGGATCCTAACGTAGCTGAAAATGTAATTAAGGGAAAGGTATTCAAGGATTACACAATGAATGTCACTCCTCATCAGGTGTACAGAGCCAAACAAAAGGCTATGAGAATGATCAATGGGAGTGCTGAAGTGCAGTATTCAAAGTTGTGGGATTATGCAGAGGAAATGAGAAGTAGGAACCCTGGTTCAACTGTAATCATGAAACTAGTTGATGGTAGTGTGGAGTTGGGTGAACCTAGGTTTGAAAGGTTTTATGTTTTCTTGGCAGGACTGAAAAAAGGATTCAAACATTGTAGGTCAATACTTAGTGTTGATGGGTGTTTCTTGAAGGGAGAATTTGGGGGTCAGTTGTTAGCAGCATCAGGGATAGATCCCAACAATAATT
The DNA here is from genome assembly GCA_022495995.1 of Adenophora triphylla var. japonica. NCBI lineage: Eukaryota > Viridiplantae > Streptophyta > Magnoliopsida > Asterales > Campanulaceae > Adenophora > Adenophora triphylla. The sequence continues at coordinate 687,782 of JAFEMH010000204.1, read as the reverse complement.
GGTATCCAATTGCTTATGCAGTGGTTGAGATTGAGTGCAAAGATTCATGGAGATGGTTTTTTGAAATGTTAATAGAGGATCTTCAGATCAGTGATGTTGCTTTCACAATAATGTCAGACAAGCAGAAGGGACTAATTGAGACTGTGAAAGATCTTCTTCCAAATGCTGAACATAGATTCTGTGTGATGCACATGTTGGGGAATATGAGAAATGCAGGGTTCAAAGGAATAACTTACAAGAATTTTTTATGGAATGCAGCAAAGGCTACAACAGTGCAAAGGTTTAAACATTGGATGGAACAAATTGCAGAGCATGACCTAAGGGCATTTCATTGGTTTGATGATAAACCACCTCAGCATTGGTCAAGATCAGCATTTGGGACATATGTGAAGTGTGATATCTTGTTGAATAACCTGTCAGAGAGTTTTAACAGTCACATTCTGGAAGCTAGGGAGATGCCAATCCTATCATGCCTGGAGTCTATTAGAAAAATGTTAATGACAAGACTCCAACATAACAGAGAGGTTGCAGGAAAAACATGGAAAGGAAAACTTTGCCCAAAGGTCTATAAGGAATTAGAGAGGAGAAAGAAAATGATTAATGATTGCATTCCATCAGCAGCATCAAGTGAAAAATATGAGGTTAACTGTATATATGGGGCACAATACTCAGTCAGTTTGAAAGGTAGAACTTGTACTTGTAGGAGATGGGACTTGTCAGGCATCCCATGTAGCCATGCCATTGCCTGTATCAATTTGAAAGGTGAAGATCCTGAGGAATATGTGGATGAGTGCTACTGGGTTGAAACATATAAAAAGGTATACAAGTACCTGATAAACCCTATGGATGGCCCAGAAATGTGGGCAAAGACTGGAAATGTGAAAGTGTTGCCTCCAATTGTGAGAAAAAAGGCAGGGAGACCAAAGAAGATGAGAAGTAGGTCATTATTTGATAAAGATAAAGAAAAGGAACAGAGAGATGGTGTGGTTGTTGAACTTGCCAAAGAGCTTGATGATGGAACAAAACAATTAAAAAGAAGGGTGTATACAAAGGGAAATAAATGTAGTGTTTGTAAGGAGCCAGGACATAATAAAAGGGGTTGCTCAATTGCTAAACAACAAGCAGCTGTGAATGATGCTTTTGAAGCTGTTAACGAGGCTGCAAATGTTGCTCAAAATGAGGTAAATTGGCATATTTAATGAATTGTCTGATAAGTATTCATATACTCGTATATTTTTTCTATGTCTAACAAAATGCCCTTAATGCAGGTCCTAGGGTCAATGGAAGTTCCAGCTGGCAGAGAGAAGAGGAAGCATGACAAGGATTTCACAGACATTGGCCCATCATCTCCAGTCAAGCAAACAACCAAAGGTTACATTCAAAAGGGAGGAAAGTCCTTTATCTCTTTGAATCAGTTGAAAGCTTCAAATTTAAAAAGGAAAGAAGATGGATGCTCTCAAGGAGAATGATCCAACACCCATAGACTTGACTGAGGATGTGGAAGAAGAAGGGGAAGACCATTAGATTACTTTTTTCATTTTTTTGTTGGAAATTCAAACTTTGGAATGGGCTGTTTTTTGCTTGCTTTTGGTATAGCTCTTTTGTGAATGCTTGGCACAAACTTTGTATAGGGCTGTTTTTTGCTTGCTTTTGGTATAGCCCTTTTCTGAGGTTGGAACAAACTTGGTGGCTTTTACGCTAAATATATGAATGTTTGTCATGCTCATTTGTCAACAATAATCATGCTCTGTTTTGTAGTAAATTGTAGTAAATTGGAGAAGTGGGTGTAAACGGAGGATAGATTTGGATTGTGGAAGTGGTGAAGGGTTCAGAAAGTATTCAGGTTTGAAATTACTAGACTCACGGAATTTTTGTTAGTGTTATTTTAATTTCAGGTTGAAATGGTGAAAAAGTGGGTGGTTTAAGGTGGAGAAAAGATTAAAATTTGAGACGGAGCTAAAGGGAGTACCCATTGAAAAGAAGAAAAAGAAATCAATTGTTTTGGACAGCCAAGTTTGGGCGACCGCCCTTCTCTCTCGGCAATTTACGGCGGCCGCCCAAGCATTTTCCAAGGCCAAGACAAAGTTCCAGCAGGCTGCAGTGCATATTTTGGGCCTCCATGGTTTTAATTGCTTTCTTTGCTTGGGCCTTAACCCCATAATTTCTAAGCCTTAATCATCAGCCTTTTTGTTTTGCCTTTTTAAATAAATACAATAGAAATGTTAATATTTTAGGGTAAGTTTTTGTGTCCTTGGAACTGAAGGAGGCGGAAGGGAGGATGAGTCCTCCATTATTGTTCATTACTAAGGTTTTTTTCTTTATTCTTGTTTTGTAAATTTTATTATTATGTGTAGCTAAGTTCTTGATTTCATGGATTGAATATTAATTTAGTCATTTATATTATTATGTGTAGCAATTCCTCCATTAATGGTGGAAGAGAAGTTGTTGATGTTTTTAATGGAGGAAGAAGGGTTGTTGAGGCTTTTAATGGAAGAAGAAGGGAAGAAGAGGTCGGTCCAAACAACCCTTACACACGCCCTGGTCAAATTACTAATTTGCCCTTAAAAAAGTCACGTTTATGGCACGTGACTGGTACTCCGTCAAAAAACTGACAAAAAGTTAGTTTTTATACAAATTTGCAAAGAAATTACAATGTTAGGAATCGGATTAATCAGTTTACAAACTCGATAACCAAACTGCGAAGGTCCTACAAACTCAGGTTACCAAATTGCGAATTGCCCTTTTTTTAACTTGTTTTTTTTTTTTTGGTATGCGACAGGGAATAAGACATGTATTTATTTTTGGCTGTTGCGGGCCACCAAACAACTTTTATTTTGCTTTACTTGGGTGTCGGGTGCACAAGACATCTTTCATTTTTAATTTATTTACGTGCCATGACACGAACAAGCGATTTCCTTTATTTACTTATTAGAATGGGTCGTTTGAGACTAGGCAGGCCTGTCAATTTTAACTTGTTACATGTTAATCCGCTCAATCCGACTCATTAATTACTTGATCCGATCCAACTAATTAAAATAAACAAGTTTAAACGGACAACCTGTTGGATCATTTAATTTTCGTAGGTCATAACAGGTAAAACCCGTCCACTTTAACCGCTGGGCTAGGTCAGATAACATCAAACACCAGAAGCACAAAGCGCTTTCTTTTTCAAACATTTTCAGCAAATTATACCTTCGTCGTGTTACGTCTATTTCTGACGTTGCAGCGCTTCAGAAACAGCAAAACCATTTTTTTTCCTTCATAAAGCTCAAGAAAACTAAAGCCAACAACAATGGCGGATATTGATATGCATTTTCAGCAAGGAAGCTAAAAAAATTAAGCTTCCAGTTGTGACTCCAAGGTGTTTTACCTTTTCTCTCCAAACCCAAACCCAAACCTACCCCTTCTTTCTTCTCCCACCAATTTTCTCCAGCTCCGGCGCCTTCATTTATTCCGATTTCTTTCATCTTCGTCTTCTCCGGCATCGTCTTCTCCGGCGTCGTCTTATTCGGCGTCTTCTATTCGGATCTGCGACAACATCTTGAAGCTTCTCTATTCAAAGCTCATTGGATCCGCTTCCAGTTGTGACTCCAAGGTGTTTTACGTCAAAATGTAGATTGATTATTGTAGGTATTTGGCTGAGTTTAAAACTGGATCTGAGAGGAAAGAGGCGATTGAGAATACGCTTCGGCTCACCGATTTTTTCTTTCCTTGAAGCAAATTGAAAGCTTGAACTCAAGCTCACCGATTTTTTCTGTCCTTGAAGCAAATTGAAAGCTTGAACTCAAGTTTTCCTTCTTGCTGGTCCCTTTTTTTAATTTTTTTCATTCCTTGAAGCGCTGATGTTGTAAAAACATTAGTTTTTTCATAGCGTGTGTGTATGTGGTGGTTTGGAGGGAGAGGGGGGAATGGGATGAAAAATAATAATAAAAAATAAAAAAAAAAAGGTATTGTATGAAAAACCCGACCCGTAATATTCGGAATACCCGAAATGTAAACGAGTTGTGATGAGTCGAACCCGTCATTACCCGCCAACTCGTCATTACCCGACTCATACCCGACTCAAACCGCTTATTTGACAGGCATATTTGAGACCGAGACTGAGACCATTTTTTGTCTCTTTTGAGCATTTGAAGTTGATGAGCCCGGACCAGCTAGACCGGGCCCAAGCTCGGTCTGGTCCAAAGGCCCAGTATGACGTAGCGTTTTCTAGACCGCCAGAGTCAAGACCGCGAATGGATAGACCCTTGAGGTCAAGATCGCATCCCTCTCATCACATCCCAGTCAGGACCGAAGGGATCCAGACCGTCAGCCTGGTGACCGTGGGAGTCGTGACCGTCCCATCCGTGCCCGCGTCAAGTACCATTGACCGCGCCCAATATGTTGACTGCGCTCTTATCCCAGACTCCCGGTTGTCTCACCAGGTCCCGGTTAATACCAAAGCTTATTGAGCAAGTTACTTACTGGCTTTGACAGGCAAGTAGCCGGCTTATTTCCATCGCATTGAATGCATGGCTCAGGCGCCTACTATTTTATTTAATGCTCCGCGCCAGATACGAGGCTCCTGTCCACATCAACGACATCCCCTCTGCAAGTGAATCTAACTTTACTGACAGAGCCAATCATATGCGGACACGTGTACCTGGTGAAAGACTAAGATGCCCTCTAGGGCTAACCTCATGGCTTACGTATGCGAGCAGCTCTCCATTGCCTATAAATAGAAGACCTTTGTCCCCTTGGACAAGATAAGGGCCAAATTGATATTGTAAGTCATATTATTTAAACCCTAAACACACAAACACTCTAAGACGATTCAAAGTCTTATTCTCAGATTCTTATACTTTCTAAGATATCTTATTCTCACACCCGAGGGCCTGAGTTGGAGTAACATCCAACTTTGACCTTAATGGTGCTTCCTTGTGTTGTGTTCTAGGTACGCATCAAATATATCCTGCCAGATATCCTACGAACCGCTCTGACCCCGAAAGCCCAGGCGTCATCAGTGAACCATTGCCGGGAAAATCATAATTTTCTCGTAAATTTTTATGTCAAAACACCCATCGTGTTCTAAACACTCGCTGTCAAAAAAGTCATTCTTTTTCAGCCCTTTTTCGACAAAATGTCTAAAACTCTTGAAAATGCCGGTCATTTGACAATCCCTGAGGGTGACCAAGCTTCCCCTTCTAATATCAACCCTATTAGGCCGAGCACCTCAGCCTTTCTCATGTTGGGGGCCCGTTCTCAAAGCTTGAATAGCCTCTTCCCTGCTCAAAAGGGTTTATAGAGGCTTGCGGAGGAAGCCAGAGCCGAAAAAAGCCCTCTTAATTACTGGCCCAAAAACTCCTATGAAAACTCCCATCACTTCCCCAAATACTCCTCTCACCCCCGAACTGATCCTCAAAAGAAAGGAAACCCTGGCCGCAAGGTCCAAACTGGTAGCTAAGTCCATGGCCATCAATGACGCTCAGTTCGATCTATAGTCAAGCTGGAGTTATACGGCGGAATGCCCCTCCCAGGAGGGTCCCAAAGGTTCTCCCAATGAGTCCTCGTCAACTCGTTTGCTAGCCAAGCTAGGAGGACAAAACGGGCAGAATCAACCCTCAACCCCGACCAGGCAGCAATGGAAAATGTTGTGGAAGTTTATGAAAGGGAGGAGAAGGGGGACGAGGCTCAATCCAATCACCGTGCGAAGTCCAAAGCTAGATCCGTGGCTTATGCCAGGGGGAAGGCAATGACTCCATGGGCTAAGAAGCCAAGGGTGGATGACCAGAACCCAGAATTTGTTAAGTTCATGCACCAAATGTGGGAAACCCACCAGAAAACGGCCCAGAAGTGTGGCCGCAATATGGATGCATTTAGTGACAAAATTACCCGGTCACCCATTCAGAAGGGGAAAACCCTCCAGATGGAAACGTATGTGTAAGTACCCAAATCCGGATCGTCAAAATCCATTAAAAGTTAACCAGAATCCGTTAGCTGGCCCTCTCCAAGTTAACCGAAACCCGTTAAGCTCCCCGTTCTCAAGTCAACGAGACATCTCGGGACTGCCCCGTGCATCCCGAAGTCAAAGCATACTCAACACACGTTATCACACGTAAAAGTACGGCTTTCCCCGAAAAACACACTTTTCGGGGGCGTTTCGGATATTTTCCGGACAGTTATTTAAAAAAAGGGACAAAATCGGGAATAATGGAACAAAAACCCTAGCCTAGGTGAGTCACAGGGGCACGTGGCACGCATGCCAAAGCCCACAAATCGACATCAATCAAATTCCAAGGTGAAAAGACCAAAATGCCCCTGAAATTGAGTGAAGGTCCGACCGTACTGTTTTGCTTGAAAAACCAGAATTGTCAACAAGTCCTCCAACTTTCCAAAATACCAAAAAACCTCCCCAAAATGAATAAGAGTCCGTCCGGACTGTTCTTCATTTTTACCCTATAAATACAAGGGCTGTCAAAACATTTCAAAAAGAGGGAAAAATATAAACATTCTTCACAAAACCCCACGACATAAACTGATCTCCCCCCTCCCGAGCCCCATTTTGTCTCGATTTGCGTGAAAACCCTATTTTCCGACCAAACACGAACCAAACAAACTCAAAATACCATTTCAAATACCAAACCGTATCTCGTATACGCCAACCAAATCAAAGAGTCAGCTCCTAGCCATAGGTAACACACTCTCTCTCTAAACACTCGTTTTGCCTCGATTTATGCGTCAAATGCCATAATCGTTTCGGTCAAATAAAAAATCATTTACAAATAACACAAAAACTAACATAAACCAATAGTTTCTACAATTCTTGAATAAGAACTGCAAGCGTTGAAACATAGAAAATAAAATACAAATCATGATAATGAACCATAGTACTCAAACAACATTTAATATAAATTTAATGTCATTTACAATTTCATCATTTCCATATATATATATATATATATATATATATATATATATATATATATATATATATATATATATATATAGACATATTATGAATCTCAAATCGAATTTGTATCTATTGAATACCATAAATGTTGATACCATATACCAATCCCATGACCATATATAGATTGAATCCCACCTTGGATTTGTGGACATACTAATTTTCCATTTATAATGAACCCCACGTTGAATTTGTGTACGTACTTATTTCATATCATTCTCTTGATGTTGTTAGAAGTATATCATTAGATGGTGTGTGTTCTATCACTTTTATCTCTATATAGTGAATCTCATATTGGATTCGTATACGTACTCATTTTCATATATATATATATATTTATACAAAGTATAATCTCTCTCGATGTTTTTAGGAGTATATTATTAGATTGTGTATGTTCCATCAAATTATTCAAGATCACTATCCATCCATACTTGTATATCAATTACAAACTCCCACATAAGGTACACTTTCATATCATATAGTTTCCAAAACCTAGGTTCCATTATAATGTTCTGAACGGAATATAATTCTTCCTCTACTAAATATCCCTAAAAATAAGGGAAGCAATTAGCACACAGAATCCTAATCCAATAGGGATTTATTCTCACTCAAGAAGTCTTATTTGGAGCAGACTCCTAGCGGGCTAAGGAATCTAAATCAGACAAAGATTCACTCTCCTAATACAAGTCAACTACGGAACTCCTATTCTTGGAGGACTCACCACTTGAAATCTATAAATAAAGGTCAAAACCCTCACACAAAAGGTACATTCAAACACCCTCTCAATACTATAATACGCCTTCCCTCCCGGTTTATATCATCTCCACATACAGATGCTTATTCTCACGCCGGAGGGTTTGCGCGGGGGTAACTCCCCGCGCCCTAACGGTGTTTGTTTTGCAGATCCGTTCGTCGTTCGTCCAGGAATCCAACGCCGCGTTCCCGACTGATCAGGTACCCCCGGTACCGCTCATTTTTTGCTGCATCAGTTTGGTTCCATTACCGGGAACGAAGACTAACACATGGCAAACGACGGACGGACAAATTCTAAAGCTAATGATAACAGGGAAGCATCGTTTAATTGTTTGTTCAAATTCGGTTTTTGCTTAATCTGATTTCTGTGTTGTTTAAGCACGCTAACTCTCTCTCTCTCTAAAGCTTTACAGCTCCAACAATGGCGGCCCTGACCCGCCTCCTAAAACCCTCCAGCTGAACTGTGGGCACCACCACCACCACCAATGACAACAAGATGCCTGAAAATCTCCGTTCCGTTATCGTCGCCGTCGACGGCAGCAAAGAGAGAATGAACGCCCCGCGATGGGCTCTCGACAACATCAAGCTCCGATCAGACGGCTCTTTATCTCATCCTCAAATTTCAATGTCTTCAATCGACCTCTGTAATTCCCCAATCAGGCGCCATTGCGGTCTCAATTTTGCGCGTAGCTTGAAGAGCTAGAACAACAGATCGATCTATTTAAAGTTTTGAGCACATTCCTTCGGATCTTTCCTTTACGAATTGTCATGGAGTTGATCTGGAATCGCTGCTCGAGGATTGTTTTTCTTCCTCTCTTGCTTCTGGCCGCCCTCTCTGTAATCTCCGCCGCTGTTTCTCTTTCAGCTTTTGCGATGCAGACAACATCTACAGTTCTGATGGAGCTTCAGTTGGCCGGAACCTTCTTCAGGCTAAAACACGGCACATCTCCGGCGCCGGCGGAGCCTGGTCTTGGCGATTTACCTGAAAGTGTTGTGGGTTTCGTTCTCTTGGATTTAGACCCACAAGAGATCTGAAAACTCGTTGCTCTGAATCGTGCTTTTCATGGTGCTTCGTCGGCGGATTTAGTCAAGCTAATTATACAACCCACCTTTGATCGGAAACATGGTATGCCACAATGATCATACTTAGTACCTGCAAAAGATCTCACCCTATTACCGTATGAGCATATACTAATATTTGGAAATAAACAGCATCATGCCTTATTTAAAATGCAATGATACAGCAAATTTCCATATAGAGAATCGTCCTGTTACACAATTGACAATCTGTCATGCTTAATTAATATTGATAATCTGCCTATCAGTTTTGCTTGGTGCTTAAGTGATTTTATCATTTAACACAATTGTTGTGGATGCTTCGAGTCCACCCTACTTGCAGGAAAAGAAAGCAAAGCGGCTCAATAGCATCCATGTGCGAGCAAACAAATATGATCAGCATTTTTGTCTGCGCTTGCCCAGAGAGGATTCTTTGAGAGCGCATGATATAAGCAGCAACGACCCCTATGAAGCGGATAACTTCATGCAAAATAAGTGATGAACTAAATGGGTCTACTCTGAATCTCTTGTATGCGGAAGCTGTCAAATCTCCATTGCTTTCTTCAGGTTGAAAAATTCAAACTGCCACATTGGAGTTAAATCTTTCTGTGTCTATCTTGTGAAGGCGGTTCTGAAAAAGAAGTGGAATCATTGGTAGATGAGAATATTGTTGATTATGTATTTGAAATTCTGAGACTATCAGGGTGCAAAGATCCGATGGTCTGCTCTTGTCTTCAGGTCCTTGATCTGTTGTCAAACGGCAGAGTCAGCTTTCACACAAAGGCTTGTCGTTGGGTTCCCAACCATGGTTCATGTTCTTCATTATGTTACTGAATTTCCTTACCATCCTGTTCAGTACCAGTCCCTGAAGTTTGTATTGAAATGTATTTCAAGTTGTCTTGGAATAGTTTCCACTTCCAGTATCGAAGAAATAGGCCTTATATTGGCAGGGATGCTAAAGAAAAATTGTTGACGGTGAAGCAGGCATTGTCCCAGAAGCATTCACTCTGGCTTGCTCATTCCTTGTAGCTCTTATGAAGTCTCCATCTTCTCAAGGGACTTCAAGTTTGAAAAGCTCGGTTCAAGATGTTATAAGAAATGCAGTCTTGACTTGTTTAAAGCTCTTATAGTAAAGATTCCAGTTTTGTTTTTGCACTCTCTTTACCTACTGAAAGAGGCATATGCATATAGCCATGAAGGAAAGTTGACCAAGCACCAGTTGCGTAGAGTTACGTAAATGTATACAATTACTACCGTGGGTAGTTGCAGACATTCAAGAAGATGACAACAATGACACGGTTCTGTCCGTCCTAGATGTAGCCCCTAGTCTCGTCATACGGCCAGAACTCGGGGGCCAGCTACGACTAGAAGATAAGGAGAGCTGAGGGACGTAGACGAACTAGTGGAAATGAGTCAATGAAATTCAAATTCAAAACAAAGCAAGACATCCCATATACGGGGTTGAGCTCCACCATCTACGACCTATGAGCGAGTCATCTTCCTCGTCATAGAGAGATATGACAAAGAAGTGCGCCCAACGCCTTTACGGCTAACGCGGCAACACCATCTACGACCTATGAGCGAGTCATCTTCCTCGTCATAGAGAGATATGACAAAGAAGTGCGCCCAACGCCTTTACGGCTAACGCGGCAACACCATCTACGACCTATGAGCGAGTCATCTTCCTCGTCATAGAGAGATATGACAAAGAAGTGCGCCCAACGCCTTTACGGCTAACGCGGCAACACCATCTACGATCTATGAGCGAGTCATCTTCCTCGTCATAGAGAGATGACAAAGAAGTAAGCCCAACGCCTAAACGGCTAACGCGGCAAAACATCTGAGACCCATGTGCGAATCAGCTTCCTCAGCATAGGTAGATAAGAAGACAAATACAATCATCATGTCGAGGAGACCTCCCTTGACGACGAGGTACGAGGTACGAGGTTCGAGGTTCGAGGTTCGAGGTTCGAGGTTCGAGGTACGAGGTTCGAGGTTCGAGGTACGAGGTACGAGGTACGAGGTACGAGGTTCGAGGTACGAGGTACGAGGTACGAGGTACGAGGTACGAGGCACAATTCCACTATTTCTTCCCCGGCTCATCATGCTCCGAGAGGTCATGAATGACGAGGAGAGAAAAGTTCTCACCTCGGCGTATCATCATATGACGAGGAGACAAAATATTGCGTCTCGGCATTTCATCCTACCGGCAGATCATCAAATGACGAGGAGGCAGAATCATGCATCTCGGCTTGTCTTCCAATGCCGAGATAAGGAATTTACGCTCCTCGGCCATCCGGCAAACAGATTCAACAATCTTATTCAAACAAGGATTCAACAGTTATTATCCAATCAGGATGGTAACCAACTACATCAATTCAAGTCAAACAATGACTCCTTAAGAGATATCGTCTTCCGTCCGTGTTAGGTATCTCATCCTCCATTCATCCAATGGTGGTATTGATATTTTGGTAGGAGGAATCCAATAATGGGGTTCTCAAGGCGAATCAGACGTCATGGACTGCGCATCATCCTTGTACAAATTAACCGACGCCAACAACTGAAGCAACATTGCCACGTGACACCTATTCGTATTTCTCGGGGGCCGAAGTAGAGCTCACTTCCTCCTCGTCATCGACATGGCCGAGCTAGGAAGTCGGGGGCCACTGAACGGAATATAATTCTTCCTCTACTAAATATCCCTAAAAATAAGGGAAGCAATTAGCACACAGAATCCTAATCCAATAGGGATTTATTCTCACTCAAGAAGTCTTATTTGGAGCAGACTCCAAGCGGGCTAAGGAATCTAAATCAGACAAAGATTCACTCTCCTAATACAAGTCAACTACGGAACTCCTATTCTTGGAGGACTCACCACTTGAAATCTATAAATAAAAGTCAAAACCCTCACACAAAAGGTACATTCAAACACCCTCTCAATACTATAATACGCCTTCCCTCCCGGTTTATATCATCTCCACATACAAATGCTTATTCTCACGCCGGAGGGTTTGCGCGGGGGTAACTCCCCGCGCCCTAACGGTGTTTGTTTTGCAGATCCGTTCGTCGTTCGTCCAGGAATCCAACGCCGCGTTCCCGACTGATCAGGTACCCCCGATACCGCTCATTTTTTGCTGCATCATGTTCCTTATTATAAAAGAGTAGGTCTGCTGAGAAACGCGTTTCTCCATAACTATGGAGAAACGCGTTTTTAATAGCCAGAAGCTATACGTTTGATAACCAGAAGAAAATTTCTGGATATCAGTCTCAAAGGGTTCTGGATATCCAGAAGCTTTGGAACGGATATCCGAAGCCTTTGGGCGGATATCCAGAAAAAATAGATTTGAAGCCAAATTCAAGGCCAAGACCAGAAATTGCTTATTGAAGGTTTCTGGATATCCAGAAACCTTCAAATGTATATCCAGAAACCATCAAATGAATATCCAGAAATATTTTGAAAATTTCTGGATATCATTTTGAAGGTTTCTGGATATCACTTTCATAAGCTTCGGATATCCTTTCAAAGGGTTACGAATATCCAAGTACCTTTGAGATCGATATCCGAGTAACCATGGGACAAGGTCATGGCCAATACAAAAAATTTCTGGATATTCTTTCAAAAGGTTCTGGATACCCGTAACCCGTTTCTCCATAACTTATGGAGAAACTTCTCCCTAGATTTTACGATTATATAATCTACCCATATACTCTAGCCATTTGATTCCATTCCATACAAGTATACCAAAACGTTAGTATTTAAACTCTTAATATCAATGTTTCTATTTTGAATGTCATTATATGAAACTCTCATACACAATTCTAAGTATACATCAAAAAGAGTTATGAGAGAAATCCATATATATATATATATATATATATATATATATATATATATACTCCCTCCGTCCCAGGAAATTCATCACTTTTTATCCAAAATGGCGTCCCGTTTGAAGCGTCACATTTCCTAAAATGAAAAAGTTTTATTAATATTCTATTATCCCACTAACTATTCCCTCCACTCATTCTCTCTCCTAAAACACTATTACACTCAAAACACTTTTTAAATTTACTATTTCCTCCGCTAATTCTCTCTCATCTTTTCAAATTACACTCACAACATTTTTTCTTCCCATTTTTTCCTTAATTTGCGTGCCGAACCTAAAATGTTGACACATTTCTTGGGACGGAGAGAGTATATATATATATATAGTATAAATGAGGGAAGGGAGTGAACAGTACTATGAATAGTTTCAATTGCCGAGATTCCCATTTTGCCCTCACTATTTTGTTCCTTTCCCATTTTGGCCTTAAAAAAAAAAATTTTAATTAAATTTTGCCCTTAAATTTTTTTTTTTTTTTATAAATTAAAAAAAAATAAAAATAAATGTGTCCTCGGACACGGGCTTAAAAAAAAAAAAAAAAAAGTCCGTATCCTCGAACACGGGCTTATTCTAGTATATATATATAAACTACAAGTCATGCTAACCCATGTACAATCCTTGTATTATATACACAAAACAATAACAACTCTAATTTAAACCCAATTGACACTTTCATACCATTTATGAACTTCATCTAACGATAATATTCATACTATTCCAATTATCCAAACTAAATTCAAGTTCCCTCAAAAGAATACCCATAAATGGGTTCCCATCGTGGTTATAACATATATTAGTTACTTCATCAACCCTAATTACCATTCATCGACCAATTTACCCCGTTTAATACCATAACCATGATATTTTGTAACTCCTATCGTTATCTTCACATGAATTCATAGAATACATGAAATACATGAGTATGTTGGGGTTTCTTACCTTTTCTCATCAACTTGATCTCATGCTTAAATTGTACCTTAGAGGATGTATCTCATTGGACGAGAATACGGGGCAGGCGACAGTTGGTGCAGCGCCTCAATGCGCATGATGGGAGCCTGAGCCTCCATTTAATATGTTAGTAACAGTTCTGTCGGCTGGTGTCAGAATTCGTACGAAATCTTATCTTACAAGATTAATGGGAACCGGAGTGTGGTATGAGATCGCGGTCAACGCAAACTCGAGACGCCTCTGTATAGATATGCCACGTCATTCAGTTCGATTTAGATCCGAGAGATCTTGAGCCCAGTCTAGAGGGTTCGGGCTTATCAGTAACCCCTTACTCTGAGCGATGGATCATTTTTAGTTAGGCGAGAAGCCATACATAAGGCTGAATCTGTGAACTAGATCAATGTCGCGGGCATAAGTGTTGTAAAATTTTGTCACTTCTTGGATAGACTCCTGCTTTGAGGCACGTGGTGAGCATGTGTGGGGAGTTGGTGGATGTTGGTGGAAGGTTATGGGAACCTCCCTGATAAGGTTTGAGTGGGCCCCATGTGATGTCGAACCGTCAGCGCGTGTCATGTACGGACGAGACGTTTCACGAATTTCAAAAGTTGACATAAATAACAACCACCATTAATTCAAAACTAGTTTTACACCCGTGCGTTAAACGCACAGCTAATTTTTTTTAATAAATTAGAGGAACTAAATGAAAATAGTTACTATAATTATAAAGGTTAATTATGAATTTCTTTTAAAATAAAAGATATTCAATAAATACATATACCGACATAAATAATAAAAATTACAAATTCTGCCTTTTTACACACCAGTTGTGATTCATTCAATCATTCAACAAAAATAAGATTGACAAATAAATTAAAAAGATAAAGGATAATTTATTATAACAAATAATAATTTACAAAAAATAATAGTTTGAAGGCACTTATTTCAAAAAAATAATATATCAACATCTTAATGTAAAAATAATATAACAACATTCTGATATATACAATGTTTATGTTAGTACAATCAAAATTTTGAAAATAAATTTGACAAAGAAATCAGTTTAAAATATCAAAAATAAAAAAATAATAATAACAAAAGTATAAAAAGGACAAAGATGCACATTTATACCTTGAGTGACTGCTAATTATTTTACATATTAAGAAGGTGAAACAACTTTCTCAAACCCATAAAACTCAAACTGATAAATGTAAAAAATTTATTCATTAATCTGTGTCTTACAAAAATAACCTTTTTTTTTGTATAATCATATAAACCCATACTCCCTCCGTACAATCTCAATGAGGATTAATTTTCTTTTTTCATTCGTCCCACTTTAATGAGGACCGGCTCAATGGCAAAGTTTTTATATTTTTATATTCAATGAAACCATTCGTTATAATTAAAACAACAATTCACTTACTATTCTTTTTAATCATTCTCTCTCCTATATAATTTTTCATACTGACAACACCTCCTACAACTCGTTTTCTATCCTACTTTTCCTTAATTACCTTACCCGAAAAGTTAGTCCTCATTGAGGTGAGACACAGGGAGTATTTTCTAACCAATATCATAAAATAGTTTTCTTTCCTAAAAAAAATATCTCATAATTTTTAGTTAAAAAAAACCCTAATAAAATACCTTTTTTTTTCTTAGAAAAAACTTTTGAAATAGTTAAGAAAACTTTTAATTTATTGTTTTAAAAAAGTCTACAATAAAACTATTAGCTAAAAGGTCCATTTTGTTTGAAAAAAAATTAATGATTTTTTTTTCTTTTAATTTTGCTACAAATAATGAAGAAAAAAGTTAAAGTTAGATTAGATTAAGAAAAAAAACAAAGAAGAAAGGGATGAACGAGAGAGAGAGAGAGAACTGAAAAAAATGTGTAATCTTTGGTGTGTGTGTGTCTAGTATTTATTGGGGTGTGTGCAAGAAGTGTGTGTATGTGTGAGTTAAAAATCAAACAATGTGCTTAGTAATAATGAGGTCCAAAACATTGCATTTAACAATTGTTGAGAGATTGTATCTTGACACTATTATGTCTAGATGCAAGTTTTAGAGGGAAAAAAAGTGGGATGAAGTGTTTTATAAACTTCAACCTTTATATATATATATAGATATAAACTCCGCAGGTTCAATGCTAGAGGTAATTTGGTCGGGTGGCTCATGAATTCGGGTTCCCGAACCACTTTTGGCCTATAAATAGGAAATCCCCTTCTTTTGCAATATTTTATCACCCTCAGATTTCAGTTTGTGTCTTAGAGAGAGAAAATATTTACAGCTTCCTTAAGCTCCTTCTATACTATCTTCTCCTTCATAAGTATTCTTGTTAAATTGATTTGTAATTCATCTCCTTCTTCTCTTATTGCTCATAATGAATAATCTTATGGAGTTTCCCTTAAAACTAGGTAATGGGATGACCCCAGATACCTTTGTCGTCGATAGGAGATCCAGTGGGATTTATCGTATGGTGGCTAGAGGGATGTAGGTGAAACTATCCCTTAAGTCCTTTAAATACTTTTTTGTGAGGTATGACCGGGGAAATTGGGTCCCATCCTGTAAGTACCCCAATCCGGACCACTCTCCATCCGAGCATGCAGGAAGGACCCCGAGGGTTTGCTCATCCATAATCACAAAGTCCCGTGACTTCCCGATTATAAATTGACCAAGCAAGGCAAGGACCTTTTGGACTTTAAAAACATCAGAATGACCTCGCAGGAATAACAAAAAGTCAAAAAATACTGACTTCACACGTTGGTCTGCACAGAACACCTTACAAAAGGAAAGGTATGCCATATGGACCTATTTGTCATTTCCAGAGGCTATAAATATAGCCCTCTTGCTTCTTCATTTGGGACAAGAAAATTTTGAAAAGAGTGAGCATTAGACATTCTGCCTAAGTGAGAGCAGAAATCTCTCCTTAATCACCTTAAACAAACCAAACACTTTCCCAACAAAATCAAGCCCTAGGAAGATGGAAACAAACCAATATTGATGAGATCTCATTCCAAACCCTAATAGCACTTTAATATTTCATTTTCAAGTCTTTTAATCTATTATGAATCCTTGTAGTTGAATCTACCATTTATACTGTAGTCTTTACTTGTTTTGTACATTGTATACCCAAACCAAATAAATGATCCTACAAGATTTTCCATGCACAATGTGCTTAAAAATGTAGGTCTAATGGAGACAGTGGTTGGATTATGATTATTGCAAGCATTGTCTTTTTATTACTTACTTTCAAATGTCTTTACATCCTAAGATCATCCTTTGATCCATTTTATTTTAAAGTTACTATGATACAAGTAACCCTAATTTTAAAGGATGAACTCATCACTCATCTCAAAGATGTGTTTCTAAGGATTATGGTCACAAATGTTTATGTAACTTCATTTCATTCATTTTTCTCCTAAAATTTGACAAAAATTCAAGTCTAAACTTACATGAGATCTCTCATTTCTTTACTCGAGGCAAACAATCTCCATTGTTGTTTCTCAAGAAAATCTTGAAACCACCATTGTTTTACTATCCTATGATATGGATATGATAACCCTAAGATTGGACATTTACTTTTTTTTTTGGGTTTTATGATCAACTTCCTGTACAGTTTAGAAGTTGTCACCTTTTTAAAAAAAGTCCAATCGAAGTAACATCAAAAATTAAATGAGATACAGAAAAATAGCATACTGCACATGACAATCCTAACGGACCTCCTTGTAAAGGGGCACTAATCCGTATGGATCAGTTTGCAGGATGTAACAATTGTTCATTTTTCCAGTTTTAGATTTGTTTTAAACCCCCTTTTCATCAAACAAATAGTTTCCTTTAAAAACTGCACAGTTTTTCCCTTTTCTTTTAAGCTACGAAGTCACTCGATTTTAGAACACACACACACACACAATTTTCAAAAAGGGTTCGAAAGTCTCATTGATATGAGATATTTCGGGTGAGCACAAAATCTCTTCACGAGGCGTAACGTGAACTCCGAACTCTAGATCTTACATTAAAAGGTCTTTTGTCAATGTTTTGGGCCAATAAAATGGTGTGGTTACTCTCTTTTCAAAGAAATGTATCCATACAATCTTTAAAACATTTTCACCTTTCAAAAGGGAACAAAAAGCCGTGACGCGCTCGGGCATCTCCGAATCGGGTAATTTCAGTTGGCGACTCTGCTGGGGAATGTATTTGTTTTAAAACATCTTTAAAAAAAAGAGTCTTTAGAACATTGCGCTGGTCAAACTTTCATTTACCCTTTCTTTGACTGTTGTGTTGTGTGTTACTTTTCTTCGGTTTTTTTTTTTTTTTGCTTATTCAAAAAAAAATTGCCTTGTATATATCTTGCTTTTTGAAATATCTCTTTCTATTGCGCATTTCTTGCCCAAAAAATGCTCTTGTTTTTTACTCTGTTCATAAAGTATTTTGAGCATTTTTTTCTCCTTATACTCAAAAAAATGTTTGTGCACATATTCATGTTTTTAAGACACATTTTGCAAAACTTCTATTTTGACTCAAAAAGGAATTTAGTTATCACACTTGCGAGCACGGGATCATTCCAAACAACCCATCCTCGCCAGTGTCAATCATGTATTATTTGCGTCACACTTTGTGTAAGACATAGTTGGTTTTTGTCCTAGTCCGTGTCATAAAGCCTGAATGTATATCCCATATCGATCATTCTCTGAGTCAAAACTCAAAAGTCAAGGTCCCTTGCAAAAGCAAGTTTGGAAGGGTCGTCTGTTGATCCGATCTAGATTTCTAGTGTTAACTTAGACACTGACCTATATTGGATATACGTCAAAGCCCAATTTGACACCATGTCATCGAGTCTTTAATGCGCCACCCATAACAAATACGACCTAGTCAAATCTAAAAGTCAAAGATCCCTTGCGAAAGCAAGACAAAGAAAGGGCACGCCAACTTTGATCCAATCTTGACTTAAAAGATATTGGCTTCGATCGCGATTCGCATGGCAGGAGCATTGAAAATCATATGACAGGCTTGGTCTTTAGGTTCATTTCTCTTTTAGGTTGGTGGAATCCGCTTGATCTATATGACCTTCGCTCAGGGTTGTCCGCCCTGGGAGGATAAAGTACAGGAGAAAAACGAGGGGCATATACACGTAATGATGGATTCCACTGACCCAGGATCTAGAGTAGTTGTGAAAAAGAAGAGCAATATTTTTCAACCATTAAGGAATATGAGAAGACATGTTTTAAGTAAATTTGAACAGTTAACAAGATAAAAAAATTGCATGTCGCATGAGCCTTCGCCTTTAACCAAATACTCTCCTCGAGTCTAAACAGTACCTTTCACCAACTGCTGCGAGTCGAGAGTGGTTTAGGATTCCGGGTTGCCTTCTTTTCAGCATTGAGGTTACAAGATCAGACAGTTATTTAGGATCCTCAGTTTGAACAGTTTGCCTCCTATGGCAGGGTCAACCGATAACAGTGACGGGAATGAAACCCCGCCCCTAAGAAATCTTCAGACGGTAGAAGAGGTCTTACAAGATTTTGAGGCTCTTAAAAAGTGCCAAGAAGAACAATAGGCCTGGATCGTGGATACTATGCGTCGTCGTGGGGAACTTGTTGTCCCCCAACCTGATGGTGTAACGATGTGCCACCGGAAAAGATTTTTCTCTTTTGAAAATCAAAACACGGAGTCGCCACGCCATTTTTGTTTTAAGGGCCAAAACTTTGAAAAATGCCCGAAATGAGAGATTTGGGTTCGGAGGTCACGTTACACGCCGGGAAGAACGTTAGGGTTCACCCGGAATGCCTCTTAAAACGAGTCTTCCAAGCTTAAAAACCATTTGTGTGTGTGTTTGTGTGTTCCTTTGGCCAAAATAAGTTCACACTGAGAAAACTAAAAATTGGGAACTCTTTATAAGGCATTAAACAAGTCCCATGATTTTTGGTATGATTTTAGGGTTGATTTTTGGTACTCAAAAGATTTCTTGAAGTTGAGAATCGATTCTGCCAGAATGAAAAAGGCAGTGGACACTTGATTTTAAAATGGATTTAAGAGCTTTAAAACTTCAAAATCTGGGAAAAGTCCGAGAATGAAAGTTGTTCGAAACATCTTAAATAAGGTTTTTGCAAAAGACCTTTCCATTTGAAGATGATTTGATGGACCAAAAACTTCTGGAAATCTCAGATATGAAATCTGGATTTCCAGAGACTGTTGAATCTGACCTTTGGAAAATAATTTGAAAAAGGGAGTTATACTCACGCAAAAAATTAAATAAAAATATATATGGAAAGCTATGGATGTTGGCTACAAAAAGTATTTTGTAGTCAACACCAAATTTCAAGTTCTTCTGTGTCCAAAAAATAAGACAATGGACAGAGGTCTTAGAGAAAGGCTACTGGACAGCAACATTCTCAAGAAGGAAAATGTGATTTTAAAGGGGGTTTTGCATCCATGCTTGTCCCCATTTCCTTAGGCTTTTATTAGTAGTCACTAAACATTTTAGTGGTGATCTACTATATCAAGCCATCCTTAGGGTACATTAGGACTTAAAGCACTTCATTTGCTTGGGAAGGGGGAGATTTAACTTTGAAATCAAGATTTTATGTATGAAAATGATTTTTGGAAAACACTTTTGAGTGAATGACTTTGAGGAAGAACACATTTAAGTGAGTAAGAAAATGTTTTCAAGTAAGAAGAAATGATTTGGACCTTTTAAGTGGTCATCCATGGAAATTTATTCCAAGGTGACTACATTTTTAGGTCAAGCAAGGATGAACACCAAGTTGATGAACAAATTACATTTTTGAAGTTTGAAATGCATGCATGGATGAAGGAAGTTTAGGGTAAGGAGAGGGAGGTTATACCTATCTTCTTTGTGTTTGTGTTTGAGGCTTGAATTTGAGAGTGTTTGAGGCTTGAATTTGAGAGTGATTAGTGAGTGTGATTTGGGAAAATAATCCAAAGAAAAAGGTGGCAATTCAAGAGAATTCCCACTGTTTTCTCTAGTATTCTCGCCAAGGTGCTGTGTGTGAATTGTTGTTGTTCCCTTATTCCTGAGACTGAAGGGCTCAATTTATAGGCCTCTGGAAAATCAATTCCATCCTCGCGGACCAAACCTGCAGCGTGCACTGTTCATTAAATACAGCTGCAGGCTTTGGACCAAAGGAATATTTTTGAAAATATTCAAACTGGCTATGTTTTTCAGCTTGCCAATTCGGGTTTTTACAATTTCTTTTCTTTTTTAAGATTCTTTCCTTGGTTTAACCTTAAATAGCAATCCCTACTTTATCCTTGTTTTGTTAGAAAAGTTAGGAATTGTTAGAAATGTTAAAAATGTTAAGACTTTCGTTAATTTTCTAACGAAAATGCTAACAACTCAAATTGGAGCACTTACAGTAGCCCCTCGGCGACGGCGCATTCGAAGGAAGCGGGGTCGTCGATAAGAGTAAGTCTCCATATTTGACAGGATGATCAAGTGATCGAGTGGCTGAACCTAGCGATAAGCTACCTAAGTATCCCGAATGGGAATCAAGTCGGCCATAGTTCGGGTCTTTCGATGTTGACCCTAGAGTGACTGTTTTAGGATGTCAACCTGGCGAGCGAGTTCTGCAGTCGATTGCTGAAAGAAACTCTGCTGAGGATGGGAAATGACCATTTTGGTCTGGTGGCTAGAGTTGTATATCCGCTCTGCTGGGGATAGGAATGACCATTTTGGTCTGATGGCTGAACCTAATGGTAGGCTACCTACGTATCCTTAAGAGGAATCAAGCCAGTCGTAGTTCGGGTCTTTCGACTTTGACCCTAGAGTGACTATTTTGAGGCGTCAACCTGGCAATGATGGCGTTTTAGGTGCCTCGAACCTTGATGATGGCATTTTAGGTGCCTCGGACCTTGAAAGATGATGGCGTTTTAGGTGCCTCGGACCTTGAAGATGGCATTTTAGGTACCTCAGACCTTGAAGATGATGGCGTTTTAGGTGCCTCGAACCTTGATTTGAAATGGTTTTCCCTTGATGGTTTGGGATAGATGGTCCTCTGGTGGACTTCATTTGAAGGGATCGGTCTTACGTCTGCTGCCGAAGGAAAGGATGACCGTGCTGGTCGAGTGGCTGGACCTGTGATAGGCTACCTACGTATCCCGGTTGGGGAATCAAGCCCTTACGTAGTTTGAAAAGCTGCTGGGAGTGGAATCGAGGGATCCCTTTGGCTTTTGCTGGGGAAAACGGGCTTACGTTTTACGGCCGTTGATGATATTGATGAAAGAAACTGGATTCCGTTATCTTTCTCGGAAAAATCGGACTTACGTTTTACTGCCTTGATGATATTGATGAAAGAAACGGGATTCCGTTATCTTTCTCGGGGAAAACGGGCTTACGTTTTAATGCCGTTGGTGAAATTGATGAAAGAAACGGGATTCCGTTATCTTTCTCGGAGAAATCGGACTTACATTTTACTGCCGTTGGTGAAATTGATGAAAGAAGCGGGATTCCGTTATCTTTCTCGGAGAAATTGGACTTACGTTTTACTGTCGTTGGTGAAATTGATGAAAGAGACGGGATTCCGTTATCTTTCTCGGAGATATCGGACTTACGTTTTACTGGCGTTGATGATATTGATGAAAGAAACGGGATTCCGTTATCTTTCTCGGAGAAATTGGACTTACGTTTTACTGCCGTTGATGATATTGATGAAAGAAACGGGATTCCGTTATCTTTTTCGGAGAAATCGGACTTACGTTTTACTGCCGTTGATGATATTGATGAAAGAAACGGGATTCCGTTATCTTTCTCGGAGAAAACAGGCTTACGTTTTACTGCCGGGGAGCTCTTTTGAAAAAAGGGGGGTTAACAGTCATTTTGGTTAACTCTGTTAAGTTGAGGACTAAACTGTCCTTGAATTTTAAAGGGCAAAACAGTCATTTTGCCACTTCAATTTCATCCGCTTGGGCTGGAATGTAATCGGGACATGTTTTAAATAAAGGCCGCCGCCCTCCTTCTTCTCCTTCACAGTTTTTTCGCAAATTACGAGAGAAAGAGAGAGAAACCGCCATTGTCGACCCTAAGAGCTTCGGAATCTTTCGATTTTCTTCGATTTTCAAGCAATGGAACACGGGGGAGTTGCCATTCAAGGCCAGGGACGTGGCCCAGTCGCGGAGAGGCGATTAGAGCTCGTAAGAATGAGGAGGCATTACTCTCTTTCGCAATCGATTGCGGAGGAGCCATACCCCGATGCGTGGCAACATTGGGCCACTGATCCGAGTCTTCGCACGGTATACTTCGAATCTCTCCATTTTCTTTGTTGATTCTTGCTTGAAATTGATTTTTGTGATTTTTTTTTTTAGATCCGAAAATCTTGATGTTCTTGGCCTTGGATTTGTCTTTGATGATTTGCATGTTGTAATGAGTATATGGGTAACCCAAATGTGCAATTTGTTTGGAAAAAGAATGGGCATTTTGCCATTTTTTTTAAATTCGAAAATTATAATTAAAATTCGAAAATTGTGTTCTTGGACCTTGAATTTTGACTTTGCATGTTGTAATGAGTATGTGGGTAATCAAAATATGCATTTTGTTTGTAAAAAAGAATGGGCATTTTGCCACTTTTGAAATATGAGATGATGAAAATTTTCCCGAATCCGGGAAGGACTCTCTTTTGCATGTAGGATTTTTGCAATGAGATGATGCTTCCCTGAATGATATGAATGCATGCATGCATGTTTTTTGTAAAAAAAATGATTTTTTTGTTAAAAATGGGACGGACTTTCGTTTCCGTTGATTGGATGAATGAATTGTGGAAAATTGCTTATGCATGCTATTTCATGAAAAATGGGACGGAGTTTTTACTTCCGTTGACTCAATGTTATTGACATGTGTTTTTTTTATGCATGATGAATGATGGTTGCTGAAAAAATCTTTTCTTTTGTGCAAGAAAAATAGGGCTGAGTCCATTATATGCCGTTATGCTGCCGAATTTTCTTCAAAATTTTATGATGCATGTGTATGCTTTTAAATGCAAATGCAAATGCAATTTTTTTTTGACATTTTTATTTTTTCCTTCAATCGAAGGGTGGAGATCGTTTTGTGACGGAGCAGCTGAATAAGCTGAAGACTCGAGGATCAGTGGAGGCCGTGATTGACCTGTGGGACCGGCTGCCAGTCTTGGGCCGAGGAGTTTTGATGAGTCCGAGACAGATCGTCATTGGGACCGGTTTGTATGAGTTCATTGAGTGCCTGAGGGGGTTGATCAAGTTCCCCAAGAGCAAAGGCCTGATTTTTGCTTTGCCACAACACTAGTGGGACGTGACCCACACATTCCATTTCTTCTGGGGTGAGGCTACAGTCACACCTTCTGATTATGCTGCGATCACGGGCCTGTCCTTTAAGGGACGTAGCATCGAGTGGAGAGATGGCTACAGTGACCGGGAGTTGCAGGATCTTCTAGACTTTGTCCCCATTCCCAAGAAGGGGATGGGGATGGAGTATGCGGTGGTTCAGGGGAAGATTGTGGAGAGCATTGAGAGATATGAGGCTGGTGATGACAGAGTAGCTGCTGAGCAGATTGCCAGGTCCTTCTTGTGGTTCACTTTTTCGAGCACACTGTTTGGACATGCCGAGGGGACGGCGGTGTTTGCCCTGCTGAGGACGTTGACTGATGTGGAGATGGCTGGAGAGGTATCTTGGGGGGAGGCCGGGCTGGCAGAGCTATACTTTGCTCTAGACAGGTATAGCCGGAAGGCTGTCAGCTCCCTGACGTGCTTTGAGTTCCCTCTGGAGGTATAAGCTTCTGCTTTTTCTTTTCCTTAAGCACGCATTGTTTCTTTCCGCACTTAATTGATGTGATCTTTACCTTTTGCAGGTATGGGCTCTGGAGTTCTTTCATGTCACGATGTGGCGGCAGCCGGCGGAGCACATCGGGGCATATCCGGCTATGCTCTCATGGACCAAGCATGCTCGGGAGAAGATAGGTTCCAGGGGGCGCACGACCCTCAAGTACAAGGATTGCCTGCCTTTGATGAGAGCTGAGACGGATGAGGGGATGAGGTTCTACCCCTGGGGCCGCTTCGACGTGGAGCAGCTGAAGGGTGCGGAGAGGTGGACTGTGGAGTGGAGGATTTTGAGGGGTTTGACCTGTGATGCGTATTACTTGGGGGAGAGGGTGACGCGCCAGCATGGCGAGGGTGCGCCTCTGATGGCACCGGTGGAGCCTCCTGCCGACATGATGCATCCGAGTGAGAGATCGGAGACCTGGGGTGACTATCGAGGTGGCCAGCACTTCTCGATGTTTGTGGCGATCGAGGAGTATTCGAGATTTATCTTGAGGAGACTGAGGATGCCCCAGGTGCTTGTGAGAGAGGGGGAGGGGATTGTGCGATACCCTCGATCGGACTTTTCGTATGTCCAGGATGGGGTCAGGCTGAGAGTACAGATCCCTATCCCTAAGCGGGTCCAACGAGCTTTCCGGCCTCGTCCGGATATGAAGGTACGACTTTTTACTGTCTCTTCTTCTTTCCTTTCGCTTCATCATTTTTCGCATCAATTCTTTCTGACACTTTTGTTTCCGTGTAGTTCCCGGCTGTGGTTGTGGAGAAGCTGACGAAGCAGGTGATTGGGGCCAAGAGGTTCCTTAGGAGGATGGTTGCCTGTGGGGCTGTTCAGGGCAGAGCTAGACGTGCACAGCCGGCGCCTGTAGAGCGGGTGACTTCCCCTATTCCTTCGGAGCATTCTACCGAGACTCCTCTCTCTCCTCTCATAGATCCCGGCATGGAGCTTCCTCCGGACCACGTCATCCTCGGGGATTTGCATGGGCAGGGACATGTTTGGCATCATGGTGGCTCTTCTTCGCATGTCCAGGAATCCGACGCGTTCACGTTTGGGTATGACTTCTTTGCAGATCTCGGCTTGCCCTATCGTGGCGTACCGGTTGATCAAGGCGAGCCTCTCTCTGGAGACGAGGATGACAATTCCGAGCTCGAGATATTCATGGCTACTGAGGAGGCGGGTCCGAGCCGCTAGAGGGATCGGGGGAAAGGGCCAGCCACTGAGGATTCTGACTGATTATTTTTGATTGATTTCTGAGACTGTACCTATTTAGACAGATACACTTTTATTTTTCATGCACACTTCTCTTTTTTTTTTTTGGGATGTAATAATCTAGGATTTCTGTTTTTTTTTTATTTTCTATTATGCATGTAAATGTTGCATGAGCCCTGGTTTTTTGGCAAGGGTGTGAATGTTTGGTATATGAACTGTTTGGACAGGTTTCAAGCTGTAAAAAAAAAAGAATTATGCCGGGGATCAAAAGGATCCGCGCGGATCAGTCAGGCTCCTGTCAGACTTCATTTATTTCGGTTGTTGGATCTGGTTTAGGCCATAAATGTCATCTGAAACTTCATCTTCTCCAGTTCAAACTGGAATTTCGGGAGAGAAGAGAGAAAAGCCATGGAAATGCCCAAAAATTCTCTAAAATTGTCCAAAGAAATCCAAATGTCATTCTTTGAAAAGTTCAAGGAGTGGTGTAGGGAGATTATGCATGAGAGGAGGTCATTTTTTAAAGAAAGATACAAGGTAAAGTGCTTGTGGTCTCTCAAAGAATTGGTTCCGGACTATGATCTTTTGAGGGCTTCTTCTTCATTTTGGGATACTAGAAGGCATGTTTTTTGCTTTTCTTACAATGAAGTTGTTCCGACTATTGAAGAATTCCGGGCTTTGCTTGGCGATCCCGAGGTGGAAGAGATTGCGATTCCTTTGCCCGGAGGAGCTTCTTTCGTTGACAGGTTGTGCAACCTTCTCCATCTTTCTCCGGAGGAAGCACAAGGTATGATCCGTGGTCCCGATCACTTTGACATTTCTGGTCTTCCTGATAGATTTAGGGGTTTAGGCTTGCTTGATGATGCCTATTGGGATGCTTTTGCACTTTTCATGTTCGGTACCTTGTTCATGGTTTATTCCTTTGGGATTTGTCATCGAGCTTTGCTAGATGTGGTTGTACACTGCCGTTCGGGTCGGGATGTTGTGCCCTTGATCCTGGGAGAGACCTTTCATGCTCTTGACAGGTTGGCTACCGGGAGACGGTATATGCACGGGGGCAGCCCGTTTCTCTTGACTATGTGGCTGATGGAGCGCCTGGGGGTCCTTCGAGAAACTTCTGATGCGGTCAAACCTTGGACATTTGCCAGGAGAGGGGTTACCGTGGATCTTGATGATCAGGGCTCATGGGAGCGTTGGATGGCTTTTCGCCAGACTGCGGATATCCGATGGTTGGTACCTCATTGGCGGGTAGAGACTCGGAGAGTGCTTCAGGATGGTTCTCATGTGATTATGCTTCCGGGGCTTTCTCAGTCCAGTTTTTACATTCCGACTTTGGTTCGGTGACAGTTTGGCTTGGAGCAGACTCCTTTGGAGGATTTTGAGGATATAGCTACCAGGGTGGTAGCTTCTGCTTCGATGGATGATCCCTCAGTGTTCCCATTTCTTTCCCGAGCATGGAGGTATGATGTCTTTCCTCCAAGGGTTATCCTCAGGCGTCCGAGACATGTATTTCTGACCACCTGGTACTTTGGTTGGTACAAGAGGCATTTGGGGGAGACTCAGGTGGCTATTTTGAGACGGCGTGAGGCCATTGTTGGTGTGGAAGACATGACAGTTTCGGAGAGGAGGAGGGCCGAGGCGAGGGCCAACCCTCATGATAGGAGTGGAGATGCCGTGACTGACTATGAGGCTTATGTCAAGAGACATGAGAGAAGGATTCCTATGTTACCAGCTCGGCTACAGGAGATGAGAAATGAGGCTAGGGCTACTAAGGCCCTGACAGATGCGGGTTTGATAGATCCTGTCCCTACACCAGAGCTTGGTAGGCGGAAGACCGACATTTTTCCAGTGCAGAAGAAGAAGACCCGAAGAGGAGGGAAGAAGAGGGGAGAAGCCAGTACGAGTGGCTTGGAGTGACCTTGAGGTTTCCGAGTATCCCTTTCTTGTCGTAGCAGACACATTAGTTTGATTATGTATCTTAGTTTCTTTTAGCAGGTTGTAAGTCGTAGGAGTGAACCGAGCTTAGACTCATCAAAAAGTTTTTAACTGTAATGAATATGTGAATTTCTTTAGAGTTTTTCAAGACGCCTTCATGGCTTGATCAATGACAAAGTATGACTTTTATTTGTGTTTTAGACCGAACCGTTTCCGGCTGCCTACGTTCCCTTCGGACTAAAGGGCTCAGGTTTCCGTAGTTCGACCCGGTTAAAAACTTTTTGTTTTTGTTTTTTTTGTTTTTTTTTTGTGCAACCCTGTTTTTTACCTAGGCCGCCCTTTTCGGGTTTTCAACCTAGTTGGGTATTACTCTTTTAGCACTCTTTTTTTTTTGATATATTTTTTTTTGTTGTTTTTTTTTTGACTCAGTGTTCTACGCGTAGTATCTGCGCAGCTTGTCGCCATTCACTGGGTGTACAAAAGGATTTCCGTCGAGGTCTGCAAGTTGCATGGCTCCTCCGGAGAAGATTTTCTGAACGACATATGGCCCGACCCAAACAGGCTCCCACTTGCCAAGCGGGTTGATGCGGACCGGGGGCTTCTCTTTCAAAACGAGATCACCCTCTCGGATATCCCGATGTTTTACTTTCTTATCGAAGGCTCTGGCCATTCTTCCTTGGTAAGCTCGGATATGTTCCATGGCTTTCAATCGGCGTTCATCTAGCAGGGCCAATTCATCGTGGCGACTTTGGAGCCATTCGACCTCGTTGATTTGACTTTCCAACAGCACACGGAGTGAGGGGATTTCTAGCTTGTCTGGGAGTACGGCTTCTATTCCGTAGGTAAGAGCAAACGGTGTTTCCGCGGTTGCCGTTCTGACGGATGTTCTGTAGCCCCAGAGGGCAAGGTGTAGCTTCTCGGGCCAATCTCGACCTCGGGCAGCCATTTTCCGAATGATGTTTTCCAAGGTCTTGTTTGCTGCCTCGACGGCTCCGTTAGTTTGGGGCCTATAGGGAGATGACTTGTGACGGGTTATTCTGAATTCCGACAGCAGCCTGTCGCATTCCCCTTCAAAGTGGGATCCATTATCTGAGATGATTTCGGCTGGCAACCCGTATCTGCATATGATGTTCTCTTTGATGAAGAGGGCTACTTTCTTTGAGTTGAGAACTTCGTAGGACTTTGTAGGGCATCCTTTTCAGTTCCTTCGAAGAAGATACCAATCTGCGTCTCTTTAGGCTCTTCCGCAAGTTCCCAGATTCATACTTGTCAAAATCTCTTCGGCAACTTGGGCTCGATTTTCCTCTTTCCGAACAACCTGCTTAAAGATTTTTTTTTATTTTTTTTTAATATATTGTTTATTTAATGTGTCTGCTTCTTTATCTAGTGAATCATTATTAAAAATTCTTTTTTTTTAATTATTAGCCAATTTATCATTAGTTAAAGTGGCAATCAAGGGATACTCAGAAAGGTTCATCATTTCATTGAGAACGAAAGGAAATACAGCATTGGCTACAACTTTGCAGTCTTTAGGCGTAAGGCCATCGGACGACTCTAGCGACTCGAACTAGACAATGAGGGACTCGGAGGACTTGACATGGGTTGACACAGGGGGACGGGGGACCAATCCAAGCTTAGTGATCATTTCCTCCTTGGTCGCGGACGGGCCTGAGAGAGTTTCCCAATTCTTCAAAGGCATTGCTGTTAGCGGCCTCATGACTCGGAATTGCATTGTTTCTGTTCTCCCTTCTCGATCATCGCTACCATCTCTTTGACTGAACTGAGATCAATCAGGTCCGGCACCTGAACTTCTTCCCCAAATAACTGCTGCATAACCGGACCATCCCAATCATCTGAAAAGACCTCTGTGGTTTTATCTTTTGGCACTGTTAGTTCAAACTCAGGCTTTGAGCCTTCCTGGACAATCAGAATTGTGGTAGTGAGCTTCTCGAACTGTTCTACTAGGCTTGGCACGCCTTTGAAGGTAATCTCACTTTCCATGGTGGTGGTAGCCCCAGGCATCTTGGGCAGATCCGCAAACATCCTACGGACTGGGTTGGCTTTGTTTCCCCTGGACTTTCTGAGATCATCTTGTAGCTTCAGCCATCCTTCTGTAGGTTCTTTGACTGTGGAATTCCCACGCTGTGTAGGAACTTTGATGAAGTAGTCAGCCAAATTAGGACTGAAAGGGAGAGATTTAGGGTCGTTGACCGGGACCCTTCCTGTGATAGCTTCTTTCCTTTGTAGAGCAAATTCTTTTCCCTTTACAATTTTCCCCGAAGTCGGTTCATACCCAAGGCCATGACGAGTTTTCTGCTCTTTCACCTTGATGAGTTTGTGAGTTCCTTGTTGGTGTTTCCCTAGACCGAGGCCAGGTAGATAGCTCATCTTCCTCATCATTTTCAAAACCGGAGGGATTTTGTCCCGAGTGATTGTCAGATCTACGTTGCAAACTTGGGCTTTAGGAGGCTCGACCGTGAAGCCTGTTAGCATGAGACCTTCCTCATCATGTTTGATTTCCAGAATAGGTATTCCACCTGTATCTGTGCCCTCCAAGGTGACTAGATCCCCGTAAATAGTTGTTAGATCTCCATCTGAGAAGAACTTGACACATTGATGGAGGCTTGAAGCGACCCCCTTGACCTGATGCAGCCAAGGTCTTCCCAACAGGGCATTAAAGGTGATCGGAATATCGATAACCTGGAATTCCACAGGTATCAATTTCTTGCCAAACCAGAGGTCCAAGGTAACAACTCCAAGGACTGCTCGAGATGTCGAGTCATAAGCTTTGACTGTGAGGGAGGAAGGCTTTAAATCTGTGGACTTGATGTCGAGCAGGCTCATGATCTTTACCGGGAGGATATTCATTCCGGACCCATTGTCGACCAAAACCCGAGGGACGCATCGTTCGTTCAACTGGACTGTAATGAAGAGAGGCTCATTGTGATCCGCCCCGAACTGAGGGAGATCGAGGTCTGTGAAAGTGATTATGTTCCCGTAGTGAATGTTCCCAATCAACTGCACCACATCATCAGGAGTAGCATCAATAGGGACCAACTTGCGGGCTAGGCTTTATTCCAGCTTTAGCTTGTGGGGGATAAGACGAGGTGAGCAGGGACCATAGAGAGATATTGGCCAGTGTTTGCTTCAACTGGGTGAGCACGGGATCCTCCTTTTCGAGGTCAGGAGCTTCGGCTGTCTGGGCATAGGGGAGGCGATCTTCTTTCGGCGCCTGGTCTGCTGCCTTCTTGTCTGCCTTGGGGTCCCCTGATAGATCTGCCCGGATCGGGTCAAAAGGTTGACTTCCTCATCACTCGCTTCTTGACTAGATTTCTTCAATGCTGCTAAAGTCAACGGGGGAGCCTTTTTGGCTATCGGCCACTAGTTCTGACGGAGTCTAGCAACGGTGAGGGGCTGAGCTTGAGCTGTACTGGCTCCTTCCTGGGCAGCTTTTAGAACTGCCTCCCATGTCACAGGCCTTTGAACCTGGGATTGTGTTGCTGTACCCTGGATGGCCCATAGAGCTAGGGCGTCCTCCGATTTTCCTTCATAGCCTGCCTTGTCCATGGTTATCATACAACAGGAATTGCTATTTTCAGGGCTTGGCGGTTTTTCGATTTCATCCCCGGTATAGTGCAGCCACTTTGGTTCCTTTCTGTAATACTCAGAGTTGGAGACGATTATAGCACTCTGTGTGGGAGGCGCATCGGGTATCATGCCGGTTTCCAGGACTTCTCTAAGAGCTGAAATACATTCGGGGAAGGTGACCTCTTCTTGGGTAACCCTGGCAAGGATTGTTACTTTGTTTCGGGGCGGATTTGATCTGACCATGGTCACTTTCTCATTGGGGAGGATGGGAGTTAGCTTCCCTCTCTCTAACAGATCTTCAACTATCAGCCTGGATCGGGTGTCTGAAAATCCTTTCCCCAAAGCATGGTAGGCAGTGTTGAACTCTATGACGTCCACGTGCTCAGCCCCAGGAAATTTCATAGCCTTCATGTCCTCGGTCTCATAATCATCCTCCAAAGTTTCTTCGATCTTACGGCTGTCAGCCTCCATCTCGTCATACATCTTCTTCCTTTCACCCTTGCAAGTAGGGCAACCACAAGTAAAGGATAGGCAATGCTCACTTCCGTAGTTTGATGCAACGGCTCGATAGATCTGGGTCCAAATGAGGAGTACCCGGGGTCCACTTTCGGGTATAGGAGCAATTAGGAAGGCGTCATGTGGGTCCATGGGTATGAAGGCGACTGGGGAGACATTTAGATCAATAACCCTTCTCAGTGACTCTATGCATTCGAGGTGTTCGAGCGGCCCGGCCGTGACCCTTACAGTCGTGATACCGTCTGTTCTAGGGAAGGAAGAAAAAGATCCGATGACATTTACGAATTCATCGTCTTCTGGTTGCTGAAAACCTCCCTTTTCGACTAAGGCTTCAATGAACCTTCTCCATTCGCCCGTCAGGTCCTTATAGAGGACATTGTGCTCCAGGACCTTGGATATGTATGGATCTGGGTGCGGGCTTTGTTGTTCCTCATCCTCTGAAGTATCCGGACACTGGCCACAAGTACATCTTACGAGTGACACTTCATGGGGGCCCGTCCCTGTCGGTATTTGACTCGCATTTTCTGGTGGTCCTTCATCGTCGCTTGCTGACAACCAACCATTGTGTCTGGCTCCCGTGATATCATTTCCGACATGATTGTTCCAGATTGATTCCGGATCTGGGGCCTCAGTTGACTCTTCGCTCTCGTCATCATAATCGTCGTCGCTGTCATCGGAATCATCTTCCCATACTATTGGGATTTCGGCTGAGAGGGAACGCCGATCAAACCCGTTAGGGGCATATGGGTACGTGCAACCGCAGAAATTGTCATATGCCCCCATTCCTGGAAGTGGTAATTGCGATTCAGCTTCTCCTCCCAGAAACTGCGGGAGAAGAGTGAGAGGGGGTGGCACGTATTTGACTCGAGGCAGGATATAGAAGCAATCCGCCTTCTCTGATTCTTCAGTTTCACTGTCCTCGGGGTCGTATTTGGTTTCTCCCAGAGCCAACTTGCAGAAGTGTACTAGCTCCAGATGCTCTTCGGCCTCTTTGTTGATGAGCCCCAGTACAGGCGCCCATCTGCAGCTTTCTTGCTCAATCCTCCTTGACTGCTCTAACCATCTCGTGTAAATGGTTTTCTCATGTTTTGACCGGAACAACCCCAGTTCTTCAGTATCAGCTTTCCCTTCCTTTGAGAAATAGCGATCCTCATACTCTTGCAAGAAATCTCTGACATGAAATCAAGGTGGGCTGACTTGTTCATCATCCTCAAGGCTGAGGGGGAATCCGAATTCAGGATCCTCGACAAGGTTGGCCATGGGTATTTGGGGACCTTCATCAGTTTCCGCATCTTCCAGGACATGCGAAGGCTCTCCGCTCTCAATCATGTTTACCTGGTTATGGTTTCTTGGCCGAGGATTTTTTACTGTATTAGGCCCCTCGGGGCCTTCCAACTTTCCTTGCTCTATCAAGCCTTGGATTGCCTTTTTCAGAGTAAAGCAATTATCGGTCAGATGTCCATGGGCTTGATGAAAAGCGCAATACTTTGAAGTATCCACGGGAGCATTCGGATTCCTGGGTTGGAAATTCTCCATAGGCCGCAGCAAGCCTTCTTTCATCAGTCCCCTAAAGATGTCGTTCAGAGGCATTCTGAAGCTTTCGAGGTTTATGACCCGTGATCTGGGCTCAGCTGGTTTTCTGGGAGCAACAGGAGTTGTGTTATTGCATTCCTGTCCCGTGTAATTAATCACCTCTTTGACTTTAGCGGGAGCAGGAGCGGTGTTGGAGGTAGGAGCCCTATATCTGTAGGCAGGTGCAGCAGCCGGTTGCTGATTGTAAGCCTTTTCAAATTTAGCCCTAGAATTGACCATTGCCCGCAAGTCTACGTAGGGGAAGTGACTGAGGGAGGCTCTCAGATGTGGTTTCAAGCATGACTGAAAGATGTCCAGTTTTTCCTCTTCGGAAGGAGGAATTGCCATTTCGCTAAGCTTCAGGTTCCAACGCTAGTAAAAATCCCCGATGTTCTCATCGGGACGCTGCACTGTTGTCTGCAGGTCAACCCTATTTGTTTCCCACTCCAAATTAGCTTTATACTTCTCTGTGAAGGCACTGGTAATCTGGTCCCATGTAGCCCTGGCCTTGGGTTTTAAGCGGAAGAACCATTTTAGAGCGCTGGACTTCAAAGAAAGACTGAAATAGTCAGCCAACTGCTGATTGGTGCACCCTTTGGCCTTCATTGCCAAGGTATATGTATCCAGATGAGTTTTCGGGCATGCAGTCCCATCAAACAGGTCCAGATTAGGCATCACGAATTTGTGGGGCAGGGGAACGATGGAGTTCGGGTCCGTAGGCCGGAAGGCAGACTTCTTAGCGGTCAATTCAGCAATCTGCGCTTTCATTTCCTTGTGCTGTTCCATGAACCAGGCCAGATGAGGATCTTGTGGTGGAGCCATGGCGTTCAATCCAGTGACTGAGCTAGAGTGAGGACCTACCACTGGCGGCAGACTGGTGGAGGGAACGGCCGATCCGGGGATGTAGGTGAAAACCTGTCCTTGGCCCAAATTGCCCGGGGGAGCATGAGTAGGAGCCTGGGCGAAGGGATAAAACCTTGCGGCCTGCTGTTGATTTTCAACTGGCAAAGAGGGTGAAGGCAGTCCTGATGTAGCCGGGTAGCTTGGATTTTCGGAGTGAGGCCCATAAGTAGGCTTAATTGCG
Source organism: Adenophora triphylla var. japonica (assembly GCA_022495995.1). Lineage (NCBI taxonomy): Eukaryota > Viridiplantae > Streptophyta > Magnoliopsida > Asterales > Campanulaceae > Adenophora > Adenophora triphylla. The sequence goes on along the minus strand of JAFEMH010000204.1, from coordinate 653,505 downwards.
GGCTGCTGTCCCTGGTTGTTGAATTGCATGGCTGGCTGCGGCGATGGTGTATAACCCGGGGGGTACTGCGGTCCTGGTGATTCTGATGAAACCGGGACGGAGGTTTGGTAACCCATCGAACCCTGAGTGAGAAATGGGTTTGTGAAAGTTGTGTTAGGAGCAGCTGAGCTAGCATCATTCTGAGGAGGGGCTCCTGACTGTTGCTCTGGACCAGACTGTGGGGGCATTCCAAACTGTTGCTGTGGCATTTTGAACTGTTGCTGCGAAGGCCCGGATTGATCGGGTCCAAACTGAGGCGGGATCCCGATTAGCTGTGGCATTCCGAGGTAGCCCCAACCATGAAAAGACATTCCGTACTGATTTTGTCCCCACTGAGGAACTGGGAACTGACTCGTCCCGTCAGGCTGCATGGATCCAGTGGTCTGTGGTTGGGGAGCTGGACCCAGAGACCGAGAAGCATGGGTTCTGGTGGTAGTACCATAGGAGGTTGGCGGTGGCATCCTGGAGTAGTCGGGGCGACCAAGGTTGGGACTGGGGTCTTCCTCTTCTTCCACGGTGAAGGTGCCATCGGGATTGAGGCTGGCGGCCAAACCATGGCTCTTAATAGCCTCCATAAGGCTATCCAGCTGTGCTTCTTGTCGCAATCTCATATGTTCGGCTAACTGATTCCATTGTTGTTCTGTTTGGGGAGTCCCAGGAGGCGGAGTGGTGTTGTCCCCATCGTTACCAGCTGATGCAGACATTTTGAAACCCGGAGTCGGAACAAACGGTGAAGCTGACGATGCGCTTGACTCTTCCCAACTGATCGAACGGTGACCCGGCGCCCGAAACCAAGCTTTGTGCGGAGCTGCGGGGGGAAAGACACGAGGGTTCAGATGTTTGGGAACGAAGGAGGGTAGGTGTTTGGGCTTTGGTCTCATGCAACATGCAATTATTTGTTCTTGTTTACTTAAAACATATTTTATTAACCTAATCGGTTGGAAAAGATTGCTCTTCTTTTTCGCAAACTACTCTGGATCCTGGATCGGTGGGTCCCATCACTACGCCTGCGGACCCTCAACCTGTAACCTCGAACAAGGGTTCCGTAGGGCAAGCAGGTCCCACCAACCGAAAAGAAAAACGATCCTAAAGTCTGGCGGGTAATCGAGTCTTAACGAGTGTTCGATGTAAATTACGGACAAAGCTGACGTCAAAGTCAAGATCATGTCCGAGGGCTCGACAAAAGGTCGGCATGATTTGGACTGACAAATGTCCACAATTGATCTTAACCCGTCGTTAGCTAGGCCGTAATTAGACATGGAATGATCGTTAATCCTTGATGACTCAGTGTCATGCTGGGAGTCAGTGTATAATTTGTGCCAGTCAAAGTTAAAGTCAAGGCGCCAGTCAATATCTGGTCAAAGCCCATGACGGAAAACCGGCAGGACTTCGACTGATTAGGGTCCCGAAAGGTATTGACTTGGTAGGCCGACTAAGGCTTGAAAGGAAAGGTCTATACACAGACAGGGCATGACACAGACCAGACTAAAAAACAATCGGGTCTCGGACAAAGTGTGTCACGGACAAGTGCATGGTCGACACGAGGCTCCATGGGATGTTTGGGTAGTCCCGTGCTCGCACCGAGAGGCGTAATAAGGCCAAACGGGCTGCTACTGGGATTTCCCCGGGTTAAGGACGTAGTGTGCAGTGTAAGGCCAAGTGCGCGTAGTGTGCAAGCAGTCTATCTTCTTTTTCTGAGTAAAATAGGAATTTTCATGTGTCTTAAAAAGTATGATGCATGCACAAAATGATTTTTTCTTTGAAAACCCCTTTTTTTTTTAAAAAAATATTTTTTTTTGAAAATCTTTTTTTTTGGAAATCTTTTTTTTTTTAAAGTAAATGCACACATAAGCACATAATTCAAAATTAAAGTCAGCGGGTCCGATAGTCAAAATTTTGACTTTTTCGAGGCGACCAAAACAACACGAAAATGTAAAAAATCAACACACACACAATAAATGGTTTCAAATGCCGGGATGGAAGCTTGACCCACAAAAGTTTTTCTTTTTTTTGAAAAGATAAAACTTATTAGTTCCCCAGCGGAGTCGCCACTGTAACGATGTGCCACCGGAAAAGATTTTTCTCTTTTGAAAATCAAAACACGGAGTCGCCACGTCATTTTTGTTTTAAGGGCCAAAACTTTGAAAAATTCCCGAAATGAGAGATTTGGGTTCGGAGGTCACGTTACACGCCGGGAAGAACGTTAGGGTTCACCCGGAATGCCTCGTAAAACGAGTCTTCCAAGCTTAAAACCCATTTGTGTGTGTGTGTGTGTGTGTTCCTTTGGCCAAAATAAGTTCAAACTGAGAAAACTAAAAATTGGGAACTCTTTATAAGGCATTAAAAAAGTCCCATGATTTTTGGTATGATTTTAGGTTTGAGTTTTGGTACTCAAAAGATTTCTTGAAGTTGAGAATCGATTCTGCCAGAATGAAAAAGGTAGTGGACACTTGATTTTAAAATGGATTTAAGAGCTTTAAAACTTCAAAATCTGGGAAAAGTCCGAGAATGAAAGTTGTTCAAAACATCTTAAATAAGGTTTGTGCAAAATACTTTTCCATTTGGAGATGATTTGATGGACCAAAAACTTCTGGAAATCTCAGATATGAAATCTGGATTTCCAGAGACTGTTGAATCTGACCTTTGGAAAATAATTTGAAAAAGGGAGTTATACTCACGCAAAAAATTAAATAAAAATATGTCTGGAATTCTATGGATGTTGGATACAAAAATTATTTTGTAGTCAACACCAAATTCCAAGTTCTTCTATGTCCAAAAAATTAGACAATGGACAGAGGTCTTAGAGAAAGGCTACTGGACAGCAACATTCTCAAGAAGGAAAGTGTGATTTTAATGGGGGTTTTGCATCCATGCTTGTCCCCATTTCCTTAGGCTTTGATTAGTAGTCACTAAACATTTTAGTGGTGATCTACTATATCAAGCCATCCTTAGGGTACATTAGGACTTAAAGCACTTCATTTGCTTGGGAAGGGGGAGATTTAACTTTGAAATCAAGATTTTATGTATGAAAATGATTTTTGGAAAACACTTTTGAGTGAATGATTTTGAGGAAGAACACTTTTAAGTGAGTAAGAAAATGTTTTCAAGTAAGAAGAAATGATTTGGACCTTTTAAGTGGTCATCCATGGAAATTTATTCCAAGGTGACTACATTTTTAGGTCAAGCAAGGATGAACACCAAGTTGATGAACAAATTACATTTTTGAAGTTTGAAATGCATGCATGGATGAAGGAAGTTTAGGGTAAGGAGAGGGAGGTTATACCTATCTTCTTAGTGTTTGTGTTTGAGGCTTGAATTTGAGAGTGTTTGAGGCTTGAATTTGAGAGTGATTAGTGAGTGTGATTTGGGAAAATAATCCAAAGAAAAAGGTGGCAATTCAAGAGAATTCCCACTGTTTTCTCTAGTATTCTCGCCAAGGTGCTGTGTGTGAATTGTTGTTGTTCCCTTATTCCTGAGACTGAAGGGCTCAATTTATAGGCCTCTGGAAAATCAATTCCATCCGCGCGGACCAAACCTGCAGCGTGCACTGTTCATTAAATGCAGCTGCAGGCTTTGGACCAAAGGAATATTTTTGAAAATATTCAAACTGGCTATGTTTTTCAGCTTGCCAATTCGGGTTTTTACAATTTCTTTTCTTTTTTAAGATTCTTTCCTTGGTTTAACCTTAAATAGCAATCCCTACTTTACCCTTGTTTTGTTAGAAAAGTTAGGAATTGTTAGAAATGTTAGGAATGTTAAGACTTTCGTTAATTTTCTAACGAAAATGCTAACAACTCAAATTGGAGCACTTACATATGGGACCTTTGTTCTAATAGAAGACGAGGATGTGCCATCTCCCTCTTAGAATTACCAATAAGTCCCTCCCCCATCAAGCTACGAAAACCCGGCGATGCAGAGCAATTCTCGCTCAAAGCTTCATATGAACATCAATCAAACAGTTCCAACTTCCCAACCTCAGTACAGCCGATTTCCTGGCCCCGCTCCTCAGACTTAGTATCACCAACACACTTATAGGCCTGCTCCCTCAGATCATAATGATTTTCAATATCCGCCAGGGTTCAATCCTTTGCCTCCTTATGAACCTAGAAGCTATAATCTGAAGCCACAATGCCAGCCAGAAGCAGACAATCCAAATAGATATCCGGATGTTTCAAACTTGCTGCCTTCAGACTGGCTCTTGGGACCAATGAAGCGTTCCCTCAATTCCCAAGCACGGTCCAGTACGGCCGAGATACTCGTGTCCCTGGCTCCGGTTTCGGAAATCAATTGTACGTGCATGTATACACCTACTTGCCTCCTCAGGATTCCTGAGTGGCGATTCCATCAACTAATGCCTCTCGATCTTTGGGTTCCTCCCCGGGAACGGGCAATCTAACCCCGCCTAATGATCCACATGGGACGGAGTGTCTAAAGACTCACAGCGATGCCTACGTCTTAGGTATGAGGGCCAATGGTGCCACCCCTCAGCAAATGGAGGATCACTTCCAACATTCCTTGAAATCCACAGCTCTAAGGTGGTTTCTTAACGTGAAGACAGAAAATCGTTCCACCTGGAAACAAATAAGTGATGTATTTTTAGAGAAATACCATTCTAATCTCGAATGGGAGACAAACCGACATGACCTACAAGCCACCGAGCAGAAAGATGATTAGCCAATAGAGGAATACTACAAAAGATGGAATTGGAAGTTAAGCAAAATAATGGATCCTCTTTCTAAGGAGGAACAGATGGACATCTTCCACTATTGGCTTAAGCCATCCTTGAGGGCCCTAATCAGTCACCTCTTCTATCCTAATCTCCGTGCCATGCTCAATGCCGGGACAAATTTTGAAAAAAATCTGAGTACGCAAAAAGTGGTAGCCAGTTCTGCTCCTTCTTACCACTACAGGGCAGCCCCGCCCAATCCATCATATGCACCAAACAAAGGGAAAGAGGTTATAGGAGCAGTCCATTATATTCAAAACGGAATCCAGGGAAGCCATGATCAAGCACCTCCAAGAAATAACGGTCCCCCTCGGCAGCAGCGCTTCCAGCATTTTGACAATGTCGAGATGCCCCTAAGTCAAGTCTTTAAGAGGCTGGTGAAACGAAACATGATCAAGCCTCTCGAGAACTATCAACCGAGGAATCCCAACCCTAACTTGGATATGAGCAAATGATGCGCTTTTCATAACTATCCCGGCCACACAACCGAAAATTGCATAGTACTGAAGCAAGTGGTCCAAGGATTGATTGTGGAAGGAAAGTTGGAATGCCCACGTGGTCCCAATACAGTTGGAAACCCTTTCCCCAAAAATGACAGGGTAAATATGGTTACGTTTGACAAAACCACATGTGCAGATAATTGCTCTTCGATTTCCAGTTTCGTCAATATGCTGGCTTGCGATGATTGGGGGCGTGAAGGCAATACCCGGTGCTCCCGTAATCGAGAATTCAGAAGAGAGAATATAAAAATGGCCATTCCTCTACAATCCCTACCAGCGTCAGGACACACCAATGGATGGATTGATCGCTACCTGGAGATAAGACGATTTGAAACAGGTCAAACAAGCCCAGTGCTAGAAACGTTATAACATTCACAGAAGCGGATTTGCCAGATTGCAAAAACAGGCACAACGAAGTCCTTCACATCACCATCAAGCTGAATACATTCGATATCCCAGACGTGTTGGATAAAGGTTCGTCAGTCAACATCCTCACTGCACGTATGATGAGATGGTTAAGAAACGAGTATTCCCAGTTGATACCTGAATGTACGCTCGCCGATTTTTAGAAAATTAATGAGAGTCGCCACGCTGTTTTAAAGGAAACTTTGAAAACCTTTTGAAATCAGAAAATGTGGGTTGGGGGGTCAGGTTACGTGTTGGGAAGAACCGAGAGTTCACCCAACATGCCTCATAAATGAGCCTTTCAATGTTCAACATCCAATATCATTCATAACTGTGTGCAATTGTGTGAGACAATATATGTGTTTATGTGTTTTGCTTTTCATTACAAAAATGAGAGAAATACAATTTGTGAGCCACTTGGTGTGGGGGGCCACATCCCGATTACATTGATTAGAACAGATTACAACTGAAATAACCTGCTGTAGATAGGCTAGGTGTGTCGCACGACACAGGACCTAGAATGGCTAAGTGTGTCGCGTGACATACCATGCTATCTGTAGGGTTTTACAAATGAATTGATTACAGAGACAAGTAATGACAAGTTTGAGATCAATAGATATGGAAAACAGGTCGCGAAGACCTTAAAGAGAGATCAATGCATACTAAATGCAAATCTGAGACTATAACATACAATGACAAATCTAGTCAGGTTTTAGACCAAACAGCATATTAAGCATGGCAATTACACTAAGTAATGAAAATAGAGAGAGAGAAGGAGAATTAAGATGTATTACCCTCATAGATCCTCAATCTCTATACTAAGTTAGGTATAGAGACCTTCAATTCTCAGCTGCAGAAGTGGCAAATGTGCAAAAGACCATTGGTTGAAATCCCTGAACACTTATCAAGCTTAAACACCTGAAGAACATTGCCACTCGTTCTTGCAAGTAGTTCAAGATCAGAGTCCCTAACAATCATTCTCCTAAAATGAATTGATTTAATACAGGCAAAGGACCTGGAAATCTCCTCAACCCAAGGGGTGACATATCCACCCCAATCCTTGGCAATTAGATTGAACATGGCGACGCGTTGCTTTCCCTTTAACTTGAGACACTCGAGGTACCGGAACCTCCTCCATAGATAATTAGTGGTGGTGGTGTAACAGAGTGCAATAGTGACGTGATTGTGAATGAGGAAGTCGAGTTCGTACCATCGGCGACAGACGAGAGAAACGGTGGCGCGTTCACGAGGTTCGTGGATATACTGGATGACGCACTAGAAGACTAAGTAAGACATGCCGGCAACGGCGCCGGAGTTACCGTTCATCGCGATTCGGACTTTACGATCTTCCATGGAAGTATGCAGACATTAATCAAGAAATGAAATGAATCGAATTGAAGAAATTGGGATCTAGGGTAAGAGGATCAGGAAAGGGGCACCATTTGGGGTAGAGAGAGAAAGGTGAGGAAGCGATCACTGTGGCTGGAGAGAGAAAGAGCGTCATTTTAGGTCGCCAGAGAGAGAAAGATTTGGAAGCCTCCCTCAAATGGGAGGAACAGATTTTGATTTAAAGCAGTCTGGGAATGGCTCATGGTGTCGCACGACAAAGGGAGCCATAACCGCTTTCCTTCTAGAAACATGCAAGGTGGAGAATTCTGGACCCTTCCTGGATAATTCCTTATAGGTCCAAACAGGATTATTCCCCATAGGTCCTTCCAGCGCAAGAAACTTATGAAAAGCCCTCAGAAGTCTAGAAATGGGACGCGAATGTACTAAAATGCACCTAGTGCACTTTTATTATATTTAAAGGCACTTGTAAAGGGTCGCAAGTTAGATTGGGGTACCCACAGAGCCCCTCGGCAATGTCACTTATGGAAGAAGTGGGGTTGTCGATAAAAAGGATCCCAAGCTTGATGAGAGGACGATGGGAGAGATAGACCAGAATGGTCGAATGGCTGGACCTCTCGAGAAAGGATTCCTACGTATCCCTAAAAGGGAATCAAGCCAGATCGTAGTTTGAGGGAGACTATTTGAAGGCGCCTATACCTGATGGAGACTATTTAAAGGCGTCTAAACCTGAGGGAGACTATTTGAAGGTGTCTAAACCTGAATGAGACTATTTGAAGGCGTCTAAACCTGAATGAGACTATTTGAAGGCATCTAAACCTGAGGGAGACCATTTGAAGGTGTCTTAACCTAAGGGAGACCATTTCAAGGTGTCTTAACCTAAGATAATGAGGACAGATAAGATGCAGGACGAACCTAATGGAAAATGCGGTACTATGAATCTGAAGGACTTGCAGGACAAATCCAAAGAATGATACAGGACAAACCTAAAGGATGATATAGGATGAACCTAAAGGATGATACAGGACGAGCCTAAAAGATGATACCAGACGAGCCTAAAGGATGATACCAATGAACCTAAAGGGAATGAAATGACTTTTCTCGAGAAAGTAAACAAAAGACATGATGATTTGCTGTTGAATGAGATATGCTTTCATACCTGTGTTGTGCTTACCTGTAGCTGCCGGAAGGACTGAGGCTATGACTGATGATAATGAATAGTTGTTGGTTTGCCATGCAAGGGATGGCCTTTGTTGATGATTTTCCATGCAAAGAAGACTTTGTTGATGATTTGCCGATGAGAAACGGGCTTTAGATGATGATTTGCCGATGAGAACGGGCTTTTGATGATGTTTTCAGGCTGATGAGTTTGACGAGCATTGCTTGGAGACTGAGGCAGCTAAGGCTCTTTCAGACGATGCTGATAAGTCTGACTGATAAAGATGATAGGGGCAGAATATGCCACCTGCAGGATTTGAATTCTTTTGTCCAGGTTTCGATTTGAGGAACAATACTCGTGATCAGATTATGATCGCTTGTTTATTGTACCCTGTGGGGGAAAAAACACACCACTCTAGGCACTTTTCACTTTATTTGAGCTTGATTTGAATTTTTGCTTATGCATTATTAATATTGTTGAACGAGTCCATCTCAATTAAGAATGAGGATGAAGATGAAGTAAAGATTTTGTATGGCTTGATGAGTTGATATGTATGTAGCAATTATGCTATGATGGATTTATGATGGTGTATGGATTGCGAACCCTCTCCCATATATTTGATAAGTGTATGGGCGATGAATGATATGGTGCAGCCTGAGCAAGTCAGGGCGTGCCCTGAGAGTACAGATTGCAGCGGGTGCGTAGCAGGTGTTTGCTGGCTGATAAGAACAAAGTGTATCGCGCGCCCAAAATGGCAAGTAGCAGCTCGAATGCAGAGAATGACTTGACAAAGATACTGATACAGGAGAGCCTGAGAAAACAGCTTAACAAAGCCCCAGCTTGAAGAGCTGATATGGGGGAGCCTGAGAGAACGGCTTATCAAAGCCCAGCTTGAAGAGCTGATGCAACCCTATTGCAGACAGAATCATCATGTGGCCAAGGAGGCACCCATCTTTCAAACTTTAGTCAATTGGTCATTGGAAAAGACTTGGACATATATACATGCAGAGGCATATCTTTCAAAAAGTGGGAATGAATCCCGATTTTTGTGTAAAATCTCACTTTTGGGCTTGACTCTTTTGAGAGAGTATAAGCATAATAAGGCGTGGAAAAGTGTATGGAAGCCCCTGCTGACAGAAAGACAGTGTTTGGCTCTATTTTCTTAGGATGTAGAGAGAGAAGACTTGTCGAGACATTTGAAGATTTGTCTTATTCATGATGATCACAGGACTGCATAAAACCCTTTATTGATGTTCGGGTTATTCAACCACCAATATTGATATGAGCCAACATTTTGCTTAATCATAAGGAGAAAAGCAACTGATATCCAGAATCAAATTTGGAAAGATGGAAAGAGGATTTATGTATAGGGACGGCCCTTGATGAGACCGGATTTTCTGAGATTTGTTTGTGATTGTGACCGGACCATTTCTAGTTGCCTATGTTCCCCTCATTGTGAGGAGCTCAGGTCACTGTAGTTCGGGCTTATCTCGATTGAAAAGAGAAGGAATGTGAAAATTTGAGATTTTGAGGACCTTTGAGGATTTTAAGGATCTTTTGAGAATTGGAGAGTTGAAGAACATGTCTCCTTGGAGTGTCAATGAAAGACACGGATGCGAAGCCCCAGTGAGGTATCCCCGGAATGTGTTTTTGGAGAAGAAATGAAATATGCTCACATGAAATGTCAAATGAATGGGAGTTGCATAATCTCTGATTGATGATCTTGAACCATGGATTTGGTTCCAACTTAAGCAAGCAATGAAGCATTAATTTGATTTAGATCTTGATGAGATTAGAATGAAACTGCTATCCGGTAGGAACTGTATCTTGGTTTTATGGCTTCTATCGGCCATCGGGTGGTTTGGAACATTGTTTGTATCATGACCTCTTAAGATGAGAGGTCGGCTAGGCTTTTTAGTAACTGAACCTCTAAAGATGAGAGGTTGACTTTCGAGGATGTGTTTAGGATTTCTATGGCGAGGCGATTGCGATTGCATTTTTAATGTCTTTAAGACTGAGAGTCCAGATCTGGCTTTGGGAGTATCCTCTAAAAGTGATAGGATGGCTTGAGATTGGTTGAAGGTAATGGTGAGGGGACATCCTTGTTGTCTCTTTATTATTCAAGAGACTCCCTTTGAGTAGACGGCTAGATCCTTATTTGCTTTGAGAGAATCACTAGGGACGAGGCTTCTCTTTTTTTATTATTATTATTATTTTATTTTATTTTATTTTATTTTTATTAAAAAAATCATTTTTTTTTCAAGAGAGAGACTTCTGCCAGCCCCTAGGGTGGATCGCTGCATTTCGCCATTTTTGAGCTTGGAGGCGGTCAATCTTCTTTTGAATCATGGGAGCCTCGCGAGGATAGGCTTTTCCTTCTGGAGGTGGCTAAACGGGGTTTCAAAACATGCCGACCTTGAAATGAAGGGATATTGTTTGGTGAGGGTAAGGTAATGGCTTTCCTATGGTGAAAGGCTTCAGCTGCAGTCCCAACCGGATGACCTAAATGAAATTAAGTCTTCATTGCTTGCTTAAGCTTAATTGTGAGAAATTAATGCACATTCATTGAGCAACGAAATGCTAAGGATGATGAAAGATATGTGAGCATATGAGATGCGAGATGGGGAGTTGGTGAGCCCCAATTTGAGAAGGATATCAATTGATTTTCTCACTCCGATTAATTTAAATATTAATCATTTCAATGAATTATTGGTTGAGCAGCACAAGTGATCATATGGAATAATACCATTTCAGTTAAGTGTAATGTGGGTGTGCAAGTGATGTCTCAAGTCTAGCAAGAAGAGAAATAAAAAATTTTATTACTGCAAAAGCAAAAAAAAACTGATCCAAAATGGACTTAACAGACTCATGTCCCAAAAAGGACGCTCTAGAACCTACGAGACTGAAATACTTCTTCAACATTGGATGAAAGTAGAGTCCCCTGGATTCGGCTGATATCACGGAAGCGGATTGGTGACAACGCTGAGAAGCCTTCTCAATCTTACCCTCATCAACAAGCTTTTGAATGGCCATCTTCAGAGGGGTGCAGTCATTGGTGACATGACCAGGGTATTGATGGTAGTAGCAGTACTTGCTTGCGTCCATCTTTGGGTTGGGATGAGCAGGGGTACAATTATCAAGAAGCTTGATCATCCCAATCTTAACCAAACCATTAAACGCCTCCTCAGTAGTCATTCCCAAGTCATCATACTTCCTTGGCTGGCAGGTTTGAAACCTCCCCCTATTTAACTCATTATTGCCTCTTCCCTGAAGGTTGTTGACACTATTATCTTTGGCTACCTCTTTCCCTTTCGGGGCCATGAGAACTGGATTGGCTATCCTGTAACGATAACTGCCACCATTATCGATGTTGACATTTGGGGTAAGATTGAAAAGTCGATTCTCACTACGAGCGCCCATGCCTACCATCTCCCTTAAATCGGGGTACCAACCATTTCCAATAGCTTCACGAAGAACCGGCTTCACACATGAGAGAAATATGTCCTTTTGACCTGCAAAGGGATTGGCACAGAATGTTCATTCAGCTTAGCATTCCATCTCTTGAAGAAATCAATGATCGACTCCTCACTCTTCTGGACTTGACCCGTATGAGATTTATGTCATGGTCAAATGTCATAATTAAATCTCATATGGTCACTTCATTTAGTCCCTAGACCTGAGATTATCATGACCTTACATATGATGAAAGTTATGTTTGATTTTAGTCAAACGATATCTTAACACGATATTTATAAAGGCTATTTTGGCATGATCGGATTCATGATGGGAAGGATGATAAGTCAAGATGGAATTCGTCCCTCGAAAGAGAGATGTTTTGCTTGGGCCCCTCGATGAATGATAATGATGAAAGCGTGTGGCCACACCCCAATATGATTGGACTATCATTATACTCAAGATCGAGAAAGCATTGAACAAATACAAGTTGACGTGGACCATGACTTGTGTTCAATATAACATCATGAGACAAAGGGAGAAATGGAAGTATACCATTGGAAATGTGAACTCTTATGTTATATTATTTGGGTAGACATAATGGCTTGCTAGAGTCTGCTTATGTCTTATGAGAGTCGATATGATAGAACTCATTGCCAACATAATATAATCCTATTGGGTCACACACAACTAGAATGAATTGGTTAAACCAAAGGAAGAATGATTGAGAGTTCCTTCATATGGCAACGTTTGTCACGCCACATACCTAGCCATATGGCAATGTTTGTCACGCGACATACCTAGCCATATGGCAACCTTTATCACGCGACATAACTAGCCACAGAGGCGGTTTACACTTGTTTCCTAATTTGATTAGGGCACAAACTCTAAATACTAAAGTAGTATTAATATGAGTCTGTAAACAGCCGAAATAGAGCCGAATTTTCAAGAAAGAATATCACTAAAAAGGTTTCTCAATATTCTTCTATAGGTTTAAGAATCAAGCAATTCACAAGAACTGTTCTTGGTTCATTCTTACGTGTGGATACAACAATAGAGGGTCTTCGCTCGTTTGACGATCAAGGCCTAGAGTTCCAATCTGAAGATTGAAAGGTTCTTGAAGATTGAAGATTGTGATTCAAAATCACACCAATAAATTGTTCGATAGCTCAAGACCGGAAAGCAATTAAGGTTGGTAAATTCTATCTCATAGGAATTCAATTTAATCGTATAGAACGGATCTTAGGGCTTGGGTTTTATGTTAATTTGATGCTTAATTCCGCTGCGCATGGACCCATAAAACCCAACAGTGGTATCAGAGCCCCGTTCGTATGATTAATTTTGAATTAACATGCTAGAATCAGGATATAAATCGTTTATATGCTTATTGCATGTTTTGTATGCGATAGAATGTTTATTGTTTATGTGAAACAATGTGAAAATCGTCTTCTGATTATGCTTAATTAAATCTGTAAAAGCTGTTTATTTGATTTGATTGCTTTATGATTGGAATTGATTGAAATTCAGAAGAACTGCCAGACTGGCTACTTTTGTCACGCGACATAGTTAGCCACGAGTGAAAATCTGGTAGTTGGGCAAGGTATGTCACGCGACATACTTTGCCAACTGGCTGATGTTGTCACGCGACATACTTAGCCAACTGGCTGATGTTGTCACGCGACATACTTTGCCAATCTGGGCAGAATCAGTTTGATAATTTTTCTGCTAATCTGTGATTATGTTGACAATCTGAGATGTTTTATGTCTTAATCTGGATGCTATAAATTTTTGGAAATAAAATTTATAGGGCTATGCTAGATTAATTCATTGTTTATGATGCATGCTTAATTAATTTAAATGTGTTTTTATTAATTGTTGCGATGCATGAATTATTTGTTCTTAAGTGTTAAGAATTTTATTAGATGTTTAGTTGAAACATTGATTCATAATTTCCTAAATCTTTAGTTGAAACATTAAATTTTGGTTTTCTGATTGTTTATGACAAACAAATTAGTTTACGCAAAATTTGAAGGAATCTGATTGTTTATGAGAAACAAATCAGTTTATGAGTCTAATTGTTTATGAGAAACAAGTCAGTATACAAAGTATTGATTATGTCGCATTCAAATTGGTATTATAATTGTGCATGACTAGGAGAGTTCTTTCGAAGGAAGATATGGTACTTAAGCAGTCCTTGTGGCTCACCTATTTTCTTGGGAACTTACCTGGTGCACAGTTATAATTATCTTTGTTGATATGCTTATAATCTGCTTTAAAGAACCTTCATTTAAACTTTTAAGTTCTTTATGCCAATCCATGATTAAAACACTTGAGACCACTCGGATAGTTTTGGGTGGGCTTGCCATAGCAAGGTGCTTTGATTCTATTCTGTTTGCGAGCAAGATGAGGAAATGTTGGTTCCTATACGTTTAAAGTGGATGAACTTAATTGGGTTATCAAAATGGTTTTGGACCCAAGGCATAAGATGAGATTAAAATATGCTTAGACATATGATGTCTTAAATAGATCTCATAAAATATCTAAGAGTCATATACGATATGATTGATGTCTTAAATAGATCTCATAAAAGATCTAAGAGTCATATACGATATGATTGATGTTTTCTACCTAATTAGTTTAATCTTGAGCGGTGCGCCATAGCATACTTGAGATTAAATTAAAGTTGGATCTTAGCCCATTAAATGCATATTATGCTTATTTGCATTGGAAGGTGTATGATTTAGTGGGAGTATTTGTAAAATACATTATTTTCTCTTAAATGATAAATGTGTTGATATTGATATGTGTTCATATAATTTGTATATTTTGTTGTAGAAATAGCATTACATAATGATAATTGCGATTCGTCCTTATGAAGGACAAAGTTCGAAAGGAACAATACATAATATGTATGTTCTTGACGAATCCGTTCCTACTGAACCCATTGCAAATGTTGCAAAGGGAAAATAAGGAAGCAACATTAGAAACATATTGATGATTCTAACAATATTGCTTTCCTTGTATTTGCCACCATGTTTAAAGCTCTTATGAAGAACCTTGAGCACATGATAACTATTCTTTTGTTCTAACATAATGCAAAAAGGGAAATGTTCCAAGTGCAAGCTAGGCAAAAGATATATGTTGTGGTGAAGGCTCTTAATTCATATGATGAAAGAAGGAGCAATTCGCAAATTGTGTTAATGGTTGACACAATAAAAGGGTTCATAAAGGAAGGAAAAGAAGGTAAAGCAAAAGTTGCTAAACCTAGGACAAATGTTGTCAAAGAGGCTAAACCCAAAGTGTCTCAAAAGGATGCATTTTGCTATCATTGCAATAAGATTGTCATTGGAAGCAAAGTTACAAGGTTTACTAGGAAGGCCTAAAAGGTGAAGAAGGGCAATATGATTGCTACTACTTCAAGTATCTATATGATAGATATTTTCCTTTCAATTTCTTGTTCTTGAGTATATGATACCGGATTGGATCCCATATTTGTTTAAATGTGCAAGGAACAAAGAAAAGAAAGCTACTCAAAGAAGGTAAGTTAAACCTATGCATAAGAATGGAGCAAGGGTTGCTACATTAGCCATAGGGACTTATGAAGTCACTTTACCTTGTGAAGTAGTACTTGTTTTGAACAAGTATTACTACGTTCCGGATTTGAGTAGGAGTATTATTTCCGTTTCTTAAATGGATGATGAAGAATATAATTTTCTTATTTTCAATAAGAAGTTTTATATTTATTTAATGATATGCCTTATTGTAATGCATATGTCATTGAATGGTCTTCATATCCTTGATGATGAGAAACAAAATAATATTGAAGATATCTAAAATATAAATGGGAATTCTGAACCGAACAATATGAACAACGCGTACATATGGCATTGCCGGCTTGGTCAAATAAATAAGAAACATATATCTAAACTCCATTAACACGGACTTTTAGACTCATATGACCATGAATCATTTGAGGAATGTGGATCTTATTTATTGGGATTATCGACCAAACCACCCTACACTAAAGTAGTGGGAGGACTAGTGACTTATTGGTCATTATACATGAGATGTATGTGGACTATTAAGCAGCATTGCTAGGGGAGGATTTTGATATTTCATCATATTTCACTAAAGACTTATCTAGATATGATTATGTCTATCTGATGAAGTCCAAAGGTGAATCGTTTGAGATGTTTCGAACATTTCAAGATGAAGTGCAAAACAAACTTGGTAAAACTATTAAGTACTTCGATTAGATCGAGGTGGTGAATATTTGAGCCAAGAGTTTGACAATCATCTCAAAACTATGAAATCATTTCAGAGTTGACTCCACCCGGAACACCACATTGTATGGTGTGTCTGAAAGGAGGAATTGAACCTTGTAAGACATGGTTCATTCGATGATGTGTCAATTAGACTTTCCTATTTCCTATTTCCTTTTGAGGATATGCATTAGAAATAATGCAGTTACACTGAATTGAGTCCTTACTAAATCGGTTCCTAAGGCCCCACATGAGATGTGGCATGGAAGAAAACTTAGTTTGTCTTTCATGAAGATTTGGGGTTGTGAATCTTATGAAAAGAGACTTTTCTCTTATAAGTTAGCACCTAATTTGACAAAGTTATTTTTAATATTAATCTTACAACCGCAAAGAGAACAAAATATTTGTTGCTCTACACGATTTGTTTCTTGAGAAATAATTTCTCAATAAAGAATCTAGTGGGAGTAAAATTAATCTTGAAGAGATTTCAAGAACCTGAAAATGACATGGATCCAAGAGTAGAGACGGAACCAAGTTCACAAAGGAGTTATGGAACCGGTTCAAGATGCACAAGTCCATCATAGATCGGATAGGTTACAATCCGAACCAAGAAATATTGATTTCTCGTTTCGGAAAGTAATAAGATGGAAGTCATTGAGAATGACGATCCTACTTCCTATCTTGAGGCAATGTCCACTCCTAATTTGGATAAATGGTTAGGAACCATGGAATCCGAATTACAATCCATGTTTGACAATCAAGTTTGGAACTTGATTGGGCTACCTGAAGGTGTAAAAACTAAAGGGTGCAAGTAGGTCTTCAAAGACCGACATGGATGTGAAGGTGTATACTTTCATGACTAAGGATTGTAACAAAGGGATTTAGGTAAATTCATAGTATTGACTATGTTGAAACCTTTTTTCGCCAGTTACAATGTCGAAGTCTGTTAGAAGTTTCAATTGCCATTATCACATATTGTGACTATGTGATATGACAAATGGATGTCAAACCACTTTCTTTAAATGGAAAGATTATTAAAGGATGTGTATAGTACACAACCCGAATAGTTTGTCGATCCAAGAAACTCTAATAGAGTATGCATGTTGCAAAAATCCATGAGATGGGTTGAAGCACGCTTCAAGGAATTGGAATCTTCGTTTTGATGAATTGGTCAAAGAGTTTGAATTCATCAAAGAACAAAGATGAATCTTGTGTATGCATGAAATTCAGTGGGAGCGAAGTATTATATCTATTGTTTTATTACAATGATATCTTACTCATTGGAAAAACAAGTTCCGACACTTAAGACTGTCAAGTCTTGGTCAAGGAAAGTTTTCTCAATGAAAGATATGGGTGAAGCCGCTTACATACTTGGCATCAAGATCTATAGAGATGGATCTAGAAGGATAAATTGGTTTGAGTCAAAGTGTTCACATTGACAAGGTTCTTAGAAGAGTCTAAGAAGAGCAGCTTGTCAATGGGTCATGGTATTTCTCTTAGCAATATTCATTGTCTTATGACAACTGATGAGCAAAAGGGAAATGAATGAAGTTCCATATGCTTCGGCATTTGGATCTGTCATATATGCCATGATTTATACTAGACCCGGCATCTCATATGCTCTGAGCATGATGAGTCGATACCAATCTGATCCTGATGTGAACCATTGGATGGCAGTCAAGATGATCTTTAAGTACTTAAGAAGAACTAAGGATACGTTCTTGGGATTTGAAAGGTTGGAAGATAATCTTGTTGTAAGAAGTTACATAGATGACTAGCTTCCAAACTGACAAAGTTATTTTAAAATCGCAATTAGGATTTGTGTTTATGCTTATTGGAGGTGCAGTTTTGATTGGAAGAGTTCCAAGCAGAAATTGTAGCCGATTCTACTACTAAGACCGAATTTTAGCAACATATGATGTGGCTGAAAGAGGCAGTTTGGATCAAAAGTTCATTAGTATTTTGGAAATGTTCCAAGTATCACTAATCGGTGAAACTTTTGTTATGACAATAGTGGTGCCACTTGTGCAAACAATGGAACCAATGTCACAACAGCGATCCAAACACTCACTTAGACGTTCTTCGAGGAATTTATAAAGAATGAGAAGACGTTAAGATATACAAAGTATCAACCGATGATGGCATAAGGGATTCACTAACAAAGACCCTCGCACAGGCAGAAGCATGATGGTCATGTTAGATCCATGAGTATTCGATACATAAATGGAGCCTAGTGCAAGTGGGAGAATGTTGGTGTAATGCCCTAGGCTTTAGTTATGTTTAACTGAAAAACCGTTATGTATCATCTTTATCGTTTAAGTTTATTATTTGATCATTATATAGTTTGCATATTTATTGTAATAATCTCCGTCCCTGATTATTAAGAGAATAATTAGTATAATTGTCAATGGATAATCATATGATGATTATATGCATAGAGATGCACATTGAAATTATGGGTACTTGTTAGAGAACAAGTGACTGGACTTGACCCGTATGAGATTTATGTCATGGTCAAATGTCATAATTAAATCTCATATGGTCACTCACTACCAGAAAAAGGTCATTTAGCGACGGAAATTTCCGCCGCTAAAATTAAATTTCCGTCGCTAAAAATAATCACCGGCGGAAAAATTCCGTCGGTGGTCCGCCGCTACCAGCCCGTCGCAGTGCTCCAACGGGTCAATTTCCGCCGGTATTTTTTTATTTTACCGACGGAATTTAATTCCGCCGGTAAATTAATGGTTACAGCGACGGAAAATTTCGTTGCTAAATAAATTTAATTTAATTAAATTTTCATTTCAGCGGCGGAAATTTCCGTCGCTGTAATAAAAATTAATTTAATTAAATTAATTTCAGCGGCGGAAATTTCCGTCGCTGTAATAAAAATTAAATTAAAATAAATTAATTTCAGTGGCGGAAATTTTCGTCGCTGTAATAAAAATTAAATTAAAATAAATTAATTTCAGCGGCGAAAATTACCGTCGCTGAAATTATTTAATTTTAATTTAAATTTTATTACAGCGACGGAAATTTCCGCCGCTGAAATCAAAAATTAAATAAAAATTAAATGATTATAGCGGCGAAAATTCCGTCGCTGAAATAAAAATTAATTAAAATAAATTAATTTCAGAGACGGAAAATTCTGCCGCTGAAATTAATTTATTTTAATTAATTTTTATTTCAGCGACGGAATTTCCGCCGCTATAATCAAAAATTAAAATCGCTGAATTAATTTCAGCGACGGAATTTCCGTCGCTGATTCTGAAATAAATTAAAAAAAATAATTTAAAATATCAATAAACCAAAATTTTTTGTACCTGATATAACATTTCAATTTATAAAACTAAAACTATAAAAACTAAAAATCAAATATCAGCGTACCAAATAAAAATTAAATATCACCGAACCACCGTACCAATTCGGGAGAGGCAGAGGGGGGAGAGGGGGGGAGGGGGAGAGCGGGGGAGTGGGGGAGAGGGGGGGAGGGGGGAGAGGGGGGAGGGGCTCCCGCGGGTACCAAATGTCTCAAATGTTTACAAACAAGTATAAATTAATACAAAAATGTCTAAAAAAGTCCGCAATCAACTCGGGGGAGGCTGGAAATTACCCTGGAAGTCCTGGCCGAGATGAGCCATCAACAGCGCCAATTGTCTTTGAGTCTCTGCATGTTGTCTTTGAATCTCTGCATGACATCGATCATTCTCCTCCTGCATCTGCGTCTGAACCACCAAAGCCTCCGCAAGCTTTGCCCGCTCGCGTCTCTCCTCCTCCAACGCAGCCTCCAGAGTGTCAACCCTCGGATCATACGTGGGCGGGGCATCATTTCGCCGACGGCCGGTCGACGTCGATGGGCATTGCCGCCCGTAATCCCCCATCCCTAACACTCGGGCTCCTCTCTTTGGATGTCCCTCAGAGGTGACCGAGTGCTAAACATCAGGCACGAAGGGGACAGGCTCGCCGGGAGGCGTTCCTTCGGGAACAACGGCGGCTTGATATGCAGCCTGTCAAAATAAAACAAACAATTATAATCATATACACAATGTAAGGTACATAAATAAATTTACATATTCAAAATCAAGTCATTTAATGATAGTTTACTTACAAAGGCATTAGCAGAGCGATCGTCAACCCATTGCGGAGGTTGATCGGGCGCTGTAGAATTCCGAAGATGGGTGCTAGCGTAAACATCCACAAAACTGATATTCGGACCATGCTCCCTTTCCTATAAATAAAATAAGCGAGATTATTACTTTGAAATTGTATAAATGCAACATTTAAACTGATTTAAAAGCATGCATACACTACATTTACACTAAAACCATGGATTTCATAGCATCAACATGGCTCCCAGCTAACATACGTACATAAACCTATTTAAAAGCATCCATACACTACTACATTTAAACTAACATACATACCATGCGGTCGTGATGCTCGGCGACCGTGAGCGTCCCCATGGTATGCATCGCCGCCGACCCCGAGGAGCCTGCTCTATTGGCCTTGGCCTGTTCGGATATAGCCTTCGCCGCATCCGACCCTCAATATTCGCAAAATTGACGAAACACCTCCTCGGTCATCCAAGTAGGGCAAGAGGGCTGTTGTCCCGCCGCGAGCCGATTAGTATAATGATTTCTCTTCGTGGTACCTATAAAAAATATGAATATCTCGTAAACATATAATGATGACATTATAAAATTAAAAGAGTATAATCATTGTTAATTAAACTAATTAAGGATAGATAAATATGTTACAAATATGATCCTTAAATAGCTTGTGAGCCTGTTCATTGAAAACATATCTAGCCGTCGCCTCGCTTATTGACTCATCCCAATAATATTTTCCCTACAACATATAATGATAACATTACAAAACTAAAAGAGTATAATCATTATTAATTATAACATTTTAATAACAAACTAACATTTAAGTTTTAAATAAAAACCATTAACACATTACCTTAAACTCCTCCCACGCATCCTCCTTCTGCCTCGGTGGCAATTTTTTCCAGTTGGGCCAAAACTCGGTCATTTTCCGAGACCGCCAGTATTGCCCGATCTTAGTCCCTGTGGTGGGGTATCCACCTACAAACCTGCCAAGTATATTTATACAATAACATTTTAACTTAAATAATGAATTATATATAAAACAAAAAGGAACCAACTTATATCAAATTAATGAAGAGTTACTTACTGCTCATAATGTGATGATATCCGGACAAAGATCCTCCCCTCAGAATCGACAGTAGTCTGAGTACCGGCCCCAGATGTGGAGCTAGTACTACTGCGAGAAGGGTCGACATCATCGGTACCGGATCGGGACGGTTGCGTCCCAGTAATCAATGTGTAGATGGGCTTAGTCTTCTTACCCTTACCCTTACTACTAGAACTCATATCTGTATTACAGTAAAAATATTAAAATATACAACTTTAACAAAAGGAAACAATATATTCACAATACATCTAAAACTTTAAAGTTCTAATAATCTAAAGCATTCACAATACATATAAAACTTTAAACTATTAATAATATAAAGCATTCACAATACATATAAAACTTTAAAGTTCTAATAATCTAAAGCATTCACAATATATATAAAACGACGGATATTAAAAATAATCTAAAGCATTCACAATACATATAAAACTTTAAAGTTCTAATAATCTAAAGCATTCATAATACATATAAAACTTTAAAGTTCTAATAATCTAAAGCATTCACAATACAATTTTAAACTTTAAACTATTATTAATCTTCGTCCCCATCATCATCACTGGACTCTGAATTACTATAAAACTCGAGTTCTTCATCTTCGTCTTTGGACTCTAATGAATCAAACTCTGGTTCCTCTTCCTCTTCCTCTTCCTCTTCCTCTTCCTCTTCCTCTTCCTCTTCCTCTTCCTCTGATTCATCAATATCAATGTGCGCGAGATGACCTGAACGAGGCGGAGGAGTTGGCAAATTCACTGGTAATATATCCTCCTCGGGTTCATCAACATTTTGAGGAATATGAGTGACATCATCTAATGGATGATTAGCTGATGAAACGTTAGGTGGCACTAGCATTTCATCCTCTTGATAGGGTGTTTCTAATGACGACTCTGTAGTTGTCGACGAGGGTAGGTTGTCAATCATGCTCCTAGCCTTGGTCATCCAGACAGCCCACCATTCGTCGGGTCGCGGACGAGGGTAGGGAGTCATGTATACCTGTTGTGCTTGAGATGCTAAGATGAAGACGTCGTCGCCATTATGTCTGGACGAGTCCTTTACATCGACGAGGTCAAATATGGCGTTCTTCTTAACACCTCGCACAGCATCCCGCCAATCACAATTGAACAAGACAACACTGTTTCTACCCAAATACTCCACCTCGACTACTTCTTTCAGGATGCCATAATAATCAAGGTTTCCTTTAAGATTCACACCGCTATTCCACATCAATTTAGATCCCCCATAAGCTTTGGTATGAAACACATAGCCATTAACGAAATAACAGTTGTATAAATGAACGTTCAAGTACGGAGTTGATGCTAAATGTCTTAACCTCGCAGCTTTGGCATCACCCGGATGTTCAGCTATCTATATAAGACAATATTGTAACCAATTTAATACAATTTTAAGATTGAATGTTTAAAGAAGTGTATAGAATAAATTTGAATGAAACGAAATATTTACATATTTCCTTAGCCAGTTTGGAAATTCTCTTTCTGTCCTAGTTGCGATGAGTTACGGAGATAAATCTGAGCTAAATCTTCAAACATTCGCAATAGGGTTAAACAAGGCATTTCATATGCAGGTAATTAAACATGCATAATTTAATCGACGAGGCGTAAACATAACATCAATGACTTACTTGATATATTCCCCAACCTCGTCGCAGTTAAGAAGAACATACGTTTCGACCGCGGCAAACTCTTTAGCGGTTAACGTACGCGTACCAACCCATTTGCCGAGGAACCGACCAGGGGATGAAAATACAGAGATGTTTCCCTTAGAAGGAAAACCACCATCGTAATTGCGGCCAACCCTAGTCAATCTCGTATCAACATTAGGAGGAAAATATGTTCCGACAAAGGCAACAATCTCATCTATGATAACAGCCTCTGAAATTGAGGCCTCGACCATAGCCCTATTGCTCATCTTCCTTTTCAATTGGCCTAGATACCTAAAAGTCATTCGTAGATTAAAACATAAATAATGTTAAAGAAGGTATATTGTTAACGCTCAAATTATTTAGAAATAGAATAAATTCAATTACCTCTCAAATGGATACATCCATCTGTATTGAACTGGACCACCGACTCTAGCTTTGTATGCCAAGTGGACCGGTAAATGCTCCATAGAATCAAAGAATGAAGGAGGAAATATCTTCTCAAGTTTGCACAAAGTCACTATGATGCTCTCCTCAAGCTTTTTCATGTGATCAACACGCAGTGTGGTCGATGTTAACGCTCGAAAAAACTCACTTAACTCTGTTAACGCCACCCAGATATTGTCAGGCAAGAGACCCCTGAGAGCAATCGGAAGTAGCCTATCCAGCAAAATGTGGCAATCGTGACTCTTCAAACCCTGCACTTTCCCCTCCTCTACATTGACACAGTTACCAATGTTAGACGCATAACCATCTGGAAGCCTTAAATCCTTGAGCCATTTCAGGAGGAGGAGCTTCTTTTCCTTTGTAAGCACGTATTGAGCCATCGGTCTAACTGGTTTACCATTGACGTATACCAAGTCTAAGGCCGGCCGCTTACAGATTTCCTTAAGGTCCTTTCGAGCTTTTTCGTTGTCTTTAGTTGTTCTCTTGAAATCCATCAACGTGTTAAAAACATTATCGAATACATTCTTCTCAATGTGCATCACGTCAAGGTTATGTCGAATGAGATTTGTTTTCCAGTATGGCAGCTCCCAAAATATACTCCTCTTGATCGAGTTATGGGTAGTCCCAAACCCTTGTATTTTGGTCTTCGAAAACTTTTTCCCCCACCGAGGATCGGGCAATGTAGATACCTTCTCATAGACCGTGTCACCACTTAAACGAATTGGGGCCTCATCATGGTCAATCTTGTTCTTTTTAAACGCATTCTTAAGGTCTGAATGGGTGGTCCTCCGGAAGAAATTCTCTATGGCAATCGAACCAACATGGTTTTCCAGAGTGCGTGAGCATGAAAGACTTTGTGTCACTCATACAATACGGACAGGCCAACTTCCCGTGGGTGCTACAACCCGATAACATCCCATATGCAGGGAAGTCATTAACTGTCCACATCAACGCAGCCTTCATGCTGAAATTCTCTCGCTTGCAAGCATCCCACGTTTCGACCCCATCCTCCCAAAGCCGCTTCAATTCGTCCATCAAAGGTCGGAGATAGACGTCAATGTTCCTCCGAGTACATTTGGGCCGGGGATGAATAACGACAAGAACATGTAGGGATCACTCATACACAACCAGGGTGGAAGATTGTAGACAGTGGCTATAACCGGTCAACAAGAGTAAGATTTTGCCCCAGGACCAAACGGATTGAAACCATCAGAGCAGATGCATAACCGTATATTTCTTGCTTCAGACGCAAAGTCAGGATAAGTCTCATCAAAGTGTTTCCATGCCTCCCCATCACTGGGATGAATCAACACACCCTCTTCACGCAAACTTTCCTTATGCCAACGCATTGCCTCTGCAGTAGATTTAGACGCGTAGAGGCGTTGCAGTCTTGGAATCAACGGCATGTAACGCAACCGCTTATGTGGTCTGTTTTCTTGTGTTTTGAACTCCCCCTCCGATTTGGCTTATATCTACTTTGTCCGCATATTGAACACTCTGTCTTCTGTGAATCTTCTTTGTAGAATAGCATGCAATCATTCTTACACGCATCAATCTTTTCATAGCATAGGCCAATCTGCCCAACCAACTTCTTTGTCTCATAAAAGTTTGTAACCATCTTATTCTCTTTCGGCAACATCCGCTTAATTGCTTTCATGATACGATTATAAGCAGACTGGCTAATATTGCAATCAGCCTTTATGTTAAGGAGCTCAGCCACAGCCTCCAACATACTGATCTCGCAACCTGGATAGACCTTCTCTTTTGCAGAGTCCATAGCATCAATAAATTTCTTGGCTGCAGGGGTTGGTTCTTGCTGTTGGTTCTCTGACCAATCGAAGGAAGGACCGGCTGCATCCCTAACCATATCTTCCATATTCAAAGGTGGTTCTTCATTGTCCTGAATAATAGGTTCGGGTTCGGGAGGTACATGAATAATCCCGGGGAGATTATTCGCAACATTTGTGCGCAACCTCAGCTCACCATGACGGGTCCACCGTTTTTATCCAACTTCAAACCCGTTACGCAAAAGATGTTTCTGAGTCTTGATCAAGCTTAGATACTTGACATTACAACAGATGGCGCATGGACACATAATCTTACCATCTTTATCCATGTGACTGGTTTTATTTGATTGAGCAAATTCAATAAACCCCTTCAACCCTCTATAAAACTCAGGATTGATACCGCTATGATTCGACAACTTCCGCTTGTACATCCAACTATGATCATCGTTAACAGACATCACTCCTGCATTGCAATCCATATGTTATACGTACACTCAATTTAATCGACGGATGAAACAAAATTGGGATGTTAATAATTATTGGATTTCATAATATATTAACAGTTTAGAAGTAATTAACGTATTATCATTCCCTAAATTTGAATTACAAACTTAAAAGCAACACAGATCTTCTTAAAATAAATATAAAGCTTCTAACTCATTTTTAACAATATATTAACAGGTCTTCTTAAAGTGTCTAGGAACTCGTTCCCGCTCCCGAACTCGAATCTCTACTCTTCCTCCGCCTCGGTCCCCGGGAGGTCTTTGGTCTAGGTATGTTGAAAAAGCCGGTCGACCTCGTCCTGGCTCGGGTATCGTGTGAGACGGTGGATCAATCGATCTGGTAGCTCTCGATCTTGCTCTTTCTGCCTCAAGGCCTCCTCGCGAGCTATCACTTCGGGATCATTTCTCAAAGCATCTCTCCGAAGCTCCCGTCTCTCATAATCTGCCGCAATGTCGCCGGTGATTTCATCGTGGTTGCTCTTGGCCTCTATGTCTCTTAATGTCCG